>CM070836.1:18660456-19135456 GCA_036326025.1 Chrosomus eos
CAAGTTATCTTTAACGGGTTTAAAGGGTAAAATATAATATATGGGTTTAAATATAGTGCATTTATTTAGTGAAAAAGTTAGCGAACCAACAAGCTGTCGACACTGAAGGACTTGCTGAGGTAAATATATTACATGTGAAAAACTAAGCGTTTTATTGACGATATTCGCTGTTGAGAACACTGAATTGAGTGAGTTATGATGCCTTTCAGTAAGTAATACTGTATCTTTCAAATACTTCGGGTGTTCATTACATGTGTATTCTGTAACTGAGGAAGAGATGATCACATTTACTCCGCTGCTCCAGCGCCGCCGCTTTAAACGAGGAGCCTAGTACAGTGATCTGACACGCCACATCACAGAGCGCCAAAACGGCATTTATTGTGTGAATTTTGTGATCAAATAGACAGAATTTGAAAGATTACACCTTGCTTATTATCGAAAGTAACAAAACACTGAGCTTATTGCGATTATATGTGATTAATGGTGGTTAGGCAACAACGCTGTATTCGTTGTGTACACATAAGACATGAGGTCCAATGAGCCGGGGCTGGGCGGGGCAGCAGGGGGCGGGGCGTGTTCGGGACGCCAGTATCGTGGGTGGTGTATCGTGGTTTTTTGGTTCGGTTCGAATATCGTTACACACCCCTACTGTTTATGGTCTAGTGCCTGGTTGCATAAAGCACCTTAAAGAGATAGTTCACCCAAAAATGAAAATTCTGTCAGTAATTACTCACCCTCATGTCGTTCCAACACCGTAAGACCTTTGTTCATCTTCGGAACACAAATTAAGATATTTTTTTATTAAATCTGAGAGCTGGATCACTCCTCCATAGGCTTCTAAGGGATTGAAACTTGACAGCCCCGAAAAGTTAAATCGTTAAAACAGTCCAACTGACTACAGTGGCTAGATCTTAAGTTTATAAAACGACGAGAATATTTTTAGCGCACAAGAAAAACAAAAATAACGACTTTATTCAACCATCAACCGTCTCTTCCGCGTCATTCTCCTAGTCCTAAGCTGTTGACATAGTGTAACAGCGCAGCACTTGTGGGTTCTACGTCACACGTAGGCTCACTATTGGCCGACGCTGGTCATGTGTGTGATGCGTGTGACGTTCAACCAGAAGCGTTGCGCAATAACACTACGTGAAATCTCCAGGCCCAAAGAGAATACTTGAATAAAGTCGCTATTTTTGTTTGTTTCTTGATTCTCCTCTTGATTCTTGTAGCTCGATAAACTTAAGATCTAACCACTGTCAGAGCCGTCGCAAGAGCTGTGCGAACTGTGCGACCGCACAGGGCCTCGCGCCACCAGGGGGCCTCGCAATCCAGCCGTTTTTTTTTATTTTTTTACAAATTAAGCGGGTTTTTCACGGGCTGTAATCTCCCAGTCGATTAGTTAATTTATTGGTCGATATGTTCTGGATCAACCAAAATTTCATCAGGTGGAAAGCACTAATTTCTAATGGGGGTGTTTTCAGACCACTCCTGTTTCACAGGTAACAGCCTGTCTTAAGAACACCCCCCTTGTTTTCACCTTTTTGGATTAGCCCAACCCACTGGAGACAGATTGAAAACAGTACTAGAAGGCAATGGTATGGAGGTTTGCTGAATTTTTATTTAATTGCGAGCGTTTAATTTACTGTCAGTCCTCCTTTACCATGTCAAAAGACATCGACAGTGTGGCAGCGGTTTACGAAAACAGATAACGGAAAAAAAGTCGAAAGTTTGCAAGCAACAGTTTGTATATCACAGCTCGACTACAAACATGGCATATCACCTAAAAACGGTGAGCTAACATGTCTGCGTTAGGTTGCCCCGTCTGTTTTGAGTAGGCTATATGAATGAACATAAGAATCGGCATTTAAATATGCCAATTAGTAATAATCGTTTTTATAACTGCAGGCGCACCCAACGACGCATTGCGCATTACGCATTGTGTTGTAGGCTATTTGTTTTGAGCCAGTAAAAAAAAAAAATACCGTATGTTAAAAGTTAATGATCTCCATACAGGTGATTATCCGCTTATCATTATTTAATCTACCCACGAATTAAATTTACACTATTCAACAGATTTCAATGTAATACCTTTTAAACATCTATTCGTGGCTCAGCCGTGAAGCTGAGCTTCAGCCTCACTCTTTGCGAGGACATGCACAGAGCGGCTGAAATGAAAGTGTCTGTCAGTTATTATAACATTATGACAAAAACAATTGTCTAAATTATTTAGCATTTTCCTCAACAGTTTTTGTGCTGATATCAATAGTTGACAGTACTATTTTCGGAAATCATGGCTATTGCGCAGGTGCACGTGATGCAGAGCCGACAGAGTGTGCAATTTCAGTGCCAAATAATTAGGTCAAAAACGATTTAATATAGGCCTATATTCGTTTTTTATGTTTGTTTATAATAAATTTAAGCGGACAAGGCTTACAAGTAGGCTGTGCAGCCAATTATTCTAACGTTCAGAGCCTGGGGGGGGCCTCGCATTTCAAGTTCGCACAGGGCCTCGCACCCCACCTGCGACGGCACTGACCACTGTAATCACTTGGACTATTTTAACGATTTCTTTAATAACTTTTCGGGGCTGTCAAGTTTCAATCCCTTACTGTGCATTCACACCGCCGCTGGCGAGAGCGTCAAAGTGGCCGAACGTCATTGATTTTCAATGAGAGCCGGCGGCGAGCTCCGGCGAGAGCGGTGCGGGGCGTCTGGGACGGTGAGAGCGGCGAGGACAGTAGAATTCAGGTCAACTTTATGGTAATAAGCAATGACACAGTTCGGCAGCAACCAATCAGAATATAGAAGTGCTCTGTTTGAGAGGAGTCCAGAGAACGCAGTCCTGTAAACTTTGGTTCCGACCACATTAGTTCCCAAGCAAAATAGAGGAGGTTGATCATTTGAATTCATTTCAACACTACTTATAGGCAATATTTTCGTGCTAGAACACTTCTTTTTCAGCGGGAATGCAAATTATAATAGCACTTAACCATGAACACAAAAGCCACACCACACAAATGGCTTTTAATTTGTTTATTTCATTAGCAAACATGTCACTATAATTGTTAAGTTCTTTCCATCGATCAAATTTCTGCAAAAATAACGATCGACATGCTTGTTTGCTTTGTGGCCCCTTTAAATACAGTTTTAAAAAAGACTACGCGTTCGATCTACGTCAGAGCATCAGAGCGTTCACAAATCTTTTTCCACGGCGTTGCTGGCAGGTTGGCGACAGCGAATTTTGCCGCTCTCGTCGGCGGCGGTGTGAACGTACGGTTAGAAGCCTATGGAGAAGTGAGACAGCTCTCAGATTTATTCAAAAATATATTAATCTGTGTTCCGAAGATGAACGAAAGTCTTACGGGGTTGGAACGACATGAGGGTGAGTAATTACTGACAGAATTTTCATTTTTGGGTGAACTATCCCTTTAAGTGTAATTTTCCCTTAAGTTCGCCCTTATGTTTCCCTTAAACCTAAGGGTGTTGCAGAAAAATACCCTTAGGTGTTACTTAAGATTTTTTTTAAGTGAAACGTCATAAACACTTAGAATTTCCCATAAATGCTGTTTTTTCACTTAAGTAATCCCTTCAAAAGCGTTAAGTGTTGCATAAAACCCCTTAAAAGTGCATTGCGCAACATTTCAAGGTTAAAAATACCCGTTTTTCTAACCCATACATGCTTAAACAATTGCCTGATGGGCTGAATGAGCCCTTCTCTGATCACTGCGATTGCCTCTATAATCCTGTACAGTAAAATAAATAAGAGGGATTCGGGACGGAATTTGAGACTGGGCGTTAGGGATGGGCGATATGGCCTAAAATCCATATTGCGATATACATTGCAGCCTCTTGCGATAACGATATATATCGCGATATAAAATTATAATAGAACAATTTCAGAACAGGTTAGATAGACCATAAGGAAAGTCAAACTGCTATGTAGGCTATTTGTTTTAAAAGAAACGTATGTAGTTTTGAGAACATTTATTATGCAAAACTGTAATTATACAACATAATGTTGCAGATGAATAAAATCCAAGTACACTAGCTGCAGAGACTTTAACAAAGAAAAAGCTTAAAAAGCAACTACATTTACTACATTTATGTTAAAATTGCAAACATTTTAAATTAAAGAATACACAATTGACAAAAACAGCTTACCATACCTTTTCTTTTGCATTTAAATCTTTTTTACAAGAAATATTGCGGTCACAAAGAACTTGTTTTTCCACCTCCACAAGAGACAAACATCCATTATTGTCGCGTTGTTGAGGTAACTTAACTGTGTAATTTTCCTTGCTTTAATTACCCTTAGCTTAAAGTTAAAAAGAAAATAGTAGTAGATTGAAAAATAGTAGTATAAATGCATTTAAGGAGAGATTACTATATTTTCATATCAATTCGTGTTCATTTTGACCACGAGTCACTTTAATTCAGCACGTGCAGCACAGACTCTGTGCTGAAACGATCTCAACGCATTTCCGCACCGCATCCGCGTGCAGGCCTGTTAACATGGGTACGGAAAAAAATACACACCGCATATGCCATATGAACTGCAAACGGAGTATGTGTGAAACAGGTGTTAGCCAGAACTGTTGCCCTAGAGTATAGTTTGCTGCTGTTTGTCGGACGGCTTAAATCCGAACCTAATCCAAATAATGGATGTTGCACCGGTCTTTTTCACCAGGTCCTCCGTTTCGCTTTCAGACGCATGTTTACTCAAGATGACGAATATGATGATGCGTTGCTGCCGGTTGCAGCTCGTGGCTCAAAATTTTTGCGGGAAAATTGCGTCAACATGCAATATCGCGATAGTGCAATAGAATTAAAATCTCTATTGTAGACCAATTTTATATCGTTTATATCGCATATCGTTTATATCGCCCATTACTACTGGGCGTGACGTCATGCACGTTCGTTCACGCTCACCTGGCTATGTCTGGCAGGTTTGTGTATTCGCCGCCATTCTCCGTATCAGCAAAGACAACTTGAGCGACAAAACTTTAGTCAACTTTCGACAAAAGTAGAAGATGGATTCAAAGAGACCGGCTTGTAGTTCATTCTGGTTGCAGTTTCGCTTGTCGCCAGAGGGGCATAGCTCTGCAAAAACTGAGAAACTTGCGCAATGCACCTTTAACGGTCATTTTCCAAAGTATAACTTAAGGTTTGGGAATCGTAACCTTAAGAGTAACGCGGACAAAAATAAGACGACATGGCTGAATTTATAGAATCAGCTGAAGATCATAGGGAATAGGGAGAACCCTTTGGACCAACTTAGTGATGAAAAATTGTTGCAAGAATACGGATTTGATCGACGCACAATATTTGACATCGCTAACCAACTAGACGACTGTCTGTCTCTCATTACACACGACTCGCATGTAGACTATCACAACGTTAAGTCAGTGCGCGCACGGAGAGTGTGTGGCCGACCCGTGCAGAAAAAAATTCACAGGAGAACGAGCTGATTCTGTGTGTTTAAAAGGAATCATGACAGAAGAAAACAGGTATGCTATGGAAATATACTCAGCTGTATTTCGAGACACAGAGCCAGAAGTGCATTCACAAAACCTAAACAAATGTGACCGAACACGGAAACCAGGGACACAAGTTGGCAGCACAACTTGCGAGGAAAATGAGAAAGAAGCGTTTTTTTCCAAAATTGGTGATTCCCGCTTTTTTGCAGAATCTGTTAGTTGAGATCATGAAGAAGCCTCTCCATGTTTGAGATAACAGTATTGGTATATTTAAAAGCGTACATTTTGAGGTTAAAATCGGCTTGTTTTTCGGAGATTCTAGCATGCAGTAGGGGCGTGTCATTGTCTTTGTGTATTTCCATACTGAATAGCCGCCGGCGCTTTTGCCCCCGCCCCCCAACAGCGTGGCTACTTATTATGCAGCGCTCTCTGCTCCTGCTCAAAATTCAATGAAGATTGACGCCGCAAAGATTGTCGCAGACGAGCTGAACTGTGGCAGTTACACCGAAAATGTTTTCGCCGCACTTTGAGGGCTCGGAACACTTCGATGCTTGAATACGGCGGCTCAGCTCGCTGACAGCGGTGGCTGGCTGTTTCATATGTGACGTCCCGATTGCTTTGAATGGGGAACGTTTTGTGAACAGGGAACAGACTTAATGGACTGGCAACAATCTCCAGAACATGAACTGGCACAGAGAATCGAAATAGAGGATGCAGTTAAGACCTTTGCTGCGATGAAGGCCTGTCGTGCGCGTTTCTGAAACGTAAGTTAAGCTTCATTTGCTCTTTAGTCGTTATTTAAGATGCTGAACCTGCTGATGATATAATGTGCTTGCGGACATTTCATTTGTGTGTGTATACGCACATAAGAAAGTGGTGTAAAGACGCTAGTCCCGAGGTAAATAGCGTTCGTCAGCTCCAGTTTGTATCCAGCCTCTCACGGAGACTTCAGATGCCCCAACACCTGTGATGAGACGACTAAACGCCTGTGGAGAGACGACTCGACGCCTGTGAAGAGACGACTAAACACCGGCGATATTTTATGCCTAAATTTATACATGATTAACTAACTGTATTTTTCTTTGTACATTTCTGAAATGCACTTTCTGTAAAGCTGCTTTGAGACAATGTGTATTGTGAAAAGCGCTATACAAATAAACTTGAATTGAATTGAATTAAAGAGATTTGCAACAGTAATTTGAGGAGGTGAAATATGATTATTTGGAAAATTCCTGTCATGGCTGCTTACAGAAAAATGCCAGCAGGCATTTGCCTCTAGCCTGGTAATACCAGACTCTGCTACTTCACTTTGCTTCGTAGACAGAGTCTGGCATAGCATAATAGAGAAGTGTTTTCTCTCTCGCTAGGGGGCGATTTCTGAAGTTTAAAATCATTGGTTACCAGTAAGCCAATCAGATAAGTTTATTTATGACGCATGTTATGCGGCGACACAGCCGTATCGAACCACAGACATCATGCATCGAACTCAAATCTATGATCGAACTTCCACTGTAAACACTTAATGATGCGAGCGAAATACCGGAGTGAACATGGCTGTAAATGACTTTTTAAATCGGTGATTGATGTAATAGAATGACGCGCGCACACTATCACGTCTTCAAACAAACAACACGAGCGCTGTCTTGCTCTCTCTCCCTCGCAAATATTAATCAAAATCAATCGATTAGTAAAAGGTCGGAACACCGCAGTTTCACATGGAGCATTTGGAGATTTTTAGAGATTAGAGACTCTAGGAACAACATCTCAACACTAAATTATAAAGGCCTGTCTTATATAATGTTAGACGCCTGTCTCAAATACAAGCCAGTGCAGTTCGACGATTTGGGCAAATAAAAGCCCGGGCTATTATTTGAAGTTTTACGGTATTTAAGACCTGGAAAAAAAGGAGACACTGACCTGTCAAAAGGCTCCCCAGTTTCTCGCTGACGATCGGTAATAGTTGATAAATTAAACTTTTCCCAAAGGGAGTAGGGCCACAACATCACCTCCATTCCAGTGGAAAACAGAAAGATAGGCTGCTATCTCAGACTGACTACAGGAGCGAAATGAAATTAGCGGAAGTAGGAAGTCTGACATAGTCAGGCTAATTTGCCTCCTGCATAAACTTTAATATTGTTGACATTTTGGGCACACGCGCGTTGCGCACTATTTGCGTTATATGTAGGCCTATGGCTTATTGGTCTTTGTGTGTTGTTGCTGGTTTTGCGTTATATGTAGGCTATGGCTTATTGGTCTTTGTGTGTTGTTGTTGGTTTTGCGTTATATGGCATATTGGTTTTTGTGTGTTGTTGCTGGTTTTGCGTTATGGCATATTGGTCTTTGTGTGTTGTTGCTGGTTTTGCGTTATATGGCATTGGTCTTTGTGTGTTGTTGCTGGTTTTGCGTTATGGCATATTGGTCTTTGTGTGTTGTTGCTGGTTTTGCGTTATGGCATATTGGTCTTTGTGTGTTGTTGCTGGTTTTGCATTATATGGCATTGGTCTTTGTGTGTTGTTGCTGGTTTTGCGTTATGGCATATTGGTTTTTGTGTGTTGTTGCTGGTTTTGCGTTATGGCATATTGGTCTTTGTGTGTTGTTGCTGGTTTCGCGTTATATGGCATATTGGTCTTTGTGTGTTGTTGCTGGTTCTCTTACGAGAGTATCTCTCGTACTGCGTAATATCTTACGCTATGGGGAAAACTCTTTTCCACGAGATATTGAAGCCAAAAATTATCCTTAATTTTTTACTAATGTAAAACGCTTTGCAGCAGCAAGCAGACCTAGGCGAGACAGCTCGCGCGCCTATTGGCTGCTCTGCGGCAATAGCAGCAGCCTATCGAGAGAGGCTCTGCGTGACGTCACGACGAATGGGGGCCCTTCGCGCCCATATCGTCACGTCCCGCCAGAAAAGGCGTGGTCTCGCCCTATATCTTGGCTCGATAGCTGCTCTTACGTCGATTTTTATCTCTTCAGCGAAGCCTCACGCATCGCTGGATCCAGAGTGAGAAGCCGCGCCGTCGACCTGTAGCCTTCAGCGGGACGTGCCATTGAGTCTGGAGTCGCTGGCCTCGCCGCCTTCAGCCGCCGTACCTGCTGTGCTTTCCGGCGTTATATCCTTTCCTCTGCATAGAGTGTGTGTGTGTGTGTTTGCATATCTGCTTTTTCCCACCCCCCCTCTAAAAGAGCGGCGTCTTTTTAAAGATGCCTTCCTGCGGTTCTTGCCGAGCCCCACTCAGCGACGAGGACCGACATGTCATCTGCGTGTCCTGCCTGGGTGAGGATCACGCGGCCATCGCGCTCGCTGACGGCGGATGCCATCACTGCGAACGTTTGCCTATGGTGACTCTGCGGACTCGCCTGGCTTCGTTCTCCGAGCCCGTATCCCAGCCTGCCATGACGCCGCGTCGCAAGAAGCGCCGCGCCCAGCGCGCTCCCGAGCTATCTCCAGCCCGCCAAAGCTCGCCGGTTCGCCCGCCAGCTTCGCCGGCTTCGCTCGAGTCGCTCACCGACGGACAGCGGCCGCCGTCCGCCGCTGCGTCCGCCATCGAGTTGGACGACAACACCGAGGCGTGTTCTCTCTTGGCTTCGGATAGCGAGGATTGGGCGAGCTCTGTGGACCTCCCCTCCGCTAACGCTCCCCGCCAACCCTCTGGGAAGAGAGCCGGCATTGAGTCTGAGCTGATGCGTCTGCTCACCAAGGCCGTAGAAAGCATCGGCCTCGATTGGGAGGCACCCACGCTGCCGCCGCGCAACAGATTAGACGGGCGCTTTCTCGGCAAAGACGAGGCTCCGTCAAAATCTAGGCCCGCGCCCTTCCTCCCGGAACTTCACGAGGAGGTTGCAAAGTCGTGGAAGGCCCCCTTTTCCGCCAGGATGCGTACCTCTACCTCCGCGGCATTCTCCGCTGTCGACGGTGCGGGAAGTAGAGGCTACCTCGCCATTCCTCCGGTGGAGACGGCTGTCGCGTCGCATCTCTGCCCGCCCTCTGCGGGACGGCGGGTTCAGACGACGCTCCCGTCCAAAGCCTGCCGAGTGACATCATCGCTGCACGGACGCGCTTACACCGCCGCCGGGCAAGCAGTCTCAGCGCTGCACACGATGTCTATTCTGCAGATCTACCAGGCAGACCTCCTTCTCAAGCTGGACGAGGAGGGACCCGGTGCTATCTGTGTGGCGGACCTGAGGAGCGCTACGGACCTCGCTCTACGCGCTTCTAAAGCCGCTGCGCAAGCCATGGGGCGGAACATGGCCTCTCTCGCTGTCGCCGAGAGACACTTATGGTTGACGCTGTCTGAGATGACGGAAGCCGAGCGCTCTGTGTTCCTCGACGCGCCCATTTCCCCGGAGGGCCTGTTCGGAACGGCCGTCAAGGACTTCGCGGACAGGTTTGTTGAGGTGCAGAAGACTTCTCAGGCTATGAAGCACTTCCTGCCGAAGCGCTCGAGCTCCGCTACAGGCCGCACCAAGCCGCCTGCTCGCAGCTCTCAGCCCCAGCCTGCACCGCCCTCCGCCGCCGCCGCCTCACAGCGCCGCCAGGCCCGGGATCAGAGACCGCGGTCTCGCTCCGCCGGACGCCGCCCCCCTCACCGCGGGCCCCGGCCGAGGATTGAGATCAAGCCCGAGGCCCCAAAGTCTTCCTAGCCGCTCTAGGAAAACGACGGTGTTCAGATCCCGCTGCGGCCGGATTTCCACCAAAACTTCTCGCTCGTTCAGCCCCATGCGTTGTGACTGTACCAGTGTATTTTGCAGTGAAGCAGCCGGTGTCTCAGCCCGCTTGCCTGCACACAAAAGCTGTTTTTACGGCTACCCAGATAAATCCAATAAAGAGTGTATTTTCTGGTGTCCCGGCCTCGGCCGATGGTGTTATGAGTGTTGTAAGAATGCCCACGCCCCAGTGCCCATTCCCACACCCAGACACAGCCCGCCACGGTGCAGGGCTCGCACAAATAAAATCGACTCCGGTCGATTGTGCAAACACTGTAGTGAACGCGCCCATATCCCCATGCCCGCTTACACTACACGCTGCGTGTCCCTCGGTTTCTGTAAAAACGAAACCAACACACATTCAGTCGGCCCTAAACGACAGTGTTTTCAGTGTAGCAAATGTGCCCGTGGTCCCGCGCCCACATTTCCTCACAGACACGCCGAATCCCACGGGATTCGCCCCGCTCTCTCTCTCGGCGCTACCCGCCTCAGAGGAGATGAGCGCGGCCAGGCTGCCCGCTGTGATCAGCGCGCCCCCCGCCTCGAACGCCGTAAACACGGCGCTGTGTTCCCAGCACACGCGGGCTCTTGTGCCGCCGCTTTCCCGCGGCCAGAGCCCAGATTTCATTCTGCCCCTAGCTATTCACGCGGATGCGTGGTCAAGGCTTCCCGGGGTATCAGAGTGGGTGATGAACACTATAAAGAGAGGCTATTCGCTACAATTCGCTCGACGCCCTCGCCGCTACGCGGCGCGCGTCGAAACTACGGTGAAAAGCGAAGTATCTCATCTACTTCGAGCCGAGATAGCGAAACTACTGAGAAAGGGGGCTATAGAACCTTTATCTCAGGCTCAGAGCGAAGGGGGCTTATACAGCAGATATTTTCTGGTACCGAAGAAAGGTGGTGGGCTCAGACCCATTCTAGATCTGAGGCTGCTGAACAGAGCGCTCGTGAAACGCCAGTTCAGGATGCTTACGACCAGGAAAATCCTCGCGCAAGTGCGCCAAGGAGACTGGTTCATGTCAATAGATCTGAAAGACGCGTATTTCCAAATACAAATAGCGTCCCATCACAGGCGATTCTTGAGATTCGCCTTCGAGGGCCAGGCATATCAATACACAGTCCTGCCATTCGGCCTGTCCCTAGCACCCCGTACGTTCACGAAGTGCATGGACGCGGCCCTCGCTCCCTGAGACTTCGGGGCATGCGAGTTTTGAATTACTTGGACGATTGGCTGATTCTAGCTCGTTCACGAACGGAGCTCTTAGAACACAGGGCCACATTACTCGAGCACCTCGAGAAGCTGGGCCTTACAGTCAATTGGGCGAAAAGCTCACTGCTCCCCAGTCGGAGGATTTCCTTTCTGGGAACAGTGTTAGACTCGCTATCCATGACGGCACGCCTGTCACCAGAGCGCGGATTGAATATCCAGCACGTCGCGAAATCCTTCCGCCACGGCTCTATAGTCCCGCTCAGAAGGTTTCAGAAAATGCTGGGTCTTATGGCCTCAGCAGCCTCTGTACTCCAGTTGGGCCTGCTCCGCATGCGCCCACTGCAGCTATGGCTAAAAGCACGAGTTCCCCCAGGGCATGGACCGCAGGTCTGTTTCGCCTCAGGGTCGACCATCAGTGCATTTCGGCTCTGAAACCTTGGAAAGCGACCGACTGGTATCAGTCGGGCGTGAGTCTGGGGATCCCCTCAAGTGTGAAGGTGGTGTCTACGGACGCCTCCACTTCGGGGTGGGGAGCGCTGCTCGAGGGCAGACCGCTGGCTGGCCTGTGGTCAGTGCGGGAGAAGCTCCTACACATAAACTGCTTGGAATTGATAGCAGTCGACAAAGCGCTAAGGCGCTTCTGTCCCCAGATAACAGGCCACCACGTATTGGTCCGGTCGGACAACATGTCAGTGGTGGCGTACATAAATCGCCAGGGCGGCGTCAGGTCCCGAAACCTTTACAGGCTGACGGAACGCCTCCTGGTCTGGGCTCAGCACAACCTGCTCTCGCTGAGAGCGGCGCATGTGCCTGGTCACCTAAATGTGGGACCAGACAGGCTGTCCAGAAACAACGTTCCAGCAGGAGAATGGTCTCTGCACCCGCAGACGATCCAGCTGCTGTGGGAAACGTTTGGCAGAGCGCAGGTGGACCTGTTCGCGTCCCAAGAAAACGCTCACTGCCCGAGATTCTTCTCGAAAAGCCGGGACGCGCTGGCCCATGTCTGGCCCCGCCGCCCCCTTTATGCTTTTCCCCCTGTCTCACTCCTGCCTCAGGTGTTGGAGCGAATCAGGAGGGAGGGATGCCCAGTGCTACTCATAGCTCCGCTCTGGACAAACCAGTCGTGGTTCCCTGTCCTGATGCAGCTGACCAGCGCTGCCCCATGGCCGTTACCGCTGAGGAGAGACCTCCTCTCTCAGGCGGAAGGCTCGATTTGGCATCCTCGCCCAGATCTGTGGTCCCTGCACGCATGGGCCATCAACGGGTACCCGCTGACCTCCCAGAGGGAGTGCTAAACACGATCGCGCAGGCTAGAGCCCCGTCTACCAGACGGCTCTACTCCTCGAAGTGGTCTGTGTTCTCTGCGTGGTGTCAAGCGCAGGGCTTTTCACCTGTAGACTGCGGGGTTACGGAAGTGCTTTCCTTCCTTCAGGAGCTACTGGATAAGGGCAGGTCCCCTTCCACGCTCAAAGTATACGTGGCGGCCATAGCAACGTTTGCAAAACCGGTGTCTGGCCAGTCACTAGGAAAGAGCGACTTAGTCGTGCGTTTCCTTAGAGGAGCTCGGAGGCTAAACCCTCCCAGGCCCCCTTCAGTCCCGACATGGGACCTTTCCACGGTCTTGGAGGCCATGAAAGGCGCCCCATTCGAGCCAATCCAGTCGTCAGACATGAAACACTTGTCTTTCAAGACGGCGTTTCTTATGGCTCTCGCTTCAGTGAAGCGCGTAGGGGACTTGCAAGCGCTCTCAGTAAGCGCGTCATGCATGGAGTTTGGACCTAACGACTCTAAGGTCATACTCAAACCAAAGCACGGTTACGTGCCAAAATCCCTCAACACACCGTTCAGGGCCCAGGTGATTTCCCTGTCTGCCCTTCCGGTTCTCAATGAGGAGAAGGACGCGAGTCTCCTTTGCCCTGTCAGGGCACTAAGGGCTTATGTGTCCCGCTCGTCTGGTTTCAGACAGACTGAGCAGCTTTTTGTTTCGTTTGGCGGCCGTACTAAGGGACTTGCCGCGTCGAAACAGAGCTTATCCAGATGGATAGTTGGTGCCATAGCGCTGGCCTACACTTCTAAGGGCCTTCAGTGCCCTTTGGGTGTTAGAGCGCACTCCACGAGAGGCATGGCCTCCTCGTGGGCATGGTCTAGCGGGGTTACCCTGCAAGATATTTGTATGGCCGCGGGCTGGGCCTCGCCGTCTACATTTATAAAATACTATAATCTGGAGGTCCCCGCCTTACAAGCTAAGCTTTTAGCGGTATAGAATTCAGTGCTATCTGCCCGCTGTGCGGCTCGGATACTGAGTTTGGCCTGCGTATCGCTCACTGACCGGTACAGCAGCTCATTTAAAAATTGACACACTTGTGGCCACCCAGTTCAGGCTGAATGTTCACCCTGACGGTTTGGTTATTGTCATATGATTGGCCCCTTTCGGAGGCTATTTACAGGGAATGATGCTTCTAGCCTCTCTTCCCTCACTCTCTGTGAGTTTATGGTGATTATGCACTATATGCGCCCCGGGCTTCGGCCCCTGGGTCTTTGGTGTTGGATCCCTACCAGCACGGCGTGTTGCATTGTGTTCCCCATAGCGTAAGATATTACGCAGTACGAGAGATACTCTCGTAAGAGAACGTACTCGGTTACTAACGTAACCTCGGTTCTCTCTAGAGAGGGAACGAGTACTGCGTATCTTGCCGTGCTTGGAATACGCTCTGGTTCGCTTCGGCGATAAAAACCGACGTAAGAGCAGCTATCGAGCCAAGATATAGGGCGAGACCACGCCTTTTCTGGCGGGACGTGACGATATGGGCGCGAAGGGCCCCCATTCGTCGTGACGTCACGCAGAGCCTCTCTCGATAGGCTGCTGCTATTGCCGCAGAGCAGCCAATAGGCGCGCGAGCTGTCTCGCCTAGGTCTGCTTGCTGCTGCAAAGCGTTTTACATTAGTAAAAAATTAAGGATAATTTTTGGCTTCAATATCTCGTGGAAAAGAGTTTTCCCCATAGCGTAAGATATTACGCAGTACTCGTTCCCTCTCTAGAGAGAACCGAGGTTACGTTAGTAACCGAGTACGTTTTGCGTTATATGGCATTGGTCTTTGTGTGTTGTTGCTGGTTTTGCGTTATATGGCATTGGTCTTTGTGTGTTGTTGCTGGTTTTGCGTTATATGGAATATTGGTCTTTGTGTGTTGTTGCTGGTATACGTTGCAAATAGAGGGGCAGCACATTGTTTTTCACCTAAAGCGGCAGAAGTGCATTCGCCGGTCCTGGGGGTGAGTTTCCATAAACATTAAAGTTTGTCGTTTGTTTTCATTCTAAGAACACGTACACGTTATCTCATGTTTAGTCTGTTTAGACCTTCCCATACCTACCTATTGTTATTAGCTAGCTGTTAAGCAGGGGAGCTTTACAGGGGGTATGGCTTATCTAAATGAGATGTAAATGAGCCCTATTGTCACTCCCAGCAGCAGACAGAGGTGAGAACTGCACATCTTTAAAAGCAGTTTTCTACCGTTTGAGCTTTTTTCAATGCCTACCTTCAAATGGCCACATTTTCTCCAAATATTATCAGATTTCTATGTGTTACACATCGTTGGAAAGCTTGGAGACTACACTTTCAGAATCTGTGAATAACTCAAAATGCCCCAGAACCGACTTGTGTCCCTACTTTCCGTGTTCGGTCACAAATGCCAAAGCAGGAGAACATTAAAGCAGGAGAACATTACACTTTCGGAGCTAACGCGGTGTTGCGTGATAGCGTCACTGGACTGACACGTGATATGCCGACATGTTAGTGTTTTGCGTATCTATGGCAACAAAAGACTTTTATAATGTGAATCCAGGATCGCTGTCGTGAAACACTTAAATGTTTCCCTTACCTAAGAGAACCGTTTGAGAGATTATATGCAACACCCTTAAATTATTCTCTTAGGTAAGGGGAAATCGCCCCTTAAGTATCATACTTAAGGGAAAAACCTAAGGTGCTTTATGCAATCGGGCACAGGTACTATTTATTTTAGCGGAAGGAAGCCATTTAATGATTTTACGTAAAACAAGTAACATTTAGATGCATATTTTTGCCTTTGAGTCGCCATGTTATTGCAGTGAAGTGCAGTTTTTTGTGTGCCTTGTAATCTTGAATCAGACTAAGTTCCTCTTGCAGCATCTCTACTCTTCTCTGATGACGAGGGCGGGGCTATAACCTGTCACTCACATGAGGACACTCACAGCCAATAGCAAACCACAACCAGACAATCAATTCCCTATGCACTAAATTAAGCCCCGTCCTACATTTTTTCTTGTTCGAGAAGCTGTTGTGTTGACAAATCAGGTCCTCCCTTGAAATCGGGTTGATTTTTATCTCAATAACTTAAGTCTTAAATGCTTTTTTTGTTGTAAACGCCTCTTTAAAAATAAAGCTCGCTCAAGTACTGAGGAGCTAAACCATTTAGTGCTTTGAAATAATAATTTCGAACCCACATGGCATGCTTTTTTTCACAGGCATTAACAAGAGCAGCGTGAGCATCCAAAATGTGTGCTATTGTGTTTCACAGAAGGGTTGGAAACATGATGAAGGCGAGAAAATAAAGAAGAAATTAGCTCAGCTTTTTAAAGTGTGAATTAGGATCAAACCTGTTTGTTGGTCTCTCCTCGTGGATACCGTGCGATGTTGTCTCTCCATTGCTGGTTCTTTTCCCAGTCGGGTTCCCAGCGTTCCCTCCCGTAATCTGATTTCTGCGTCAGGATTCGCTGTTTGAGCCGCTGGTTTTCAAGAGTCACCTGTTGAAGCTCCTCCTTCTTTTTCAGTGTGTTCACACTGTAAAACAAGATATATAACATTATCATAACATAAAATAAATAACATTTTTATTACTTGTCAAATGAAATAGAATATTTTTTTAATGTTTTATTTTATTTTATTTCTAAATAATTTCTACATCTTGTTTAGATGGTTATATACATGAGACGCAGCGGGAGATCCGACAACTGAAACCCAGCTCAAATAAACACCTCACTGAGTTACTATGTTAACCAGTTACTATGTTAACCAGCCACACACACACACACACACACACACACACACACCTGAGCTTTGGGCAATGGTTCCTGTTGTCCACCAGTCCTTTAGAGCGAGTGATAGCAGAAAGTTTGCTGGCCAGATGATGATTGTCTCTCTCTATGATTGACGTCCTTTCTTTCTGCAACTGAAGACAAACACTGTTGTCATGCATTTCGTCTACTCTACGTTACTTCATAACACATAACTGCAATCTGCAATAGTACTGTTATAGAGCTCACAAAATAATTTTTGTCTACTAATGCTAGGTACACACCAAAAGATTTTTTACATCTTATAAGATTTTCAAAATGTGACAGACCACAAACATGAGGAGAAAAAAATCCTAGATTTTGACTCTACTTTGCTCCTGTAGTGTGTGGTTTGCCATGATGTGAAAAGACAGCACAACACACACAAGCAGATTTTCAACCAGAATCTCGACTGTGAACACAGGAAATCTCTCAAAATCTCGCGAGATTTCAGAATAAGCGTGGCGGACGATATATGCAGGGAAAAATTGCGATGATGGTGTTTGGAATGATTTTCACAAAAATTCACGGGAAAAAAAAGAAAAGGGTTTGGGTCGTGCAGATGGCGAGATATTTAGTGAATTTAGTAAACTTCTCAGATAAAGGTTGTGGTAATGCACACACACTGGCCCTGTCTCTCTCCCCTTACGAAAATTTGCAATGGTTTTACTACAAATAAAAAATAAAACCTGGATATTATAATTAAACCATGATAACCACAAATTAACCATAGTTTTGCTAAAATAATTCTAACTGAAGTATTTATTTGGTTATACAAATGTTCAATACGCCTATAATAAAACAATCTCACTCACTCACACACACTCACACAAAACACACACACACACACACACACACACACACACACACACACACACACACCACACACACACACACACACACACACACACACACACACACACACACACACACACACACACACCACACACACACACACACACACAAAACACACACCGTGTACTGGTACACCTATCCTTATATGGAATGTTTTTTATACTGAGCTAATTACATTTTCTGAGCCACAAATCAACAAGCTGATCCTCCATCTCTGCTGTCTATATCAATTTCACTTTGTGCAGTGCCTTTGTTTCTTATGCTTTCGTCTTCCATCAACTCGCTTTCTGATTGGATATTGTTTCGTTTCACATGATAATCTCTAGAGCAGGTGTGCCCAACCCTGCTCCTGGCGATCAACTGTCCTGCACAGTTTATCTCTAACCCTGATCAAACACACCTGCCTTTAATTTTCAAGTAATCCTGAAGACATTAATTGGTTGTTAAGACCTTAATTGAAGACCTTCAGGTGTGTTTGATTAGGGTTGGAGATGAACTGTGCAGGACAGTCGATCGCCAGGAGCAGGGTTGGGCACACCTGCTCTAGAGCGTGCGCGCGTTTGTCCTCGGGGTTCCCCCACACATCAGGATTTCTGATCGTGCGATCGGGGCACCTCCGACGTTCTTCCGAGCAGGTTCGCACACTCTTAAAGCAGCACTATGCAGGATTTACGTTTTTGTCAAACAGTGACCCCTACAGTTGCTGTGGGATACTTGTACTGTCGTAAATATCATGCACGCAGAGATGTCTCTGCACTCACGGCCTGATCCCCTCCCCCTGTACACCGGTACCGGTTCAGTAGGATGAAAGCTGTAACGAGTGGAAATAAGGTGTGGCCCCTTTAAGAGCTGTGCGCGCCCTGTTGAACTGTCGGCAGTCTGTATTGTATGTGCGCCTCGAACACGGCGCAGTGTTATTTCTGTTTGATGCTCATTTTAGCAGATCTTTCTTGCCGTAAAGCAATTCATTACATCGCGAGACCTGATATCACGCGACACTTCCTGATTCTGCGGCCGGCGGGCCGCCGGCTCAAAGTTGCAAGTGCATTTTTTCCGCTCACAGCCAACAGGGGGGGCGAGACGACCACCATTCAACACAAAATCAGTAATATAAACATTACAATGACTCCAAAGCTGTTCGGTTAAGGTAAAAAAGTTACTTAGTTCATCTTTAACACACCTCACACCACAGGAATATCTGATAAGATAATCTGTAGAACCATCAAGATAATCGGGACATAGCTAGGATTGTCGGAAGGGGGAAAATCGGCCCAAAATCAGCCCGATTATTTTTTGGTGTGTACCCAGCATTATAGGCTCATAATTATTGGAGTATGTTCAACTGTTTGGTTATCAAAATATCTTCTTTTGTGTTCAGCAGAAGAAAGAAACTCATACAGGTTTGGAACAACATGAGGGCAAGTAAATGATGACAGGAAAATACATTCTTGTTTACATATTAATTAATAAGATTACCTGAACTTTCTTCAGATTGTGTTTAATATGCGCCGGTGTTTCAAAGCCCTTGGTGTCGACTACAGGTTTGGCCTCTCTCACCTGAGACAGAGACAGAGAAAGAACATCATGGTTGAACATCATCAACATGGTTGCCAACATTTCTAATTTTCACTTAGTTAAGTTAGTGACTTGATGTACTAAAATAACTCAAACTGAGCAGCCCAAATCTATCTAAAAAATTACAGGAAGTGTGTGTGTGTGTGTGTGTGTGTGTGTGTGTGTGTGTGTGTGTGTGTGTGTGGGGTGTGTGTGTGTGTGTTATTCGCATATCTCTCGAACCATTTGTCCGATGGATTTCAGACTTGACGGGTGTCTGCTACGGGCACGAGTGAGTGCAGTGCCAAGTTTGATGTTGTTTGGATTAGAAATGCAAAATATATCAGTAAATATATATAAGAAGTGGTTCAAAAATAATCATTCTGACATAAACACTGTCAGCTAAACATTAAGTCAGCTACATGTTTACTTCTGAATATTACAGTAGGTTACCAACCAGAATAATACTTTCAACGCCGTCGCTTTGCCGCGGCGGTGAAATTCGGGGTGTATTTGCTGCCTTTAACCGCTAAGAGGCGCTACAATCACAGACTTTGAAAAGTGTCCGTTTATTCTCTCTATTGCGTAATCTGCCGCTGCGTCGCGGCTCATTCAGAGCGATTGAAAGCTGGTAGCAGATGAATTTAAGTGAAATGTAGTTAAATAATTCATCACAATACTTAAATTAAATTGAATAAATAATGAAAACATTTTCATATAAAACATTGCAATAGAAACATATTAGGCTACATCAAGGCTTTGGAAGAGTATAAGACGTTGACGTAAACGTTCAGGCGGTAGCTCTGTGGTTAACGCAACGACACGGAGATCCAAGAGACCCGAGATCGAATCTCAATATAACACCATGTTGGCCGACAGCGTTAATCTTTAACCGTTCTTGATGCTTAAATAGGTGACTGTTTATTTGCGAGTTTATTAACTGTTTATTTATTTAAAGTCAAGCGTTTTGTTTAATAATCAATGGCATATTACAACATTGCTACAGTAGAGCTGGGGGGTTGTTAGGGGGGGCTTCTTACATTCGCTTCATAAACACACGCACACTAGCACACACATGCAATCTTTTTTCTGCACCCGATGGATAGACTCATAATTTTCAAGCCCCACTGCCCCCATCGCCCCAACACAATGCTAATGAAATACGCAACAAGTTTAAAATGTTCCAATTTATTGAAGTAACAAGTAGGCTAGTATCTAAATACAAACTAAACAAACAAAAACAAAAATAGAGAAAATAAAAGTGCTGCTGTGTCAAAATGTTAAAAAAAGAAAAGAAGAGAAATCCATTTGGCAAGACAAAAAAATGAAAAAATTAAAATAGACATAACATAGGCTAATGTGTTTGATATGGGATTAAAATTATGGGCAGTGCATGAGATATAAACTAATGATTAATTATGTCAAAATTCCTTTGTTCCGATCAGAGCATGTGAGCATTTCTGGATATTCCTCGGCTCGCTCATTCCGCTCAGGGTCGCGCGCTCAGGCTGTCTCCGACTAGTTTTTTTCTAGTCAACTAGTAGCCTATTTGTTTATTTAAGCCATCAGTGGACAAATCACCCCTTTATATTGATTTAATAACTTAAATAGGCTATACAGGGTAATGAGTGAGTGTTATAAAGCTGCACTCAAGCGCACGAGCCGGAGACAAAAATAGCAAGGAGACATTTAATTGTTTATTAATAAACTGGTGTTTTCTGCGTCGCTGCAAAGATGAAGATGCGATGTAGACTCGCCATGAACGAATAAAGATATAAAGGCATAAAAAGGAAAAGTTCCTCCCGTTGGCGCGCCCAACCTGTCACTTCTCTATTTCCCACCCATAGAGGGGCGCGCCCCACACTTTGAGCGGCAACTACCATCTGTAGTTAGGGGGGATCTAGCCGGTGTTCTGTCTCTCCCTCTCTCTGCCTTGCAAGCGGCCGCGCGCTACACAGTTTGAACCTGTCTATGGTTTGAACTTGCATAATCACGTAGCCTTTCGAAAACCGGGACATTCATTGTCCCGGGAGAGTGCTTAAATTTCCCGGGACAGGTTATTAAAAAGAAGGACAATCCCGGTAAAACCGGGACCGGTGGCAACCTAACTTGCATTTAGACTTTATTTCCATGCAAAAAAGAAACACACAATCTTATTCTTGCTACATTTTAAATTTGTTTTGCCAAAGAAATTGCAGCTAAATTAAACAAAACGGTACAAATCGAAAATAGTCCACAGCAACATAAATTAAAAACATGAGTTTTGCCTCTCTCGCGCTGGATCTCAGCAAGTTTATTTAGTCTCCCTTGCTCAAACATTCTTAAACTCTACAGAACCAGTTGAAACAACTGGATTGAACACTTCAATTTAAATTTGTGTGTGAAAACACTTTAAATAGGCTACAATAAATAAACTACAATATTTATAATTTAATCAAATATGGGGACACATCGAGAGATGTAGCCTATCCTTAAAATAATTTTGCCTTTGCCATCGGGCTGGCTATCCGACACTCTCCATATGAATGAGGAACATTAACACCTATTGTCTGTCCCTCCAAACCCCCCACAGGCTCTCTGAGTCTGAGTCTGACTTAAAATAAAGAAAAGTCGCAATTCACACTTAAATCGCTCTTCTAGCATTAAAGTGTTGATAATGAAAGAATTAAATGATTTAAGCTACATGTAGTGGTATTTCTGTCATAAAAGTTTATTACTAAATATTTCATTATTTAAATAATTTAAGAAATAAAACTGGTTTGGGCCAGCTTTTTCCAAGCAAAACTAAATATAATCTTCAAACGCATGTTCATTTTGTTGTCATGAACAAAATGCTCAACTCAATATTAAATTCTACAGGGATCTTTGGGTCCAGGCATGTAAAATGTGAATTAGTTATTTTTTAAATTATTATTATTCAAATAAATATCGGTGCTTCGTGGTACTGCTGATAAACTAAATAACATTTAGATAATAATTATGAACTTTAAATGAAACAATATAGCAACACTTCGACGAATAAATGATTTGATCTGTTTTTACATTTTAATTCAGGGCGTTTAATTAAACGAGATTTTCACCTTGTCATTTTCTCATTGCGAGGCGCTCACAATCACATAAACATATTTGAGCAGATTCTCTGTAGCTCTCGTTTTCATATGGATTACATAATCAGATAACATTTATTAGCCTAAATATTTAGACATTTAAAGGCTTTAGACATAGCCGATTTCCTATCGTGTCTGAGCTGAGGCAAGTGGCTTTCGGTTTATTTTTGTGACGCGCAGTTCCCGGAGACCGAGAGAGACGACAGATAAACTTTTGTCATTAGCCTAAAAAAAAGTTTACAGTTTTGAACGATGTAGGCTACTCTACTCTTATCTGTATGACCAAAAAAAAAATCACGTATAGCCTATTAAGTTATTTTAGCTGTTATGAGAAAAATAAATCAAATGAACGCGCTGCCTCGTTTGTCGAAAACTTTGCTTAAAACCATGTTTTTAAAAACTATGTAGGCTATAGGGAATACAACAAATATAGATATATATAGGCCTATATATCTTTTTTTTTTATACAAAACTGCTTTTGAACAATTGGTATTATTAGCTACAGATCTAAAGTCGTTCTGTTGGATAGCCTATTTGTTCCTTAGTGTAAAATGGAAATGCATGGTAATATTATTTTATAAATATAAGCAAAAAAATATATGGTGTAACAGAGTTTTCGAACTAAACAAATCTGCATTAATAGCCTAAATATATATATATATATATATATATATTTACATAAGTCCATGTTTGTTCGGGATTTGAACGCAGGTCTTCCGATTGATGAACCGTCAGCTCTATCACTCGGCCATGTCGAAGCTCACTGAGAAAAGCCCAAACGTTTATGCAGTGTGTGTTCGCTCAAATGAGTGAGAATGTTTTGTTGTTAGCCTATTGTGAGTGTAGCCTACTTTACATGAATAAAAGTAGACCTTTTACAGTTTTAAAATATGATATCCTATCTGTATGACCAAAAATAACGAAGTAGGCTATAGCCTGTTATTTTAGCAGAAAAAGAAATTCAAGTGAACGCGGCGTTTGTCGAACTCTAATTCAATGGCAGAAGAAAACCCCATTTTAGAATACGCACTAGGCGTGGTGTGTCAAAATACTGAATTATAAACTTCAATATTTCGTCCAAAACCACATCAAAATGTTTTGTGACATTTTAAAAAGCCGTGAATGTATTAATACAATTGGAACCAGGATCGTAACTGAAATGCGCTGCATGTTATCTCTCAATACAGGAGCAGAAGCGCTGGTTCAGATTTTACTGTTTGTTGTTTAAACGTGCGTGTTTTAGGCTATATTTAAAAAATATATATACTATATTTGATAAGGTCTATTTAGGGTAAGCCTATTCGCTATAGCCTACTGTGGAGGGGGGGGAATCACCCATCGGCAAATCGCACCTTGCAACCATGTTTTTTAAAATTATTTCTGCATATGGAAAGAATTCCAGTCCTGCTGTCTGCTGTCCTGTCCGTGAAGTTTTTTTTTTTTTGTTTGTTTATTTTTTAACAGAACTGTTTTTGAAGACGTAAATTCAGTCAATCTGTTGGATGAGATTTGTTCCTTAGTGTAAAATGGAAATGCATGGTAATTATATAAAAAACATATTTATTCGGGTTTCGAACCCGTGTCTTTGTACTGTTTAAACCTTCAGCTCTACCACTCGACCACAAGTTCAGTTGTTCACGCGTCAGTGTGCCCACAAATGACAAATGCACTCTTCAATCTTCTCATTCCTCAATAGTATAACATCATTGATTGCACCTAATTTATTTTCACTGACTGCGAGATAGGCCTCTTTTAAATTTTGATTCATAAAATGTTCTGCTCTAAAAGTTTGCTATATTCTATTTAAAATGTAGGCTACTTTTACATACGTTTTGCTTTCGCTAAATGTCCCTTTGCGCCACCTGGCGGTCATTTCGCGAATGACTTAGAAATGCGACTGTTTTTTTTTTGCCGCGGTGAATTCACCGCGGTAGACGCCGCGGCGGCAATAGGCATTCTGGTTGGCTACCTACTGTATGTTTTATTCACGGCCATCATTTGTAGTAGCCTATTCACAAACTGTTCGCTCAAGCGTAGTGTTTTCTCTGAGTTCACTGTGTCGCTGCTCCCTGAATCCTGTAGTTCGATTTTACATATTTATTGTATGTCATTATTATGTCAGTATCAGTATTTGCTTTCTACCATGCACAAATAAAACTTTTGCTGTGTAATTGTAACAATGAGCACTCAAACACACCAAACCAACAATTACTAAAAACACAAAAACGCACTAGTTAGTTAAATTTCACGCAATATTAAACATACTAAAAAAGCAGACAACTATAACCCGTCAGACCTTGTTTAGGTGGATCTCGTAGCTGGACTGGTCCCATCTCTTCTGCAGGAGCCGGCTAGCTGCAGGTTTCATAGGCTGGTAGGACTTGTGTGTTGTGGAGGACGAAACCTGCAGAAATTAAAAATGAACAATTAAATAAATTATATATATATATATATATATATATATATATATATATTATATATATATAATATATATATATATATATATATATATATATATATATATATATATATATAAAAATGAACAAATAGATAAATGGTAGCCGTTTTATAAATAAATGATTTGTAACTGTTAATCGTGTTGTTGTTTTTTGCACATTTAACATGGTTTATTAAAATACACCATCAAAGCGGTTCAACTTATTATTTCAGCAAAAATAATGGTTTATTAATTATAAATTAATATGGTGTAATATGTCAATCATTAGCCACGTTTCCAGTTTCCACTGTCGGGCCAGGGCCGAGCCATGCTAGTGCGTGCCAGGGCCAGTCGTGTTTCCACTGTCACTTCCGGGGCTTGAGCGGGGCTTACTCTGGGCCAACGGCCAGGATTTCTGGCCCGTCGAATACCTTGGGCCAAAGCGGGCCAGCTCGGGCTAGAGGCGTGCTCAAGGTAAAAGGCGGAGTTTATCAGTGTTATGGAACGTTATGATCTGAAGCAAGATGCACATTTCACTTTTTTATATCACGCAAAATAATCGCTGCTCGAAATGGAGGATCGCCTGTACTGGTCTGTCGAAGATATATCCCAAAGCTCTTCTGGGCATTTGGGCAGAAGAAAGGGTACAACGTCAATTTGACGGCGTGTGAAGAAACGAGGACATTATAAAATACATTGATGCTGAACTTTCTAAGCTAAGCATTCAGCGAGCAACGCTTCAAGTTCAGGAAAAAAAAACAAGTTGCGGGCGCAGTATTGTACAAGGCGATTAAAACGCACAATGGACAAAGCGGAGCTCAGAGAAGGAACTTTCCATGGATCGACTTGATGGACGGTGTGCTGGGTCACTGTGTGCTGGGTCACCGTCCCTCTGTGGTTAGTGGCGACTCGCGAGACAATCGGGATCAGCCACGGCCGGTGAGTTAATATACATGCTAGCTTCCTAACTTAAAAAATAAATAAATTCATAATACATACAGTCGGTTGCGCGTCATAGTTGGGGGGCGTGGTCGGCGTGGGGGAAAACGCCATGAGCATCGTGTGTATTTGAATGACAAAAATGTCTTATTGTGAGGCCGACCGGCAACGATACATTGCAAAATTAACTGCAATAGGATATGATTGCCCTTATTTAATTAAAAACTGGGTCAATGACCCAACCAAATGGCCGGAAGTGTCATTTCGAGATATATTCTGTTTTGGTTGAATCTCCAGGTAAGACATCGCGGGCTAGTGGTAACATTAGCCTATAACTCAAATATGTTGCACAGTAACTCCATAAAACCTTGTCACTTACCAATACGTATGCTTCACTCCTAACTATAATGCTTTTGTAAAACGGTGATCAGTAGTACGAGGGACTGTGCTGACAGGTTCACGGCTGGCGTCATTATTTATTTTACCGTCTATGGTCATTACGTAGCGATCAAGCCAATCTTCAGCTGATAACGCTAATGTGAATGAGACATCCCTTATGAAAAACAACCATTGGAATCTTGTAGTATTTTAGGATAAAATATTATAGCAATCCTGTAGGAATATTATAGTATTTTGGCACAAACTATAGGTAGGCCTATTACAGAACATCACAGAAGTATTATAATACAAATCTTGTAGGAATTATTAAGTATTATAATACAAATCGTATAGGATTACTATCATTATTTTTCGTAAGAGAAGTAGACAAATCTGGCCCACTGCCTAATACGAGTTTAACACCCACTACCACACAGCTAGCCTAGAGATCTACTCACACAGTAATCTCAAAAATTAGAAATCCCTGGAGGCTCACACCTTTTTTACCAACGGGTTTGTTGGTTGTAGAACTTCAATTTATAATTTTTGTTTTTATTGGCAGTACAGAAAACGACAAAACAACTCTTCGGCATGATTGTCGCGTGTATTTCAATGAGCGCCAAGGCAATGTTTTCCCCCACGGGGTAAATTCACACCACGTGACGGGGCGTTCCCGGGGCGTTCCCTGACCAACCGACTCTATCTATACCCACTGAAATGGGTTGGGTTGTATGACGTTTGATCCAGAAAGGCGTGTTAGGGGCGGGGTTTAGGGCAGCGCTGTGGGGCTACTGGCCCGGCGGTGGAAACGCAAGCCCGGTGCTTGAGGCCCGAGGCCACTGGCTCGGCTCGGCTCGCTGTTAGCCCTGGCCCGGCCCTAGCCCGGCAGTGGAAACGCGGCTATTCCTATAATTGTGAGGCCAAAGAGATTGGTGTGTGTGTGTGTGTGTACATATGATTAATTGAGTTAGAAAATGTCTTTATTTAAGCTCCATCAGATGAGTCGCCAAGTATATCCAAGTATTTTGCTGTTTATTAGGGGTGTAACGATACACAAACCTGACGGTTCGGTACGTCCCACGGTTTTGACTTCTCAGTTCGGTTCTGTTCATTTCAGTGGTGGGGTTTAGAAAGCTAAAATTGCTTTTTTTTTATTAAACAGTGCTTTAATGAACAAATTGTGTCCTTGACTTTAAATTAATTTAATTACAAGTAAACGTTTCGCAAGGAAAAAAAAATCTGCTAATGCTGTAAACTATAGGAGCCCTTACTTGCACATTACTATAACATTAAAGTCATCATGAAACGGAAGTTGAGATTGTCCTTTTTTCCTTATTGTGACATGTATCCGAGTGAAACGGGAAAAATGTAGGGCGGGGTTTGATTTCGTCCTTTGGGAATTGAGCATCACAGTCCCGCCCACAGCCGGTGCCGGAAGTAATAATTCAATACAATTTCTCCATTGACAATTGGGGTATAAGCCATAAAAACGTAACCATACATGGTAGACTTAAAACCAGCTACGGCTGTACTAAGCGATTGTATATGCTCATATAAACGCCAAAAGTTCATTAGGCACTCAGAGCCATGGAGAGAGAGAGTTCCGACACTCCCATAGACCGCCATAGGAACTTATACTGATAGTTCCAGCATTGAACCCCATTCATTTTCAGTGCTTCCGAAGTACGCTCGCTGGTAAATTAATGAAATTACTGTATTTTTTTACTTTTACACACATTAGCCGACCTCTCGTGAATCTAGTCTGTAGTTATATGTTATGTAGCCAGGTTTAGTAAATGTTTATTGAAGATAATAGGTTAAAGCTTACATGACCGACACTTCACTAACCTTAGCTAACTTTCGGTAACCTGATGTAAATAATATATAATATTTTTAATAATATTTTATATATGTATTTATATATATAGGCCTATATATATATATATATATATATATATATTATATATATATTTATATATATGTATATATATATGTATTGTATATATGTATGTATATATATATATATATATATACATACATATATACAATACATGTATATATATATATACACATACATATACTATGCATATATACACACACACACACACAATTCATTTATTTAATTGGGTTAGGGTAATGCATATATGTGTTTGTGTAATACATATGAATGCATGTGTATTTATGTAGTACTATATATATATATAGTGTGTGTGTGTGTGTGTGTGTGTGTGTGTGTGGGTTAAGGTTAGTTATGTGTGATTGAAACATGTGTGCTGTACACAGTACGTACATGTATTTGTGTGTTTTCTGATGAATGGTAGTCTAAGATTAGGGAAGGATGAAGGGGTACATTAGCCATACTGAATTTAGGAACATAGTTAATTCACTCATTAACTATCTCTCCGGTTTCATTTTATGAAGTTAATATTTACAGAACATTGCTGTAAATATAGTCGTTGCTTTCTACGTTATGGGAGCAGTCTATTTCCCTCCTAAATCATTCATTTGTACATACACAGCATAATTATTTATATTTATGCTGGTTGGGATTCTGAACAGACTGCAGACCTCTTTGCGTGATCACGAAGGTAGGCTAATGGCTGAATCGGAATTTATAAGCAAGATCACAGGAATCAATAGCCTAATACAGCCCAGTTGTGCTAAAATAAATATCACGAGACGTCCATCATCAGATGAATGACATGGAAAAGTTAAGTTAGAGCCGCTAAAGCCAGTGCTACTACCCATGCGAACATGAACACTAAGCTTTTCCTTCCAAAAACATAGCCTAAAACTTATCTAAGTTGTCACCCTGCCTCTCCAAATGCAAAACTGACATTAACAAAATGCAATAACAGCTTAAAAAGTACTTGGGTGTGTGTTTTATGTTATATTTACCGTTTAATAATGCAATCGCTGCTGTCTGTCCATAGAAGAACATGACAGCCCGTGTATGTTTTGGAACTATTGGGGTTTTGGAACTATATAGGCTTCAGTGAGGCGCGGTGGTTTATGGGATGAGTAGTTGCTTTGCTCGGAAATAAAAATATGTACACAGTCTTGTACCTTTGACTTTTTTGGGATTTTCTCTTTGTTTTTTCACTCGAAATGATATGTTGTATGTTTATGAGTTCAGCCGTAGCTGGTTATCCTCAGACATGCTGTAAAACTCTTTAGATACGGATTTTTCCAAACGTTAATGGGAGAAATTAATGGGAAATTTACTTCCGGCACCAAAGCTCTCTCGGGCTGTGGGCGGGACTGTGATGCTGTATTGATTGGATCGTTGGAGGTTGGGCGTTGCTAACAAAATAGAGACAGATATGAATGCCAGTTTACAGTCAGTTGTGGAGGATTTCTCTCCACCGTTACCCTCCCATGAAGCATTTTTAATTGAGGAACCCGACGATGAGAACGAGAACGAGGACGAGCAGCCAAATTTTCCCGATAGCCACGCCCTCTAGTAATAGATTTTGACCGGAAGAGAAGAGAAGTCGTTTCGAGGGGGAGGCAAGGTTAACGTATTTGATTAAAGATTATAAGGGTACATGAATTAAAAAAATAAATAATGAAGTGCACAGATAAATCATTTATAATAAACACTACAATAATACTACATATAAAAATACGAATGGTAAAATTTAATTTCAAGACGACTTTAAAGCTTAACAACAGAGCTTAGACTTTTAGCCTAAATTCAGTTGATATTTATTTTTAGATCTAATAATAATAATCAACAGTCAAATAAATTGTATGAAAACATGTAAACTGCACATAAGGCAGTTTTTGCATTAACATATGTTTTTACTCTAATTTGTTATTGAAATATAATAATTTACACAGTTGCTGTTATTTTCATGACAGATATTTTAAACATACATTAAATAAGCAAGATATCATTAACGGGTTAAGTAAAATATAATATATAGGTTAATATAGTGCATTTATTTAGTGAAAAAGTTAGCGAACCAACAAGCTGTCGACACTGAAGGACTTGCTGAGGTAAATATTTACATGTGAAAAACTAAGCGTTTTATTGACATATTTCCGCTGTTGAAACACTGATTGAGTGAGTTATGATGCCTTTCAGTAAGTATACTGTATCTTTCAACATACCTTCGGGTGTTCATTCATGTTTATTCTCTAAACTGAGGAAGAGATGATCACGTTTACTCGCGCTGCCGCTTTAACGAGAGAGCCTAGTACAGTGATCTGACACGCCACATCACAGAGCGCCAAAACGGCATTTATTGTGTGAATTTTGTGATCAAATAGACAGAATTTGAAAGATTACACCTTGCTTATTATCGAAAGTAGCAAAACACTGAGCTTATTGCGATTATATGTGATTAATGGTGGTTAGGCAACAACGCTGTATTCGTTGTGTACACATAAGACATGAGGTCCAATGAGCCGGGGCTGGGCGGGGCAGCAGGGGGCGGGGCGTGTTCGGGACGCCAGTATCGTGGGTGGTGTATCGTGGTTTTTTGGTTCGGTTCGAATATCGTTACACACCCCTACTGTTTATGGTCTAGTGCCTGGTTGCATAAAGCACCTTAAAGGGATAGTTCACCCAAAAATGAAAATTCTGTCAGTAATTACTCACCCTCATGTCGTTCCAACACCGTAAGACCTTTGTTCATCTTCGGAACACAAATTAAGATATTTTTTTATTAAATCTGAGAGCTGGATCACTCCTCCATAGGCTTCTAAGGGATTGAAACTTGACAGCCCCGAAAAGTTAAATCGTTAAAACAGTCCAACTGACTACAGTGGCTAGATCTTAAGTTTATAAAACGACGAGAATATTTTTTGCCCCGCAAGAAAAACAAATAACGCTTATTCAACCATCAACCGTCTCTTCCCCGTCATTCTCCTAAGCTTGTTGACATAGTGTAACAGCGCAACTTGGGTTTCTACGTCACGACGTATGCTCACTATTGTCGACGTGAATTTATTGGTGATGTGGTCTGGTCCGAAACCAATTTTTGAGCTTCGAAGCTTCGGTAGGAATGAACATCGAATATTCGAAGCTTCGGGATCTCTTAGGCTACCGACGTCTCGGTTCTCAGACATCCCAAGTCTCCGATATGATAGCGGCTCCCTGATGCACGCAAATTATTAAATCTCCCGGAATCTAGCTGCTCGCGAGCTCCAAACCGTGTAGCGCATTGCACAGACAAAAGAGAGGAGAGACCTTTGCGTGTGTCGTGTGTGCAAATGTGCGGTGTGTGTGTGTGTGCGTGCAATGTGCGGGGCCTCTTGAGCGCATGTAAAATGCACATGATCATATCAGCGGATGATTATTATTTCGAGAACCGTTCATCCAAACGACTTCACAAGGAGTGCAGTGTAATTGGTGCAATATAGATAGAACGCGAGACGCGACACATTCAAATTAATAAACTTTAATAAACTACAGAACAGCGCGAGCCGGAAGCGACGCACCTCACGCGAGCAGAGCTTTAATGCTCCGAGAACGACACTGCTCTGCAATGATAAAACACACACAGGTCTGTATTTAAGAATACTTCTAATAAGTAGGCATGTCTAATAGTTTACTACAAATTACTGACAAAGTGGGTTAGATGTAATAAAGAAGCGTCGCGCTCACGCGAGCATGAGAATGGTACTCCTATGCTTCTTATATGCTCCGAGATGACTGCACTAGTGATATAAAACACACTAATACATACATTTATACATTTAATACTACATACATTTTAATATATTTTGTTTCTATTATTCTATTTACCACAATGTCAAAGCAATGCAGCTTAACCCAAATATACAAGCTCAGGATTCATTCTGTCCTACAAACTCTGCTGTTCTGGGCTCTAGCCAGAGAATACTCCTTGCAGGAACACTTTAGTAGTCCAAGAAGAAGCAAATATCTATTTATTAAGTAGCTATAATGAATTTATATGTAAAGTATTGTATTTCACCAGATTTTATAGTGTAAAACGTATACAAGCGCGAATGAGAACCGTTTCGAGGGGGATGCCTGGTTTGCAAAAAAAAAAAAAAAAAAAAAAAAAAAAACGAATATTCGAATGTCACATTTTCAAATCGAATACCAACCCACTGAACGAATATTCGAATATTCGAATATTCTGGTCCAGCCCTAGTGTGATGTGTGTGACTTTCAACCAGAAGCGTTGCGCAATAACACTACGTGAAATCTCCAGGCCCAAAGAGAATACTTGAATATTCGCTATTTGAAGTCGCTATTTTTGTTTGTTTCTTGATTCTCCTCTTGATTCTTGTAGCTTGATAAACTAAGATCTAACCACTGTCAGAGCCGTCGCAAGAGCTGTGCGAACTGTGCGACCGCACAGGGTCTCGCGCCACCAGGGGGCCTCGCAATCCAGCCGTTTTTTTTTTTTTTTTACAAATTAAGCGGGTTTTTCACGGGCTGTAATCTCCCAGTCGATTAGTTAATTTATTGGTCGATATGTTCTGGATCAACCAAAATTTCATCAGGTGGAAAGCACTAATTTCTAATGGGGGTGTTTTCAGACCACTCCTGTTTCACAGGTAACAGCCTGTCTTCAGAACACCCCCCTTGTTTTCACCTTTTTGGATTAGCCCAACCCACTGGAGACAGATTGAAAACAGTACTAGAAGGCAATGTTATGGAGGTTTGCTGAATTTTAATTTAATTGCGAGCGTTTAATTTACTGTCAGTCCTCCTTTACCATGTCAAAAGACATCGACAGTGTGGCAGCGGTTTACGAAAACAGATAACGGAAAAAAAGTCGAAAGTTTGCAAGCAACAGTTTGTATATCACAGCTCGACTACAAACATGGCATATCACCTAAAAAGGGTGAGCTAACATGTCTGCGTTAGGTTGCCCCGTCTGTTTTGAGTAGGCTATATGAATGAACATAAGAATCGGCATTTAAATATGCCAATTAGTAATAATCGTTTTTATAACTGCAGGCGCACCCAACGACGCATTGCGCATTACGCATTGTGTTGTAGGCTATTTGTTTTGAGCCAGTAAAAAAAAAAAAATACCGTATGTTAAAAGTTAATGATCTCCATACAGGTGATTATCCGCTTATCATTATTTAATCTACCCACAAATTAAATTTACACTCTATTCAACAGATTTCAATGTAATACCTTTTAAACATCTATTCGTGGCTCAGCCGTGAAGCTGAGCTTCAGCCTCACTCTGTGCGAGGACATGCACAGAGCGGCTGAAATGAAAGTGTCTGTCAGTTATTATAACATTATGACAAAAACAATTGTCTAAATTATTTAGCATTTTCCTCAACAGTTTTTGTGCTGATATCACTAGTTGACAGTACTATTTTCGGAAATCATGGCTATTGCGCAGGTGCACGTGATGCAGAGCCGACAGAGTGTGTAATTTCAGTGCCAAATAATTAGGTCAAAAACGATTTAATATAGGCCTATATTCGTTTTTTATGTTTGTTTATAATAAATTTAAGCGGACAAGGCTTACAAGTAGGCTGCGCAGCCAATTATTCTAACGTTCAGAGCCTGGGGGGGGCCTCGCATTTCAAGTTCGCACAGGGCCTCGCACCCCACCAGCGACGGCACTGACCACTGTAATCACTTGGACTATTTTAACGATTTCTTTAATAACTTTTCGGGGCTGTCAAGTTTCAATCCCTTACTGTGGGTTCACACCGCCGCTGGCGAGTAGGGCTGTCAAAATTGCTCAAAAATGACGTTCGAATATTCCCTCTAAAAAACCCACATATATTCAAACTATTCGAATATCTGGTTGCGCATTTTGTCACTGACGCGCATTACGTCAATATCAGGACAAATGAATACAAAGAGACACAACTATTTATATAGGTAGTTTATCTAAGTTTAAACATATTTGACAACGTATTAACTTACACAAAAACAAGTAAATCAATGGCCAAGACCGCAGACCTTACACTCGCTCGCAGGCACTCTTTCTCTCTCTCTCGCTCGCACTCGCAGGCACTCTTTCTTTCTCTCTCTCTCGCTCGCACTCGCAGGCACTTTTTCTCTCTCTCTCGCTCGCACTCGCAGGCACTCTTTCTCTCTCTCTCGCTCGCTCTCTCGCCCTCACGCTCTCTGCGCATAACGGTTTAAATGAACAAAAATACACAAATGTTGAGTGCTGATCAAGAGTTTTGTGCAAGCAATTTAAGGTCGCGAGACTCGCGACTCTTGTCCTAAATATAGCAGGCTTCATTCAGTGATTGAAACAAATATTATTAACATTAATTGAAGTTTTACAGTATAAAGAACCGACATTGAACTCTCCGAGCAGCTCGTGCTGTGGTGGTAAACTGCTGCTACTATGGCTATTTCGGGGACGTCTGGCCACGCCCCCTTGGCGGGCTCTGTATGATGTAATGCTAGCTCATTGGCGAACACGTCGGAAGCGCCCGCGTCATTGGATGTGCAGTTGCCGCAGCACAGCCAATGAGTGAGCCAGACACTCACTGTGCTCTGTGCAGCTGGAAAATGCGTCTTCAGGATTTTGCCACTCACAAAGCAGACAGCCGCGCCTCTGCTACCGCGGGCGTGTTTTTCCACATGATTCGAATATTAATTTTCACCTTCGAATTTCTGTTTTTTAAAACTATTCGAATATATATTCGAATTTAGAATATTCGTTGACAGCCCTACTGGCGAGAGCGTCAAAGTGGCCGAACGTCATTCATTTTCAATGAGAGCCGGCGGCGAGCTTCGGCGAGAGCGGTGCGGCGCGTCTTGGACGGTGAGAGCGACGAGGACAGTTGAAGTCAGGTCAACTTTATGGTAATAAGCAATGACACAGTTCGGCAGCAACCAATCAGAATATAGAAGTGCTCCGTTTGAGAGGAGTCCAGAGACAGAGTCCTGTAAACTTTGGTTCCGACCACATTAGTTCCCAAGCAAAATAGAGGAGGTTGATCATTTGAATTTGATCAGAAGGCGCGCAACACTACTTATAGACAATATTTTCGTGCTAGAACACTTCTTTTTCAGTGGGAATGCAAATTATAATAGCACTTAACCATGAACACAAAAGCCACACCACACAAATGGCTTTTAATTTGTTTATTTCATTAGCAAACATGTCACTATAATTGTTAAGTTCTTTCCATCGATCAAATTTCTGCAAAAATAACGATCGACATGCTTGTTTGATTTGTGGCCCCTTTAAATACAGTTTAAAAAAAGACTACGCGTTCGATCTACGTCAGAGCATCAGAGCGTTCAAAATCTTTTTCCACGGCGTCGCTGGCAGGTTGGCGACAGCGAATTTTTCCGCTCTCGTCGGCGGCGGTGTGAACGTACGGTTAGAAGCCTATGGAGAAGTGAGACAGCTCTCAGATTTATTCAAAAAAATATTAATCTGTGTTCCGAAGATGAACGAAAGTCTTACGAGGTTGGAACGACATGAGGGTGAGTAATTACTGACAGAATTTTCATTTTTGGGTGAACTATCCCTTTAAGTGTAATATTCCGTTAAGTTCGCCTTATGTTTCCCTTAAACCTAAGGGTTTTGCAGAAAAATACCCTTAGGTGTTACTTAAGATTTTTTTTTAAGTGAAACGTCATAAACACTTAGAATTTCCCATAAATGCTGTTTTTTCACTTAAGTAATCCCTTCAAAAGCGTTAAGTGTTGCATAAAACCCCTTAAAAGTGCATTGCGCAACATTTCAAGGTTAAAAATACCCGTTTTTCTAACCCATACCTGCTTAAACAATTGCCTGATGGGCTGAATGAGCCCTTCTCTGATCACTGCGATTGCCTCTATAATCCTGTACAGTAAAATAAATAAGAGGGATTCGGGACGGAATTTGAGACTGGGCGTGACGTCATGCACGTTCGTTCACGCTCACCTGGCTATGTCTGGCAGGTTTGTGTATTCGCCGCCATTCTCCGTATCAGCAAAGACAACTTGAGCGACAAAACTTTAGTCAACTTTCGACAAAAGTAGAAGATGGATTCAAAGAGACCGGCTTGTAGTTCATTCTGGTTGCAGTTTCGCTTGTCACCAGAGGGGGCATAGCTCTGCAAAAACTGAGAAACTTGCGCAATGCACCTTTAACGGTCATTTTCCAAAGTATAACTTAAGGTTTGGGAATCGTAACCTTAAGAGTAACGCGGACAAAAATAAGACGACATGGCTGAATTTATAGAACCAGCTGAAGATCATAGGGAATAGGGAGAACCCTTTGGACCAACTTAGCGATGAAAAATTGTTGCAAGAATACCGATTTGATCGACGCACAATATTTGACATCACTAACCAACTAGACGACTGTCTGTCTCTCATTACACACGACTCGCATGTAGACTATCACAACGTTAAGTCAGTGCGCGCACGGAGAGTGTGTGGCCGACCCGTGCAGAAAAAAATTCACAGGAGAACGAGCTGATTCTGTGTTTTAAAAGGAATCATGACAGAAGAAAACAGGTATGCTATGGAAATATACTCAGCTGTATTTCGAGACACAGAGCCAGAAGTGCATTCACAAAACCTAAACAAATGTGACCGAACACGGAAACCAGGGACACAAGTTGGCAGCACAACTTGCGAGGAAAATGAGAAAGAAGGGTTTTTTTCCAAAATTGGTGATTCCCGCTTTTTTGCAGAATCTGTTAGTTGAGATCATGAAGAAGCCTCTCCATGTTTGAGATAACAGTATTGGTATATTTAAAAGCGTACATTTTGAGGTTAAAATCGGCTTGTTTTTCGGAGATTCTAGCATGCAGTAGGGGCGTGTCATTGTCTTTGTGTATTTCCATACTGAATAGCCGCCGGCGCTTTTGCCCCCGCCCCCCAACAGCGTGGCTACTTATTATGCAGCGCTCTCTGCTCCTGCTCAAAATTCAATGAAGATTGATGCCGCAAAGATTGTCGCAGACGAGCTGAACTGTGGCAGTTACACCGAAAATGTTTTCGCCGCACTTTGAGGCTCGGAACACTTCGATGCTTGAATACGGCGGCTCAGCTCGCTGACAGCGGTGGCTGGCTGTTTCATATGTGACGTCCCGATTGCTTTGAATGGGGAACGTTTTGTGAACAGGGAACAGACTTAATGGACTGGCAACAATCTCCAGAACATGAACTGGCACAGAGAATCGAAATAGAGGATGCAGTTAAGACCTTTGCTGCGATGAAGGCCTGTCGTGCGCGTTTCTGAAACGTAAGTTAAGCTTCATTTGCTCTTTAGTCGTTATTTAAGATGCTGAACCTGCTGATGATATAATGTGCTTGCGGACATTTCATTTGTGTGTGTATACGCACATAAGAAAGTGGTGTAGAGAGATTTGCAACAGTAATTTGAGGAGGTGAAATATGATTATTTGGAAAATTCCTGTCATGGACTGCTTACAATAAAAATGCACAGCAGTGCGCACTATTTGCGTTATATGCATGCCTATGACTTATTGGTCTTTGTGTGTTGTTGCTGGTTTTGCGTTATATGTAGGCTATGGCTTATTGGTCTTTGTGTGTTGTTGTTGGTTTTGCGTTATATGGCATATTGGTTTTTGTGTGTTGTTGCTGGTTTTGCGTTATGGCATATTGGTCTTTGTCTGTTGTTGCTGGTTTTGCTTTATATGGCATATTGGTCTTTGTGTGTTGTTGCTGGTTTTGCGTTATGGCATATTGGTCTTTGTCTGTTGTTGCTGGTTTTGCTTTATATGGCATATTGGTCTTTGTGTGTTGTTGCTGGTTTTGCGTTATATGGCATATTGGTCTTTGTGTGTTGTTGCTGGTTTTGCGTTATATGGCATATTGGTCTTTGTGTGTTGTTGCTGGTTTTGCGTTATATGGCATTGGTCTTTGTGTGTTGTTGCTGGTTTTGCGTTATATGGAATATTGGTCTTTGTGTGTTGTTGCTGGTATACGTTGCAAATAGAGGGGCAGCACATTGTTTTTCACCTAGAGCGGCAGAAGTGCATTCGCCGGTCCTGGGGGTGAGTTTCCATAAACATTAAAGTTTGTTGTTTGTTTTCATTCTAAGAACACGTACACGTTATCTCATGTTTAGTCTGTTTAGACCTTCCCATACCTACCTATTGTTATTAGCTAGCTGTTAAGCAGGGGAGCTTTACAGGGGGTATGGCTTATCTAAATGAGATGTAAATGAGCCCTATTGTCACTCCCAGCAGCAGACAGAGGTGAGAACTGCACATCTTTAAAAGCAGTTTTCTACCGTTTGAGCTTTTTTAAATGCCTACCTTCAAATGGCCACATTTTCTCCAAATATTATCAGATTTCTATGTGTTACACATCGTTGGAAAGCTTGGAGACTACACTTTCAGAATCTGTGAATAACTCAAAATGCCCCAGAACCGACTTGTGTCCCTACTTTCCGTGTTCGGTCACAAATGCCAAAGCAGGAGAACATTAAAGCAGGAGAACATTACACTTTCGGAGCTAACGCGGTGTTGTGTGATAGCGTCACTGGACTGACACGTGATATGCCGACATGTTAGTGTTTTGCGTATCTATGGCAACAAAAGACTTTTATAATGTGAATCCAGGATCGCTGTCGTGAAACACTTAAATGTTTCCCTTACCTAAGAGAACCGTTTGAGAGATTATATGCAACACCCTTAAATTATTCTCTTAGGTAAGGGGAAATTGTCCCTTAAGTATCAAAGAATTAAAGAATTACGGGAGCAACTGAGAACACTCAGGAAAAGATGGCAGAAGGCGAATGACGAGGAGAAACCAGCGCTAAACCAGATACGGGTAGAGGTGCGAAAAAACTTAATTCTTCTCCGCAAAGCAGAGTCACTCCGGAAGAAGCAGAGAGAAAAGCGTGGGAAGAGGAAAGCCTTTTTTAACAACCCCTTTCAGTTTACAGCCGACCTGCTGGGAAAGCCCAAGAGTGGACAACTTAGGTGTTCCAAGGAGGACGTGGAGAAGAGCACGGCAGCAGCACACGGTGACCCCTGCAGAGGCATCCCACTGGGAGAATGTCCTTTCCAGCTGCCAAGGCCCATGCCACACTTTCCATTCAACATGGCAGACTTCACCATGGACGAAGTGAGGTCAGTTGTTAGAAAAGCTCGAGGAGGATCCGCTCCAGGACCATCAGGCACAATGTATAAGATCTACAAAAACTGCCCACTGCTACTGAAGAGGTTAGCCAAGCTCTTACGGACACTCTGGAAAAAAAGGCAGGAACCTAAGCTTTGGACACTTGCGGAGGGCTGCTTTGTACCTAAAGGACAGAACTCTACAGGTCTCGAAGAGTTCAGAGAGATCTCCTTATTGGACGTTGAGGGAAAAATATTCTGGACCATTGTTGCTAAAAGGCTTACATCATATCTTCTCAACAATGAGTACATTGACCCCAGTGTCCAAAAAGGAGGAGTTCCAGGATATTCTGGATGCCTGGAGCATACATCAGTGATCAGCCAGATTATCAAGGAAGCAAAGACTAATAAGAACACAGTCGCTGTCGTCTGGCTAGACCTTGCGAAAGCCTACCCGAGTGTACCTCATCAGCTGATCCAAAGGGCTTTGGAACACTACCAAGTACCAACAGAGGTGGTTAAGCTGGTGATGTCACACATGGATTCACTGAAAATGAGGTTCACAGTGGGAAGCTTCACCACCAAGTGGCAAAGGCTGGAGAAGGGCATCATGGCAGGATGTACTATTTCAGTGGTCTTGTTCGTGGCTGCCATGAATCTTCTTCTGAAAGCAGGAGAGATGCAATGTAGAGGTCCCAAAGCAGGAGACGGAACAAGACATCCTGCCTGCCGGGCTTTCATGGACGATGTGACTGTGATGACCCCAGCAATCCAAGGAACACAGTGGGTCCTAAGTGCATTAGAAAAGATGGCGACATGGGCAAGGATGCAATTTAAACCGGAGAAATCCAGAAGCCTCAGTATCCACAAAGGAAAGTTGATGAGAAACACTTTCAGCATCCAAGGCTCAGAGATCCCAATAATTCAAGACCAAGGGATCCGGTGTCTTGGAAAAAACTATGATCACTCCCTGAAGGATACTGGCAGTCTCAAAGACACCACAGTCCAACTGAACATCTGGCTTAAGGCAATCGACACCAGCCAGTTGCTTGGGAGGTTTAAGGTATGGTGCTTTCAGTACGGCATTATACCCAGACTGCAATGGCCCTTCCTGCTGTACGACTTTCCTATGACACAAGTGGAAGCAATGGAGAAGATGTGCAGTAAGTTTGTGCGGAAATGGCTGGGTGTTCCCCCTTCCTTCAGCTCAGTGAACCTGTACAGCAAGACCTCCAAGCTCCGCTTGCCTGTCTCATCAGTAGCTGAAGAGTACAAGGCCTCCAAGGCAAGAGCAGTCAGCACGTTGCTCCTGTCCAAGGATGGGAAAGTCCAGCACGCTAGCAAGTTCATCAAGTGCGGCAGGAAGTGGAGGCGCCAAGAAGCGGTGTCGGAGGCTGAAACATACTGGAAACATCAGGAGATTGTCGGAGTGGTCTGCCAAGGCCGCATGGGACTTGGACATTATAACATTAGGAGGTGGAGTAAGGCCAACACCAGAGGCAAGAGAGAGCTTGTGGTAGAGAGGGTCCGACAGGCAGAAGAAGAACAGCGCCGAATTAAAGCGGTAGGACTGGCCTCCCAAGGGCAGTGGATGCAGTGGGACCAGGCACTCGAGCGATCACTGTCCTGGAAAGAACTCTGGGAAATCGACCAAGGCAAATTGGCTTTCTTGCTACGTGCTGTGGCCGACCTCTTGCCAACCCCAAGTAATTTAAAGATCTGGGGCAAGGAAGAAGATCCATCATGCAAGCACTGTGGAGCAGCGCTATGTACACTAAATCACATCCTGACGGCATGCCCCAAAGCACTGGCAGATGGTCGTTACAGGTGGAGACATGACAAGGTCCTGACAGAAGTCGCCAAATGGGTGGACTTTCAGAGGGTCAAAGCCAACAACAACTCGGCACCACAGTCTCCAAAATTGATCAACTTCCAGTGTGAAGGCAACCATACTCCCACGGGAAAGACAACTACCAGGCACCCGCCATCCATTCTACAGCGTGCTGTTGATTGGGAGATGCAGGTGGACCTGGGAAGCAGGCTTGTCTTTCCACAGGACATCGCAGCGACCTCACTTCGCCCGGATCTGGTCCTGATTTCCAGGAGCATCAAGACCATCTTAGTAGCAGAACTTACGGTGCCATGGGAAGATAGGCTAGCTATCTCGCATCAAATCAAGAAGGCTAAGTACCAGGACGTGATAGACGAGGCTCTTACCAAAGGATGGCACGCAACCATGTTTCCCATCGAAGTCGGCTGTCGCGGTTTTCCAGCAACAACTTTGCGCCATTTCCTAGAGAAGGTTGGCCTGGATCAGAAACATCTGAAAAAAGCCACCAGGGAGATAGCCCTGACAGCTGAGACTAGCTCAAGATGGTTGTGGCTGAAGAGAGCCCACAGTTGGAACCCCTCTGCAGGCAAAGACTAATGCTCTTCGCTGCCCCACTCAGGTGAAGCGTACAGGTTAAGGGGCGAAACGCTAGTGAACCTGAGACGCCTGCTGATGATGCAGAGGGGTCTTCAGCAATGTGGATGCTCCGCCCACCTTCTCACCGTGGAATACCATCACAAAGACACCATACAAGTAGCTCTTGCAATTTCTGCTTGTAGCAAAGCATCTTTGATGTTTATCTCACCTTTCATACTTAAGGGAAAAACCTAAGGTGCTTTATGCAACCGGGCACAGGTACTATTTATTTTAGCGGAAGGAAGCCATTTAATGATTTTACGTAAAACAAGTAACATTTAGATGCATATTTTTGCCTTTGAGTCGCCATGTTATTGCAGTGAAGTGCAGTTTTTTGTGTGCCTTGTAATCTTGAATCAGACTAAGTTCCTCTTGCAGCATCTCCAGGGTTTCCCATACATTCATTAATTTGTGGCGGGCCGCCACAATATCAACGCTGACCGCCACGGATTGATTTTCAGATTTTTTAGCTATTTAATATGGGTAAAATTGTATTTTATTGTAGAGCTGCGCGCAGCTTGCTCCCCCTCTCTCTCACAAACTGACAACGGAGGCGCGCGCAAATAGCCCCGCCTCCTCTTCGAGCACAGTCTCAAAACATGAGCATGCGTTGGAGGACGGATTGTTGCGGTCACTGCGGAGTTTATTTTCCCAGCGAATATTCCAGAATCAATCCGGAGTTGAATGGTTGTAATGAACACTGCTGCAAAACAACTCTGATAAGTTATTCTATGTTAAACGTTGTCGCGTTTCCATTACAGATTCAGGGTTTTCCGCAGCACTTTGTAACTAAGGCGGCCGCCTAAGCAACACACGCCTTAACTAACGTTACGTCGTCAAAAATGTATGAGCGAAGCCTGCCTTGTTACTCTGTCCTGTTTATAGCTTAAATTCTCTGCCGGGGGCAGAACTTGGACCGATATTTCCCGCCGCCATCCTCGGGCCGGGCCCTTGATCTAGAGACGTGCGGCGCGGGACTAGATTTGATCGCCGAGTGCGAGCGCAGGAGCGGGTGGTAATGCACTCTGTGTGTGCGGGCTGTGGGAGAATACAACGATTCACAGGACTCCCGCAAATTATGAATATCAATGAATAAAACATATAAAAACTAATAAATTGTTATTAATCTGTTGCAGAAAAGAACAACTTAACAAAATTGAAACGATTTACTGGCCAGAGTTTCTATTTGTAACATGTTTCCAACGTGAGCGATGTAGCCAATCACAGACATATGTGTTGATTTCTTAAACACAATGACCAATCAGAAGCATTTAAGATAGACTCCCATCACCGCTCAAAACTGACTTTTTGTTCAGTGCTGAATTCTGCATGCTGGCAAATCCTCTGTTTATAACAAACAAAGTGTAGATATTGTGAAATAATTATTGTGCAATCAGCTTCATTGATAATAATAGAGATGTTTAAGATCGCGATGATGTCAGCTTTTTAGGGATTATTAACATGCAGTCATGGCAAACCATACCATGGCAAAAGTAGCCTATGCTTTTATGTTAAATTAACAGTTGTTTGTAAATTCGCACTTCTGCATTTTGACAATGTTGTTTTGCACTTTATTTTGCACCTCATTGTTTTATAGTTGTATAGTGTTTGTTAAAATTCAGTTGTTGTTTCAGTTGTTATGTTTTGCACTTTTTAGCACAAATATTTTAAAATATTTGTATAGTTTGTTAAAATTGCACATTGCAAATGTTGTTTTGAAAAGCTGGTTATTTATAAATCTAATTTGCTATTTAAATTTAATATAGTGTTTAATCATTGTTACATTTAGTACAGAGCCTGTAGTCTATCACACAAACAAGCCCATATGATAGGGCATTGGAATATTTTTTCAGAAAGGCCCGTAAAATAAAATGTTCAAACAAAGGGTGCAAAATTTGCAACAAGAAGTCTGTGGAGCAGTCATAGAAGTGTAGCAATGGTATAGCAATAGCAATGTCTTTAAGTTATCTGACATTATGTGTCAAATCCCCCCCCCCCCCCCCCCCCAAAAAAAAAACACCACCACACATAGAATCTAATTCTGTGGGAAACACTGATCTCTACTCTTCTCTGATGACGAGGGCGGGGCTATAACCTGTCACTCACATGAGGACACTCACAGCCAATAGCAAACCACAACCAGACAATCAATTCCCTATGCACTAAATTAAGCCCCGCCCTACATTTTTTCTTGTTCGAGAAGCTGTTGTGTTGACAAATCAGGTCCTCCCTTGAAATCGGGTTGATTTTTATCTCAATAACTTAAGTCTTAAATGCTTTTTTTGTTGTAAACGCCTCTTTAAAAATAAAGCTCGCTCAAGTACTGAGGAGCTAAACCATTTAGTGCTTTGAAATAATAATTTCGAACCCACATGACATGCTTTTTTTCACAGGCATTAACAAGAGCAGCGTGAGCATCCAAAATGTGTGCTATTGTGTTTCAAAGAAGGGTTGGAAACATGATGAAGGCGAGAAAATAAAGAAGAAATGAAGAGTTCAGATGCAAAAGCCTCTAAATGCCATCTGAAATTTTCTTACAGAATGATAATTTTTATGAAGCTTGTATATTTAAGTTCAGTAATTTCACTTAAATGACAATTAATAGGTAGTCTTTATTGCCATTTAAGTGAAATTATTGAATTTAAATATACAAGCTTGATAAAAATGATCATTCTATAAGAAAATTTCAAATGGCATTTAGAGGCTTTTGCATCTGAACTCTTCAAATTAGCTCAGCTTTTTAAAGTGTGAATTAGGATCAAACCTGTTTGTTGGTCTCTCCTCGTGGATACCGTGCGATGTTGTCTCTCCATTGCTGGTTCTTTTCCCAGTCGGGTTCCCAGCGTTCCCTCCCGTAATCTGATTTCTGCGTCAGGATTCGCTGTTTGAGCCGCTGGTTTTCAAGAGTCACCTGTTGAAGCTCCTCCTTCTTTTTCAGTGTGTTCACACTGTAAAACCATATATATATAACATTATCATAACATAACATAAATAACATTTTTATTACTTGTCAAATGAAATAGAATATTTTTTTAATGTTTTATTTTATTTTATTTCTAAATAATTTCTACATCTTGTTTAGATGTTATATACATGAGACGCAGCGGGAGATCCGACAACTGAAACCCAGCTCAAATAAACACCTCACTGAGTTACTATGTTAACCAGCCACACACACACACACACACACACACACACACACACACACACACACACACACACACACACACACACACACACAGACACAGACACAGACACAGACACAGACACAGACACAGACACACACACACACACCTGAGCTTTGGGCAATGGTTCCTGTTGTCCACCAGTCCTTTAGAGCGAGTGATAGCAGAAAGTTTGCTGGCCAGATGATGATTGTCTCTCTCTATGATTGACGTCCTTTCTTTCTGCAACTGAAGACAAACACTGTTGTCATGCATGTCGTCTACTCTACGTTACTTCATAACACATCACTGCAATCTGCAATAGTACTGTTATAGAGCTCACAAAATCATTTTTGTCTACTAATGCTGGGTACACACCAAAAGATTTTTTACATCTTATAAGATTTTCAAAATGTGACAGACCACAAACATGAGGAGAAAAAATCCTAGATTTAACCGTTTTGCTCCTGTAGTGTGTGGTTTGCCATGATGTGACAAAGACAGCACAACACACACAAGCAGATTTTCAACCAGAGTCTCGACTGTGAACACAGGAAATCTCTCAAAATCTCGCGAGATTTCAGAATAAGCGTGGCGGACGATATATGCAGGGAAAAATTGCGATGATGGTGTTTGGAATGATTTTCACAAAAATTCACGGGAAAAAAAAGAAAAGGGTTTGGGTGAAGTCGTGCAGATGGTGAGATATTTAGTGAATTTAGTAAACTTCTCAGATAAAGGTTGTGGTAATGCACACACACTGGCCCTGTCTCTCTCCCCTTACGAAAATTTGCAATGGTTTTACTACAAATAAAAAATAAAACCTGGATATTGTAATTAAACCATGATAACCACAAATTAACCATAGTTTTGCTAAAATAATCCTAACTGAAGTATTTATTTGGTTATACAAATGTTCAATACGCCTATAATAAAACAATCTCACTCACTCACTCACTCACACACTCACACACACACACACACACACACACACACACACACACACACACGTGTACTGGTACACCTATCCTTATATGGAATGGTTTTTATACTGAGCTAATTACATTTTCTTAGCCACAAATCAACAAGCTGATCCTCCATCTCTGCTGTCTATATCAATTTCACTTTGTGCAGTGCCTTTGTTTCTTATGCTTTCGTCTTCCATCAACTCCCTTTCTGATTGGATATTGTTTCGTTTCACATGATAATCTCTAGAGCGTGCGCGCGTTTGTCCTCGGGGTTCCCCCACACATCAGGATTTCTGATCGTGCGATCGGGGCACCTCCGACGTTCTTCCGAGCAGGTTCGCACACTCTTAAAGCAGCACTATGCAGGATTTACGTTTTTGTCAAACAGTGACCCCTACAGTCGCTGTGGGATACTTGTACTGTCGTAAATATCATGCACGCAGAGATGTCTCTGCACTCACGGCCTGATCCCCTCACCCTGTACACCGGTACCGGTTCAGTAGGATGAAAGCTGTAACGAGTGGAAATAAGGTGTGGCCCCTTTAAGAGCTGTGCGCGCCCTGTTGAACTGTCGGCAGTCTGTATTGTATGTGCGCCTCGAACACGGCGCAGTGTTATTTCTGTTTGATGCTCATTTTAGCAGATCTTTCTTGCCGTAAAGCAATTCGTTACATCGCGAGACCTGATATCACGCGACACTTCCTGATTCTGCGGCCGGCGGGCCGCCGGCTCAAAGTTGCAAGTGCATTTTTTCCGCTCACAGCCAACAGGGGGGGCGAGACGACCACCATTCAACACAAAATCAGTAATATAAACATTACAATGACTCCAAAGCTGTTCGGTTAAGGTAAAAAAGTTACTTAGTTCATCTTTAACACACCTCACACCACAGGAATATCTGATAAGATAATCTGTAGAACCATCAAGATAATCGGGACATAGCTAGGATTGTCGGAAGGGGGGAAATCGGCCCAAAATCAGCCCGATTATTTTTTGGTGTGTACCCAGCATTATAGGCTCATAATTATTGGAGTATGTTCAACTGTTTGGTTATCAAAATATCTTCTTTTGTGTTCAGCAGAAGAAAGAAACTCATACAGGTTTGGAACAACATGAGGGCAAGTAAATGATGACAGGAAAATACATTCTTGTTTACATATTAATTAATAAGATTACCTGAACTTTCTTCAGATTGTGTTTAATATGCGCCGGTGTTTCAAACCCCTTGGTGTCAACTACAGGTTTGGCCTCTCTCACCTGAGACAGAGACAGAGAAAGAACATCATGGTTGAACATCATCAACATGGTTGCCAACATTTCTAATTTTCACTTAGTTAAGTTAGTGACTTGATGTACTAAAATAACTCAAACTGAGCAGTGTGTGTGTGTGTGTGTGTGTGTGTGTGTGTGTGTGTGTGTGTGTGTTATTCGCATATCTCTCGAACTGTTAGTCCAATGGATTTCAGACTTGACGGGTGTCTGCTACGGGCACGAGTGAGTGCAGTGCCAAGTTTGATGTTGTTTGGATTAGAAATGCAAAATATATCAGTAAATATATATAAGAAGTGATTCAAAAATAAATCATTCTGACATAAACACTGTCAGCTAAACATTAAGTCAGCTACATGTTTACTTCTGAATATTATGTTTTATTCACGGCCATCATTTGTAGTAGCCTATTCACAAACTGTTCGCTCAAGCGTAGTGTTTTCTCGGAGTTCACGGTGTCGCTGCTCCCTGAATCGTGTAGTTCAATTTCCCATATTTATTGTATGTCATTATTATGTCAGTATCAGTATTTGCTTTCTACCATGCACAAATAAAACTTTTGCTGTGTAATTGTAACAATGAGCACTCAAACACACCAAACCAACAATTACTAAAAACACAAAAACGCACTAGTTAGTTCAATTTCACGCAAAATTAAACATACTAAAAAGCAGATAACTATAACCCGTCAGACCTTCTTTAGGTGGATCTCGTAGCTGGCCTGGTCCCATCTCTTCTGCAGGAGCCGGCTAGCTGCAGGTTTCATAGGCTGGTAGGACTTGTGTGTTGTGGAGGACGAAACCTGCAGAAATTAAAAATGAATGAATGAATGAATGAATGAATGAATGAATGAATGAATGAATAAAAATGAACAAATAGATAAATAAATATAAATAGATAAATAAATAGATAAATAGATAAATAAATAAATAAATAAATAAATAAATAAATAAATATATATATATATATATATATATATATATATATATATATATATATATATATAGAAAAATGAATAAATAGATAAATGGTAGCCGTTTTATAAATAAATGATTTATAACTGTTAATCGTGTTGTTTTTTGCACATTTAACATGGTTTATTAAAATACACCATCAAAGCGGTTCAACTTATTATTTCTGCAAAAATAATGGTTTAATAATTATAAATTAATATGGTGTATATTCGCGCTGTTGCTATACCGGCGGGATAAATGACTCTTGCGCCCGACGTACATCTAAAATGAGCGGAGCGAACGGGAAAACCAGGAGAGGATTAGCGGAATAAGCGGAATGCTTTGAGCTGAGCGGTGGGGGTGGGGAAGAGGGGCACTTCAGTCGATGAGGGCAGAGGGGCAGTGGCTCTAGCCCCCGGGCCACCCCCCTGTGCACGGCCCTGGTTGTAAGGTTTTAATGGACTTCGGCGGAGGCTGCGCGTCGGCCGGTTTACACCTCGCCGTCGTCCATTAAAACCTTACAACGGACACCTCGTCGGGCATTAATCCTTACATATATTCTATCCCCCTACACTGCCCCTATCCCTAAACCTACCCATCACAGGAGATATGCTGCATTTTTAATTTTTTAATAAAACATTGTTTTTTATGTTTTTTAAGCCATTTGATTTATAAAAACTTTTGAAATGTCCTCATAAACCACCCATAAGTTGTAATACCAGTGTAATACACATGTCATTATACAAATTTGTGTCCTCATAAATCACATAAACCAACTCACACACACACACACACACACACACACACACACACACACACACACACACACACACACACACACACACACACACACACACACACACACACACTCAGACATACTCTCTCTCTCTTTCTCTCTCTCACACACAATCACACACACTCTTTCTCTCTCACACACACACACACACACACGTTTGTTTTTGTGATTTATGAGGACATTCCATAGGCGTAATGGTTTTTATACTGTACAAACTATATATACTGTCCCCCTACACTGCCCCTGTCCCTAAACCTACCCATCACAGGAGACATGCTGCATTTTTACATTTAAAAAAAAACATTGTTTTTTATGTTTTTTAAGCTATTTGAAATATGAGGACGCATGTAATGTCCTTATATATCACGTGTAAGTTGTAATACCAGTGTAATATGCATGTCATTATACACATTTGTGTCCTCATATATCACAAAAACAATCACACACACACTCTCTCTCACACACACATTCACACTCAGACATACTCTCTCTCACACACACACACGCACACACATACTCTCTCCCTCTCTCTCACACACACACACACACACAGACAATCACACACACACTCTCTCTCTCTCTCACACACACACACACACACACACACACAGACAATCACACACACACTCTCTCTCTCTCTCTCACACACACACACACACACACACACAGAGACACTCACACACTCTCTCTCAGTCTCACACACACACAATGGGCTATATAAACGATATGCAATATAAACGATACAAAATTGGTCTACGATATGGATTTTAATTCTATTGCACATCGGATAGTGCATGTTGACGCAATCTACCCGCAAAATTTTGAGCCACGAGCTGCAACCGACTGCAACGCATCATCGTATTCGTCATCTTGAGTAAACATACGGCTGAAAGCGAAACGGAGGAGATGGTGAAAAAAAACGGTGCAACATCCATTGGTTCGGATTTAAGCCGTCCGACGAGCAGCAGCAAACTATACTCTGTAGGGGCAACAGTTCTGGCTAACGCCTGTTTCACACATACTCCGTTTGCAGTGAAAAAGTGAAAGTGAAAGTGAAAGTGACACGTGATGGCCAAGTATGGTAACCCATACTTGGAATTTGACCTCTGCATTTAACCCATCCAAGTAAGTGTACACACATTAGGAGCAGAGTAGTGAGTACCCAGCAAACACAAAACGTTTTTTCAACTTTTCACAACGTTGTATTTTAGTTGCAGTTAGGTAATGTTGTAGTACAACGTTTCCAAAACGTTTTTAAAACGTTTTTTAAAAATGGATAAATAATGTAACCAAAATAAAACGTTTTAAAAACGTTGTAAAAATACCAAACTGGTATGTTTTCTTTAAGTAGTCAAAAATACGTACATATCACGTTTGTCTACTACTAAAAGGAAACTAGACCAAACTACAACTTTTTGGAAACGTTGATTTCAGGTGTTAAAATAACGTAATATGCACGTTAGATTAACCCTTTAACGTGCATTGTAACCGTGCGGTTGACCTTTTTTTGCGGTCAAATTCCTGTAATTAAAACTCGTCAAACCCCATTTTTAGCTGTTTGTTGTTCTTCCTCTCACTGAATAGAATGTGTAATCGCAACTATATCCACTGGGTGGCAATGTTGTAATAAAATATTTGTTGCTGAGACGAGCTGAATCTGAACCGGAAGTGTATTGTCGTGACCTCTCTTCAAACAATGGCTGCCAGTGAAGCTAAAATTTAAGGTAAAATATTTCTTGGTTGTATTTCATGTTCTAGACTTCTTAATGATTATATTTTTGTTGAATGGAATAAACGTGATGATAAGATGTATGTCTCTGTTACCTCAGAAAAGTTGTGTGACCGCTCGGTTGAATTGCCCATTTAGGGTAGCTAAACTAAAAGAATTAGCACAGCAACGCGATCAATAATACACCCTGCAGGATCATACGGTCTATTTATTTGCTAGACTATATGTATTTTACCCTTATTTATACAGCCTGTGGTTTTACCTTCAGATTCTAAATTTAATACTGTTTACTCTTTATATATTACGAAATGAACCATTAGTCCTACACTCCTACTCATTATTTCTGCAATAGCAATCGTAGCTGAGGCTATTGACTAACTACGTAATGCATTGCATAGCTACAACGACAGCTGTCTAGATGGGTATAAACATTACATTTTCTGTTCAATAATCTGACAAACATAACACGATAATGAGACTGTAATTGAATTGATGGTTTGACATTTTTGGCTTTATTTAGCACAGTAAACTTACCTTATCAGTCACACTTCAACATTTTCTGTCTCTTATCTAATTTCATGGTTGTGTATTATCCGATTTGTCATGCATAGTACACAGAGTATTTATTAGCATATGCAATTTTTTCTTAACAAATTAAAATAAATCCCAATGTGCCTGTATGTTGGGAGAACAGTTTATCAATATGACAATTGTGCATTTATTATGGATAGATGTACCTGATGCACTGATTACTCAAGACACAGTTTGCGATCCTACATTGTACAGTAATGTTTATTATGTTCCTTCTCTTTCAGACATAATGGACTGCCATTTTATGGATCCCCCAGATCTACCTAGCAATTTTATCCGCTGATCCATGTGACTCAGAAGTGGAAGAGCTCAGTGATCCAGACGATGGAGATAATAAATATTTTGTCCATCCACGCAGTATAGATTTATTTTATTTATAGTATTTTCTATAATAATTTATTGTTTACAGTTATCATAATTATTTAGTTTTATATTTGTTTGTCATCTTGATTTCTATTATGTTTACTGTTGCACTTTACAATGTTTTTATTTTATGTGTTATAATAAAAACATGTTTTTAAAATAAATTGATGATTTTGTTAACATATTCTACTGTCTGTAATGTTTTTATATAAAAAAAATTCAACTTCAGATGCACACAAGAAAAAAATCCATGAATGCCTAATACTAGTTACTTCATGCAGATAATTACCCTAACTGGGCAAGTCAACCGGCTGGTTGACGTGTGTATTTGCTTCCTGATTGGGTCATTAAAAAAAAAAAAACGCTGAAAAGTTGCTCAATGTGGACTAAAGAACACCATTTTAGCAAAAAATAATTTTTTGCATATGTATTTCTTAGTGTGACTGATAAAGGGTTAAGACGTTTTTATAAAAACGTTGTTAAAATACCACGTTTTCTTTAGGCAGTTAAAAAAAAAACTAGATGTTTGTTTACAAAAACGAAACAAGACTAAACTAACTAATCCAGCAAAAAACGTTGTTTTTTTGTGCTAAATCAAGTTGCCTCGTCAAAAATGAATTATAAGCACATATGTTCGCAAACCATACCGCAAACCGTGATATGTATGTCTACATAGCCTACATAATTTTGGCAGAAACCCAGCGCTCCCTGGTGGTTTATCGCTCCCTGGTGGTTTATCGCAAACCGTGATATGTATGTCTACATCATACATAATTTTGGCAGAAACCCAGCGCTCCCTGGTGGTTTATATCTCGTTGAAAACATTTGTGCTGTATATTAGTAGGCTAACTCTATTTCTGAACTGTTATTAATAATCACTAGGCTACATTTAAATATGCCTAATGCATCCATAAAAACATTAAACATCACAGTAGTATAAACACAATACACCCCAATAAACAACAGCACTTAAATAGCATATGAATAACTGCATATTAATATATTCATAGCCTATATGAAGCACTGTTAAATATATTTTAAATATATTTGAAAAATACTTAAATCTTAATTGTTCCTCGTGTTATCTGTAAATTTGTGTATATAAGAAAATATGCCCATGCCTTAGACTATATCTTGTAGTTTTTGCAATTTCATTTCTACACCACGTTTACCATTAGGCTACATTTATATTATAGCCTAGCTACTAGGCTACTATATAGCCTACTTCAAACATTGTTTTACATTTTCAATGCTTTCATTCTCATTCCATTTACAGTTTGACGATGGCCACATACGATCCACTATGAATCAAGTTTCAGGATATGTTTTTTGATTATCAAAAATAATTCACTCCATCAATTCTAAATGTATGTAAGTGCTGCGTGACTTCTAACGTATTTTAATGGGCGCGCGCGCTGAAAATTCGAGCCGCATCTGAACTGGAGAGGAGCGCGTTACCATGGAAACGGAACTGCAGCTCAACCGATACACTGCAAAACTCCGTATCTCACACTGTTGTTTTAACTACTTTCAGGTAAGTTTAGTCCCTGAAATTAACAAACTAGTACATACAAATGGTTCTGACACTTTCTTTCATGTAAATGACTCGCTTTCGTTGAATATTTACTGTATAGAAATGGTTATGTCTTCGAAAAAGTCAGTTAGCATCTTAACGTTAACCGTTAGGCTAACTTAACTAGCAGCTTAGAGGCAAGTTAGGTTAGCAGCTAAGCTGTAAGTTTGGGCCTTTAATCGCATTTTATGTGTAGATGAGAGATTTTGATAGTTTTAAAGGTTTTTCTGGTAAGCTAATGTATTTTAACCTAAAGGTAACGTTATGCACTGTGATCTGTGCATCCATGACTGAAATCTTGCTCGTATATGTAGAGGGAAAACTCCACTGTACTTCACATTTTGGACAACCATTGTTTTTTTTACATTTACGTTTTCTTTCTCACTTTAGATGCTGGAGAAAAAACATCAGCCAGGCTAAAGCATTCAAAGTGGAAACTTCAGTCGTGGCTCAACAATCCTTGCGAACCAGGGCTAACGTTAACTCTTTCACTTAAAATATAATTCAAGTAATTTTTATATATATATTTGGTTGGGACGAGTCACTGAGTATGTCATTAGAGAATATCGAGTGCGATTATTGCCTAAAAAAGATTCATGTTTCAGTGCTTTTAAGCGCCCTGCCAATAAAGCATCTCAAATCTGTCACAATTAAAGAATCGGCTAAAGAATTCATGATTATGAATATGTCAAATATAGCAAGGAGACATTTTAATTGTTTATAAGTGTTTTCTGTCTGTCAGTGTCGCGATACAGTTGACGATGCTGACTCGTGATATTCGCAGTAGTGAACGCGCCAGTGAGAAATGCACATTTGATACGGATTACATAAGCAGAGAACAGTCGTGTTTTATTTCGTTTTGAATGGTCCTGTTTAAAATTAGACATACAGGCCTATATATTTCTCAGGTCTGTGAGTTAATAGGCTACCTTATAAGCTGTTTCGGTTCATTTTATACGAGACGAGCTCCAGTTCAGGGCGGCGGCGCTTCCATGTCGTTTTTATCTATTGTCTGCTATATTTAACTTACTTCTTATTTGTTAAATCCAGCTAATTGTCTATGAAATATTGATTAAAATTAAGATACAATTCATACAAAACGAAATTCACCTTAATAGGGTTGTAACGATACGCAATCGCAATATTTAATCAACATTGTATTTTTTTTTTCATCAATACTTTTAGCATTATTTATTGCAGTTGTGCATCTATGTTTTTTGCATAGTTGGTTTTGTCAACATGATTGGGAATTAACTTTTGTTATACAATGTATTTTCTTTGTTGATTACATTTATTTGGCTAAATTGGTTATAATATTGGCATATAATATATCAAATTCTAATATATTTTATATATATATTAATTATTATATTAATATATTAATAATTAAACATTAAATGTATTTTTTGTGAGGTGCAAGTCCTTTTCTTTTTTGAGTATACTTTTGTTTTTTTGGACACATTTGCTTTAATGAAAAGTTGGGTAGTTACATGATGGTGAATTAATGAATCAATCCATAACTTTTAATGTAATAAGTTAAGTTTTTGCATAGTTGGTTTTGTCAACATGATTGGGAATTAACTTTTGTTACAATGTATTTTCTTGGTTGATTACATTTAGGCTAGTTGGCTAAATTGGTTATAATATAGGCCTATAATACAATACAAATTCTAATATATTATATATATATATATATATATATATATATATATATATATATATATATATATATATATATATATATATATATATATATTTTTTTTTTTATTATTATTAATAAATGTATTTTTTTGTGAGATACGAGTTCTTTTCTTTTTTGAGTATACTTTTGTTTTTTTGGACACATTTGCTTGAATGAAAAGTTGGGTATAGTTACATGATGGTGAATTAATAAATCAATCCATAACTATTAATGTAATAAGTTAAGTAAAATGTATGTCCTAACCAAATGTCCAGTGACGCTTCAATGTTTTTAACGGGTCGACTACGTTTCACAATGGAATCACAAAAGACCGATGTAGGACACATGCATTTTGTGAGGAACACTTCAAGGTAATTTACATCCAAAGCACCTGGAAACCTCATTTTGGTGATTTTGGGTGAATGTGTTATAACCAAGACGACATCCAGAAAGTAAGACGTGATATTTACGTTTTAAGAACGTCGCATTAACAACGTTAAACAACGTTTATGCAACGTTTTTACGACTTTATGCAACGTTGTAAAAAAACGTATTTATAACGTAAAAAAAACCCGACATCTGTCGTATTAAATACGTCGGATAAAAACGTTATCACAACCTTTTCACAACGCGAAAAAAACGTTTTTAAAACGTTTTTGTGTTTGCTGGGTAGTGAACACACACACACACACTGCAAACGTGGATACACACACCCGGAGCAGCGACAATCGAACCAGCAACCTTTGGGTCACCAGTCCAACTCTGTTACCATTAGGCTATGACTGCCCTAAAAGTGAATATGTATTTTTTCCGTACCCATGTTAACAGGCCTGCATGCGGTGCAGCGATCGTTTCCACAGTCTCTGCTGTGCTGCACGCAATTAAAGTGACAGCGCATAGTTCATGGTCAAAATGAACACGGATTGATTTGAAAATATAGTAATCTTTTTTACTAATAGAGGAAAAAAAACTACACAGAGGAAAACTACACAGTAACATTACCTCAACAACGTGACATAATGAATGGACTTGTCTCTTCATGAAACAAGTTCTTTGTGACAGCAATATTTCTTAAAAAAGATTTAAATGCAAAAGAAAAGGTATGAAAGCTGTTTTTGTCAATTGTGTGCGTTTTATTTTAAAATGTTTGCGATGTTAACATTATAAATGTATAAATGTTTTGCCACTTGCTTGAGCAGCTTAATATATAAATCTATATAAAAGTAATAATACGTTTAAGTGTATTCAGTTTAAACGTGAATAGCCTAAGTCTTGTGAAAGAGTGTGTATTACTATACTGTCTGTGTACAAATAGAATTGCAATGCTAAAACTGTTTTATATTATTTTATAAAAGACACTAATAATAAAAATAGTGATTTGAAATAAAAAATAGAGGATTAATGTTGTTTGTCGTACAGCTGTAGATCAGTTGCGCACTGCAAACGCACCATATGTGAAAGCAATAGTGCGTGCTGCTCCTGTACCGCATACACACTGCAACACACACTCCATATGCACTGCACACGGAGTGTGTGTGAAACAGGCCTGCACTAAAGGAAAGAAACCCAATACTTTAAGCTTTTTCTTTGTTAAAGTCTCTGCAGCTAGTGTACTTGAATTGTATTAATCTGCAACACTATGTTGTATAGCCTAATTACAGTTTTGCATAATAAATACTCAAAACTACATACGTTTCTTTTAAAACAAATATATTTAGCAGTTTGGCTTTCCTTATGGTCTATCTAACCTGTTCTGAAATTGTTCTATTATAATTTATATATCGTGATATATATCGTTATCGCAAGAGGCTGCAATGTATATCGCAATATGGATTTTAGGCCATATCGCCTATGCCTCTATCTCACACACACACACACACACACACACACACACACACACACACACACACACACACACACACACACACACACACTCTCTCTCTCACACACACAGATTAGTAGATTTACTATTTACTAATGCAACTAATTTGTGTTCGAAAGCAATCTCAATTTGTGTTGGCTTTAGTGATCATAATTTAATCGCAATTAACAGAAAAACCAAAATCCCCAAACCAGGACAGAAAATAATAATAAAACGGATGTTTAAATATTTCAATGAGGCCAGTTATTGTGCTGATATTAGAAATACGGATTGGTCACAAGTATTAGAGGAAGTAGATCCTGATCTAGCTTTGAAGGTTTTTACAGATTTATTAATGCCAATTGTTGACAAACATGCTCCACTAAGACGAATGACAGTAAGAAATATTGCTTCTCCATGGTTAGATGCTGAACTTAAAGAATATATGAAGAAAAGAGATAAATTAAAGTTAGAGGCAAGCTTATCAGGGAACAATGGAATATGGGAAAGGTAAAAGCAATTAAGAAATTTTGTTACAAAATTAAACAGAACAAAAAAGAGGATCCATTATGAACATAAATTTGAGGAAGTAAAATTAGACAGGAATAAATTATGGAATACATTAAATCAATTAACAGGGAGGAGAGATAAATCTGTACCAACATTTCTAGATGTAGGTGACACTTTTTTGACTGAACCTTCTGATATAGCTAATTATTTAGGAGATTACTTCACAAAGAAAGTTCAGAATTTACAAAAAGATATGATCTCACAGGAATACTCTGATTTATCTTTTAAGACAATTAAAGATACAATCATGTTCTATAAATCATGTACATTTAAATTTGACACAGTAAGTCTTACTACAGTAGAAAACATATTAAAGTTAATGAAATATAAACCTCCTGGTGTTGATGAACTGGATGTCAAGCTATTAAAGATGGTTGCTGATGTGATTACTAAGCCTATATGTTATATTATTAATTTAAGTTTAGAAAAATGTGTTTTTTCCTGCTAATTGGAAAAAAAGCTAAAATTGTGCCTCTTCCAAAAAATAAAACGGAACATTTTTCTGGGAAAAATAGCAGACCTATAAGTATTCTACCAATTTTGAGTAAGATTACGGAGAAAATAGTTTATGATCAAATTAATTTGTATTTCTCTAAAAATGAATTGAATTCACTTTATCAACATGCTTATAAGAAAGGGCACTCTACAACGACAGCCTTGGTTCAGATGACGGATGATTGGTTGCAAGAAATTGATGATAGAAAATTAGTTGGTACTGTAATGTTAGATCTTAGTGCAGCATTTGATTTAATTGATCATGATCTATTATTAGAAAAATTAAGTTGTTATGGATTTGAAAAGTGTGCAATCCAATGGATCCATAGTTATCTCACTAATAGGAAGTTTAATGTACTGTTTAATGGTAGTTACTCTGATACAAAGGTTTTGCGTTGTGGAGTGCCTCAAGGAAGTTGCCTTGGACCACTGTTATTTTCTATTTTTATTAATGATCTGTCTTTTATTTTGAGGTGTGCCACTATTGCCCTATATGCAGATGACTTGACTGTTTTTGTGTCTGATTATGACTCTACCAGACTTAATACTGTATTAAATAATGAATTACAATTAATTGAAAATTGGAACAGAGTAAATAAGTTAAAGATTAAAGGGTCACTTCACCCATTTGCATTAAGGTTTGTATTGTTAGAAACCCAGTCATATATTATAATGATGGTGGAATTTTGCTTGTTTTTTTTATGAGATGGGAGAAAAAAGGATTTAAGTGTTTTACTTCCGTCCTATCGTGACGTAAATATCGTCATTTTGCGTCACGATAGGACGGAAGATAAATTTCATTGAAAAGTGTATAGACTACAAACATTAGCTCATTATTATTCAAGGGTGTGGGACCCACTCACCCTACAGGCCTATTACAGATCAGTGGGTGGGACTTCACTTGCAGAAACCGAAATCAATATCCGCCATCTTGTTTTTGGAAGCTAAGCTAACGAGCGCTGTGGAGATAGGAAGTATGACAATGACTGAAGAAACTATAAATGATATGGAAGAAGAGGATTTTGAAAGTCTGCTGCTCGAATCCGATGTTCGTGGCTATCTTTACGAGCCGCAATATAGTGAAGAGCAGCTGAGGCTGATGGAGGAACAGGAGGCGGCTGCCTGTCGCGGTCGAGGAGCCCGGACTGGCTCGAGCTGAGGCGGACTGCTGTGCCTGTGCTCTCGCTGTGCGCTACGGACACAGATAGAGTCCGTCTGCTGCAGAGAATTTCAACGAAGGGACGTTTGTGTTGTGATGTGAACCACCATAGTTTCGCCTGACTGAACATCCAGGTATCATGCAGTAATACACCATATTCAGAAAGAAATACAAACGAGGAGTAATTCACTAATGAATTTGCCAATGTAACTTAACGTTAACGGGGTTTGTTGTTGTGGGAAGGAGGAGGCTGGAATCGGCGAACATTTAAACATTTTAATAGTAAAATGAACAAATACACAACGAAAGTATAAGCCAACAGCCCCTCATTGAAGACTGAAGTCCACACACAACATAAAATCAGGCCTGTTCCTCTCTCGATCTGCCGTTTATGCTTCCGCTCCTCTGTGAGAGATACGAGACCGGTCGGTGCGTCTCTTTACTTTCATTATCACTTACTAGAAATTTTGCGTGAAATGAATTTCAAACTCTGGTGGCAGCTAACGTTAGCCTTGTTGACGAAAGAATGATTTCTTTGATGTGCGCGCAGTTCCGGATTAGTGGGTGTGGCTTGCGGAGCTGTGCAATGTGGTGCATTGTGGGTGTTGTAGTCTTTCATACAAATGCACCCTTCGGTTATTTTCTGTCTTTTCTCGGTCAAGAGGGCAACAAATTCAAAAATTATTTTACATTTCGACTACATATATGATCCACTTTCAATAAAGATTCATGTTGAAATGGGTGAAATGCTCCTTTAATGTTGGGAAGAGTAAATGTATGATGTTGGGATCTAATCATCGTTTAAAAGATTCCCCCGCTTTGAATTTGTCAGTTGGTGGTTTGATAATTGAACAAGTGGCGGAGGTCAAATTGCTCGGTGTGATTGTGGACAGCTGGTTGACCTGGAACGCTCAGATAAAATTAATATTGAATAAAATGGGCAGGAGTATGGCAGCAGTTCGTCATTGCAGAAAATGCATACCGTTTCGTATACGGAAAACTTTGGTAGAATCAATAGTTTTATGTCATCTGGACTATTGTTCCATTATCTGGGCTTCAACCACAGAGAATAATTTAAACAGATTACAGATTGCACAAAATAAAGCATCTCGGCTTGTTCTGAACTGTTCTTTCAGAACAAGTATCAGGGATATGCACAATCAGTTAGCTTGGCTTCATGTAAGAAGCAGAATTAATTATTCTCTTATTAAATTCCTAAAAAATATAATTATTACTAAAGTACCTGAAATTATTTATAGAAGATTGACCTTCTTCAGTGACGTTCATATCTATTCTACTCGTCAATCAAGTGAAGGGCGTTTCTTGTTACCTGTCTGTCGAACAAATCAACTTCAAAGAACATCGTGTTATAGAGCAATGGTGGCATGGAACTTGCTCCCGTTATTTTTAGTCTCAGAGAGTCACAATGTTAGTTTTTCCAAAAGATTGAGACTGCATTTATTTACTTTGGAGTAACTGTAATTATGTAAACAATAATGACTGGATAATGAGCTATGATAATTGAAATGTTAATTTCATATTTTGTATTATACCCTATTATATACCCTATAATATTTTGCACATAGAAGAGCTTATATTGTGATATTATGTTGTTATGTTTTGTGTGTGTGTGTGTGTGTGTGTGTGTGTGTGTGTGTGTGTGTGTGTGTGTGTGTGTGTGTGTGTGTGTGTGTGTGTGTGTGTGTGTGTGTGTGTGTGTGTGTGTGTGTGTGTGTGTGTGTGTGTGTGATGGATTAGTCTGATCTGATTGTTTGGATTAGAAATGTAAAATATATCAGTAAATAAGAAGCACTTAGAATATTTTTGTGGTTCAAAAATAATCATTCTGACATAAACACTGTCAGCTAAACATTAAGTCAGCTACATGTTTACTTCTGAATATTATATTTTATTCACTGTGTTACGGATCAACTGGGGATCATGTTAACTGGGGAAGTGCGTGTGCATGCAGACAGTTTTACCTGGATTTCCAGCAGATGTTAAAAGGTGACAGATTCGTCACAGCTAATTTTTCACTGAGCAGATTTAAAAGCTTTCCACGTTATTGTTAAATGTTTGTATCATATTAGGGCTCTGTTGTTTACTCTGCGCTGCTCCGGTGTATGTTTCAGACGCATTTAAGGGAAGTTTTAATGTGCTTTAATTTCGTGACACACAGACCAAACCCACATTATTTTGTTCCATTCGTTTCAATGAAATTTGTATCTGATGACAAGTGTAAATAAATATATTAAATAAATTATGCTATTGACAATGTGTCTTTGCAGTGCGTGTGTATTGGCAGATTATTGTTATGATGCCAATTTGTGGCTTAATTTAAATTGAGCAGCAATACTGCTGTGGTTAAAGGGACATGTCAAGCATTTATTTATTTATCTATTTTAATGTTGCTGAGAAATGAGTTAAAGCATAAAGCATACAGTACACTCCATAAATGTTCATAAAGAGTGGTGAAAATTGATAAGCCATAGCTTATGCATCCGATCCAGTGATTTACCCACAGCATTTATATAGGGGAATGTTCAACAAACATATTCATTAGCTAACATGAAAGCAACAATAACAAAAGAAAAAAAATAGGCAATTGTGCATGCATGCAGGACAGCTGTATTTGCCAACTGTGATCTGACCACACAGTCCCACATTCCACATTCTGAACATTCAATCAAGGAAGAACAAACTATAGAATAAGTTACATGCTAATGAAGAACAGTTACTTGTTTTTTTGCTATGTATATGTACACATTTTTCTTACCGATTGGCAAGTTTGGCCTTCACCTACGCTGCTCTCCATCTGAAAAAAAAAAAATCAAAGACACAGTTGTATTACCTTTTTATAGTAAGACCAATTTAACACACAAATACCCTTCATTGTGAAATTTTCACATCTCCTCTTTAACGGTACATAATAGTGTTCCTTTCTTGAGCAGCTGTTAGGATATTGGTTATCCAACAAAGTTTTTGATTTGTCTAATTTTAATTGCATCAATTTGCTTTGGTACTGGTAGTATGGCCTAACAACAATGACACCAGTTACAATAATGACACTTAATTTATAGACCTTTTTTAATCTGTTCCTAACAGATAGCATGAATAGCAAGTAAAAAGAATATGTTCAAGGATTAGTTCACTTTCAAAAAACATTTTTGCTGATCATTTAACGTTGCTAGAGGGGTGGATTTAGAAATTGTGACGATGGGTCCTGTCTCGACTTTTTGACCCCTTTAGGATCGCCTCTGAGCGCTTCAGAGTGGCTGTCTATGGGGATACACAAACATGTCCTTAAAACAACCCTTAACGTTAGATTTCAAAACTGTTCAACTCACCGAGTGTTTCTGCTGCATGACTCAGTTAAGCAGCAGGTTAGAGGCCGGTAGATCTGGTTCTTTCTTTGATCTTTTGCCCTTTCAGAGTTCGTTATAAAAATATTACCTGCAAGTTTCATTCACAATGCAAACCTTCCTTGTTATTTCCAAAAGCGTTTGAACCAAGGCTAGAAAGATTGTTCTTTCTGTGACGTCACACAGCAGCGAAAGGATGGAACGCGATTTGATGCATATGGTCAAAGCCTACGCTTAACTGGAAACACGACAGGAATTCCAGGAATTCAAACAGTCATCTGATTGATTGAATTTTATCGGATTTCCGGGGGGCGCGAGTGTCGCGTTTATTTTCGGTCCGCCGGGAAACAAAGCGCAGACTTTGATCGCGCGCGCACACACACACACACACACGTGTTGGTGCAACAGCATTATGAGGACTCTCAATAGGCGTAATGGTTTTTATACTGGACAAACAATATATATATATATATATATTATATTATATATATATATATATATATATATATTTTATATATATATATATATATATATATATATATATATATATATATATATATCCCCCCCCCACACACACACCAGCATTGCAATCTTGACATGGCAGTAGGGATGGGGAAATTCCCCTGACTGTTCCGGGAAAAGATTCAAAGCTTCGAGAGTGTGGAGAAAAGCGCCATCTGGTGCTTATTTAAAATAAACAGGCAGAAGCCTGTGTTAGAAGCCCTGGTAGATGAAGCAACCACAACACACTCCATAGTTTCAATGTTATGTGTACAAATAAAAGCCTTACATGTTTGTGTTTGATTTGTTCATTAAATAAATTCATTTTCCCATTAAAGTGTGACAATAAAATATAATATAAGCTTATAAGATTCAATAAGATTTAATGTAGGCATATTCTCTCTCTCTCTCTCTTTACACACACACACACACACACACACACACACACACACACACACACACACACACACACACACACACACACACACACACACACACACACACACACACACACACACACACACACACACACACACTGAATAAGAACATTGACTGATGATAGGATCATCTGTTATTAAATGTGCTTATGACACTTGGCAGTGATAGTGCTTATGTAACTGTAGGAATGACAGAAAGGTGATAAAGTTTTTAACTATTTTTATTAAGAAATAAAAGCTGTTTCACAGTGTTGGGGCTGAGTCTATTTCTCCTCTTAGACAGTACTTCCCCAGCCTTAGAGAAGACTCTTTCACATGGCACAGAGGAGGCCGGGCCGGGGTACAAAGAAACTGTAATGCCAATGTATATAGATGAAGGTAGACATGTTTCTGCATTCTCCAGTATTCAAGTGGATCTTCAGCTCTTTGTATGTTTGTCTCTGTAAGGTATTTATCCACTTCTACGATCGCATCAGAAGTGGCATTTGAGCTTTGCTCCACAGCACTGTCCAACAGAAGCCAAAGGTTTCCACCTTACAAGTGTGAGGAAAATTATTATTATTATGTTTATTGGGAGTGACTGTACATGTACATTGATTGAATATCAACAATTATAAAATACAATAAATAAATAAAAATAAATAAATACTTGACCTTGGTGTGGGCTGTTGGGTTGATGATGGTGCTTCTGTTGACTGAGTGCTTGATGATGTGGATGAATGGTCTTTCATCTTCAGCCCTGATGACATTACCACACTCTGCTTTTAGCCGTTTGACAGCCTCTGTCATTTTAGTTTGGTTAAGGAAGCCCAACTTTTTAAACCTTGGGTCCAGCAGAGTTGCCATGGTCATTATACTGAGCGACTCCATATTCCAGATATGCTCCCTCAGACGCCTGATAAGGTTTTCAGTTAAAAAAATTATTTACTCAGTGCAAAAATACAAATGTAATAATTCAATAATTTAATAATTAAGAGTATTCTACACAAATAAAAATAAATACATTAGTTGTTCAACCTGTAATGAATGGTGTATCATTTTTAGCAAAGGAATTACTTTGGAGCCAGACACACGTTTTTCCTCGGACAGCTCTACTGTGGCCTGGTGGAATGGGGCGAGGACACACAGAACTTGCTGTATGGCTTCATAGTCCTGTGCATGAAGTGGAGCTATATCAGTTTTAAGTGAGGCAAGGGATGCTCCCACAGTTTGCCTTTGCCCATGCAGCCGTTGAAGCATGTGAAAAGTGCTGTTCCAGCGTGTTTCCACTTCATTCACACGTTTAAGAACTGGCCTGTTCGTCTCTTGCTGCACATGGGTCAACATTTCTTTGGCAGAGGTGCTGCTTCGAAAAGAAGACTTCAAAAGACTTTTTAACCATGGTGTTAAGTGCATGTGAATGTCTTACTTGCAGAATTCTTGCACAAGCAATCATGTTTGCTGCTGCATCTGTGACACTGACAAGACACTTCACTTTGTCCTTGATTGCCCACTCCATCATGACATTCGTTTTCACCAGGGCCATATTTTCCGCTGTGTGCCTGTTTGGGAACTTCTCAACATCCAACAACACTGTATTCATCTTATAACTGTCATCAATGTAGTGGCAGGTTATTGCAAGATATGCATCCATGTTGATAGAAGTCCACATATCCGATGTTATACAGCAGTTGCTTTTTCCATGTCTGCCTTGGCCTTCCTCTTTGCTTCTTCATATTTTGAAGCCACCATTTTCTTTAAAGCCTTTTTTAGTTCACAAAACAGTTATAGTAAAATTATGTTAGATTTATTATATAGATTATACATAAAAAAATCAACCTCGGCTGCTATCCTCACCTGTCTGGTTGGGATTATATAGGAAGGATCAAGGGCATGGATGAGGCCCTTGAAACCCTCATCCTCAACCACTGTAAATGGCTGTGAGTCTTTTATGGCCATGTTGACCAATGCCTCATCAACCATTTGCTTGCGAGATACTATAATGAAAGAAGAAATATATATTATACATAATATATTAATTGAAATCATGATAATGCATTCTCAATAATGAATAAAAATCATGAAGCAACAGTCCTACTTTGTGTGCTTTTTTGTGGGGATTGTGGGGCTGAGCAGTCTCATGTAAAGCTCTGAAATCCTTAGCATGGATGATGTGTTGTTTCCATAAACAAGCTCTTTGTCAAACACCAAGCATCTCACCTTCTAAAAAAGTTATATGAAAGAAATTATGTACAACAATAACATTTTTTAAATATATATATGCATACACACATTGGAAGCTATAAGCTCAAAATATTCCCAGATAGGCCATTGCTCTAAATACAAACCCTTCACCAACACCCCTATCCCCTATCCCCTAAACCCACCCTAATCCTAAATACAAACACCAAATTACCTAAAATCACCAAAAGTGCAAAGATATTACAAAAACAAAAATACAAAAGAAAAAAGAATAGCCTAAGTAGTGAAAAATAAATGTTGGTTATTTAATGTATTATATTTATTAACTTTCAAAGTACAGCGCTCTCCTGAAAAACCCATCAACCAGACTGAACACAGGGATCATCTGCACACCCACACCGCGAGGTTTCAGCTCTGCAGATTACAAACCACTGAGTAAGTTATGAGTTATGATTTGAATTTACACAGGCTTCACAATATAGATGTACCGAGTATGAGTGTCCGGATCAGCCTGCTTTCATCCTCCTTCTTATACTCCAACATGCCCAAGTACTCTTTGGGCACGGCCGGTACTGCTTTCTGATTGGCTGATGAGAGAATGAAACATGCAGAGGATGAGACCGGATTGATTAAATGTGAAAGCAGGTAAATGAAGAGAGCTTTACCGGTCACATGTGTTTGAAGAGCTTTGATTTTATCTTGAAGTCATTTTTATCAATCTGTCCGTCATGTCTGACTGCTCCTCAAAGTCCTGGAACAAGAATAAAATAATCTTAACACATTAGATTAAGCTTAACAAATTTACTTTTTGGTTCGCCAAATACCTAAATGTCCTTCAGGAAGACAGATTTTTGTGGCACTAACAGTCTAAATTTTAAATATATGCATAAATAAAATAAAAATAAATAAAACTTATACAGTGTATATTGTATTATTGTACTGTTTTTTGCTACAAAGGGGGTGCTTTTATTTATTATGTATGTATGCTTTAAAAGAAAAGCTAAATGAATGCATGTAAGCACAAATGCAATCATGAGCGTGACCTTTCACACACACCATATTCTCAGCTGTGAGGCGTGCCGTCTCCTGTCTGAGTTTGTTCTTGGCTTCGCTCTCGAGCTGAGCTTTCTGCAGCTGCTGGTTCTCCTCCTGGAGGTCAGCCATCTGTCCCTCCAACTCTTCTCTTCTTCTCTCGCTCTCTTTAATCCTCTCCTCCAGGTGTCCATGAACAGAAGCACAACGGTCCGTGTATCTTTTGGTCATTTCATTTCCTGTTTGGAATGAAATAACGAGAAATGAAAACCAGCTCGTTTATTAGTTTTTTTGTTTAGTTTAAAAAACGAAAAAATTCATTTTGGCTCGATTTTTCATTTTTCGTTTGTGGTTTACAAATCGGTTTATGGGTTCGATATTTCATTTGCACACGTGGGCGGCACTGAAACGCCCCTTTCATCTGATTGGTCAAACCGCTCCGCCTTCATTAGGCCTACAAGCTTTACTTTCGGTCCGGCAGAGTAAGAGTCACGAGTGCGCCAATGACAAATGCACTTTAATAAAACAATGTCTGAAACCACCACTCACTGTTAATTACGCACAATATTTGAAGCAGAAATATGTTGCTGGTCACGTAACTCGTGCTTCTGCGACTTGCAAGACCCCAGTAATGTGTGCCACAGTAGGCCTACATGACAGAGTCTTTTAACAGTGCAAATAGTTCCGTCTCTTTGGGTAGAAGGGAAGTGGAAATAAAAATCAATAATAGGCTGAACTGTAACATGATAATATGTTCATAACATTTACCACTCTCGTCTTTTATTTACATCAAAAGTTGTGTGTGACACGTACAGTATAATTAATTTTGAAAATTGAATAGAAATAAAGTTTATATTTATAAATGTAAGCATGTGTAGCCTACTCAGTTCACATGAAAAGAAAGAGACAAAAGAGAGAAGCTAGAATCAGTGAACGTACAAAATTAGCAGGGTTTGGGATTAATTCAAATCATGTCAATTGAAGCACGGCATAGCTTTAAAATGTTATTAGTTTATTATAAAACGAATACAATTTTATTACATACTGAATTGGTCGATGTTTCTCTGAGTTCTGTTTATTATGTTGACTTGAGAAAGCCAGCATAGCCTATTTTTAAACATTATTATTATTTATTATTATTATTATTATTATGAGAAATTGACTCCGCCTAGAACTGTAATGCTTCCCCAAACTCAGCTCAGACCTTCAGACTGGTCTGACTCGCTTATATCTTTTCTAACTGGTCAGACTTACTTTCCAAAAATAAAAAATCCATTGACTTGCCTTATCTGAGCAATGAAGGCCGTAATACTTAACGCTGTCCACTAGAGGGGGCGACAGGATAATTAGCATTAGTCTTTTCTACTCTCTTCTTTTCCTGTTTTCATCAGTTTAAATGACAAATAAAAGCATGAATTTCATTCATAATAGGCCATATCTGTGTATGAGGACAAGCTTTACATTTCAAGCTGTATTAAAACTTAAACCCTAGCCTACTCAAAGTTTGCCACTCTCTAGTTTCTTTTAAGATATTGTTAGTTTTTGCATTTAATATTTGTCCATCTGGAACTTTTATTTGTCATGAGCTCTATATTTTAAGATGTACTAGAAAAAATATGATTCAGCAACAAAAACTCTGTTTTAACTCGGCAAATTTGTTTTCCTTTCAAGGCTATAGCCTACAAGTTATCCTGCTTTTTGCCATGACTTGCCATACTGCCAAAAATAAACTATATTTTCTCCACACGAGATGTTTAAAAACCCTGCATGTAGTTTTCGTGAAGACGAGCGCATATCTTACAATATCTTACAAAGGTTCTATCTATCTATCTATCTATCTATCTATCTATCTATCTATCTATCTATCTATCTATCTATCTATCTATCTATCTGTCTGTCTGTCTGTCTGTCTGTCTGTTGTCTGTCTGCTTGTCTGTCTGACTGTACGAAAAACTTGAATGCAAACATTTATGCACAAATATATCTTAAATAACAGTTTAAAAAGGTGGTCTGCTATATTTCACAAAGGAAGCCCATTTGTGCGTTAACGAGTAGGACATTCTGAATATTAGCCTACTGTAAAATTAGCTGGCTTAAAAATGCGGATTGATCATTGCACAGTTATTCCAGATGCCTCCCGGTGCTATTCGTATTGGAATTGTGTAATCACAGATTATGAACAGATGTTTTACACAACAAGGATATATTCATTGGGTTGTTGGGTTTTCATGTTTATGGGAACTTTAGACATAATGATTTTTATACTGTACAAACTGTGTTATCCCCTAACTGTAATGTAACCGTTATGTCATCTACGGACAACTAATGTTACGGACATATTTTATCATGATACAGATGTCTATTATTGATTTTTATTTCCACTTCCCTTTTATCCAAAGAGACGGAACTATTTGCGCTGTATTTATCAATGGGAAATACATCATGCTAAAAGAATCTGTCATGTAGGCCTACTGTGGCACACATTACTGCACTGAAAAAAGGTTTTCAAGCAGTACTTCATTCAATTAATAATTTTTCTTTCAATTCAGTTTACTATTATTTGTTTTATTTTTTAAGTTATATTTTATTAGTTCAAAACATTGTTAAATATAAATATTTTTCATTAAGATCTTAAATAAAAAAAATTTGTTTCGACGAAGTTACAATTTCAAGGTTATACACAGGCCAGCGCATGCGCATTAAACACAAATCTCGACAGTCACCAGACCGCTCTTCAAGTCAGCGCCTCAGCGGTCGCTCCGTGGATGGATCACAATACTTTACTTTTCTGCACCAGACCAGACTCAAGTTACATCGCAGAAAAACTCTGGTAAGTGAAACAAACAACCATTTAAATGTGCTGTTGTAGTAGCCTGTTAATTTTATGCCAGACATGGCGCACTGACTTTATCTGGTAACGTTAACAGTTAGATAAGTAGCAGGCCTATGTACGTTCATTTGAAAATGCTAACTTGGTGTTAGCTAGCTGAGTTTACACAATATGTCGACGTTAATTAATTCCTGACCGATTTCAAAAGGGAACATATGTTAAAAGAAAACCTGCGCCTTTTTGGTAACGTTAATTAACTTGAACGTTTAAGCATCGAACCGAACGTTATCTCGAGTCAGCCATAAGAATAACGTTAAAACCGTTAAAACAGTTAACCTGATCAACTAACACAGTTAACTTAAGTGAATAAGCTAACGTTACATGTTAAGGGACTGGCTTAATGTATGGCTAACGCAGTTATGACTGACGAAATACAACATTTATTTGTGTCTAATATCGCTCCATTGGCAAACTTTTTTATATTTTAAATTCGGGCGGGCGATGTCGGTTGGTTTAAAAAAAGTCAGAGGACACAGGGGGGCAGTAAAGCCACGACGCAACAGTCAGTCATTAATACGATTTTCAAGGTTAGTAAAATACTTCCGAATTCAGTTGATAATTAATATAAATGCTTAATATTTTAACTTTGTCTGTTAATGTAGATTTAGGCTGAGATTTTAAAAAATTTACCGTTATGGCCCTATGGCCTTGTAATGGCGCTTGGAGACACGTCTAATGGCGGACAATTTACCCATAGTTTAGAATAAGAATAAGCCGTCACCCAACATCACTTAGAGCACATTTGACAAACCTTGATCGACTTAACCAATTTCATTTGATATTTTTTACTATCTTTATGCAGGATACCGACATTGCACTAAAAAGTCTTATTTTCTACATGGGAGAAGCAGTGGAGGACCTCATCAAGGATTTCCTGGTAAGACAAGATTAATTTAGCGATGCAAAAATTCTAGCTAAGGCTGTCAAGTTCAAAATTAGCCATCAGACTATGTTCATATATATGTCACTCTGAAAACAGTCTGTAAGCAAAGTTCAAATAGAGATACAATACCTTTCCACTAGAACCAGAGTCCCATGCGTTGGTAAGTTTATGATTGTAATGACTGTTATATTTCTATTTCAAAAACGAATTGGAGCAAAAACATAATTTTATAGTTAGTTAGAAGTAGATGCTAATTATACAATGTTGTGCATTTGTGTTTGCATTCAATTTGGTTTAAGTTATTTTTTGTTATCCAAATAAAAAGTACCATCTGGATGTCGTCTAATAGTTTGGGCTCTGTTGTTAACCTTTAATCTGGGGGAAACCCAACCTGTATCGATTCCTTATTCTTTCTTTCTTCCTAAATTCTTTTCCAGGTATCAGAAAAGAAAGAGGATGAACAATTTCTTCAGCAAGAAGCCATGGCAATCTTTATCATCAGATATGCACAAGGTGTACCTACAAACATTGGCATCATTCTAATCTAGAGGGACAAGAGGTTCTGAGCGGGTTGCCCTCTGTCGCAAATGCTGGTACCATTCTCCTGAGCCTTCTTTATGCATTCAATCTGGAATATCCCAAGACATTGAAACTGACATTTGAATATATCCAGAAATTCACGGTGTATATAGCAACAACTCTGTACTTCCATTCCAATGTCTGACTTTTCAACAATGTGTTGTTGTTTTTTTTAGTTGGATATCATTTGTAGCAGAGATAGTGAAATACTTATCGAAGCTGCATTTACCTGCATTTGGTAGTGTTGAGAAATTCTTGCATTTCCCTAATTCACTGCATAGTTCTCGGTTAAGTTTGCCAGCCCTTGAAGTTAGAATATGACACTTGAGCACTGAAATTGTGAATGTGTGGAAATAAGTTAATAAATCTTTATGCAATGTAAATTATTTGTCTTTTTTTATTTATTAGATTTTGGATCAGATCAAATATTAAGCAATGTTCCAGGATGGGAAACATGTTTTATTAAATCCATATCTTTTTGTTTGTTTAAAATTAATAATTTCTATTAACCTTTATTTTTAAAAATGATACATAATTGTTTAATTAAATCTATATATATTTGATTGGAGAAAACAAATAATTTCTAATACATATTTCTTAAATGAGAAGTTTTGTTTTGATTAAATCTATAAATTTTTGTTTAGATCAAATAAAGGAATTTAAATTAATTGACTTTCTTCAACATGAAAAATTTACTTTGTACCAAGTTATATAAAATAGTTTTCATAGACATAGAAAATATTGGTTAGGGTAAGTTATTTATTTTTCATTGGATCAAGTAATAAAATATAGATGTGAACCATTACCTAAAATTTTTTAATTGGATGAATGAAAATATTTTTTCAGTGTGGGGTCTTGCAAGTCGCAGAAGCACGAGTTACGTGACCAGCAACATATTTCTGCTTCAAATATTGTGCGTAATTAACAGTGAGTGGTGGTTTCAGACATTGTTTTATTAAAGTGCATTTGTCATTGGCGCACTCGTGACTCTTATTCTGCCGGACCGAAAGAAAAGCTCGTACTAGGCGGAGCAGCTTGACCAATCAGATGAAAGGGGCGTTTCAGCGCCGCCCACGTGTGCAAATGAAATATCAAATCCATAAACCGATTTGTAAACCACAAACGAAAAATGAAACATCGAGCCAAAATTTGTTTTTTCGTTTTTTAAACTAAACAAAAAAACGAATAAACGAGCTGGTTTTCATTTCTCGTTATTTCATTCCAAACAGGAAATGAATTGACCAAGGTCAGCCGTGTACGTTGCGTTCATTCGTTTTTCGATTTAATATTGAAAGTAGAAAAATGAGAAAACGGCTCATTTATTCATTTTTCGTTTTCCCAAAAAAATTAAAAAATGAGAATTCGACTTGATTTTTATATTTTTATGTTCAGGGATAGAAAATGGAAAAATGGCTTGAATATCCGATTTCCACGTGTGGGCGCGCATGAAACGCCCCTTTCCGCTGATTGGTCAAATAAAGATCAACGCTTTCAGTTCTTCCACAGTCCTCCGCTGCTGGACGGATTCTTAAAGTGTTTATTACAAATAAACTCTCTCTCGTCCAACAACCGGACTAATGCTTGACACAAATCGCGCTGGGCAGGGCCTAGAAAGGGTTTTCTTCTATATAGGCATGGATTCGACAATCTACACTAGAGAAATATTAGCTGATTATTTCAGAAATATTATGTAGATTATCTCGCATCTGCACCCACATGACCCATCATTAGCCTACTTCACAGCTGGGTTACCCACTGACAGCGCACAGACCAGTATCCATTTAAGTGTAAATATGCAGCAGTCATAACTATTATTTTAGACTGCACATTGAGTTTTGGACAAGGGATGAAGCTGAAATATGATAGATATGAAAAGATATAAATTGCATTATTTAGTGTCCATGTCACAGCACATCTATTTTGGTTGTTATTCTATTCGTTTTTTTGTTGTTGTTTGTTTGTTTGTTTTTCATAGCTTACAGCTTTCATAGCTTATAATCATGTTTACCTCTAAAAAAATTTAAATATAGGCTATTTGTCATCTTTTATAAAAAAAAAAAAAATTGGAAATTTAATCGACTAAATTCAATTCGAATAATAAGCCAATAAGCTGTTACCAATCAATTTAAATTAGTATCTTTTTTTACAGTCTATGGTATCAACCAAAGAGGCTGCATCTGAATTCTGAACTGGCATGTAGACCTATTAGCCTACTATTAACTGTTTAAAGCTGCTCAGAGGATTTACACAGTAATTACAATTACATAGTATTATGATATTAATATTTTAAATATAATATTTTGAATATCCTTTTAAATATGAAATTAATGACAAAATGAAACAATACTTATATGAGAGTTAGACCCCCAGTAGGTGGCAGCACGTAACTGTCTTAATAGTCAGTCAGTGAGTTATTCATTCAACCGATTCGTTCAAAACGCTGATTCATTCATGAACCAATTGGCTGTATATGGGACATTGAATCATTCATTCTTTCAGTTATTCCCCTCCCCAGTTTAACAGTTTCCACAGAATAACAGTCCTCCGCTGCTGGACGGATTCTTTGACACAAATTTCGTTGGGCAGGGACTAGAAAGGGTTTTCTTCTCTACGTGCCAAAAAAATACTCGGCTGACTCACTCGTACTCGTTTCTTTGAACAAATCGGTTGAGTGAATGATTCAATCATAGACATCTCTATGGATTCAACGTCCCATATACAGCCAAATGGTTCATGAATGAATCAGCGTTTTGAACGAATAGGTTGAATGAATGACTCACTGACTGACTATTAAGACAGTTACGTGCTGCCACCTACTGGGGGTCTAACTCTCATAATATTGTTTTATTGTTTCATTTTGTCATTAATTTAATATTTAAAAAGGCTATTCAAAATATTATATTTCAAACTTTAATATCATAATACTATGTAATTGTAATTACTGTGCAAATCCTCTGAGCAGCTTTAAACAGTTAATAGTAATAGGTGCCACTTCAGAATTCAGATGCAGCTTCTTTGGTTGATACTAATTTAATTTGATTGATTGGTAACAGCTTATTGTCTTATTATTCTAAATGAATTTGTCGATTAAATTTCCATTTTTTTTTAATAAAAGATGACAAATAGCCTATATTTAAAAAATATTAGAATAATTGCCCTTGCAAAGGTAAAAATTATTATTAAATTATTAAATTTATATAAGAAAATTTATATAAGCTATGAAAGCTATGAAAAACAAACAACAACAACAACAACAACAAAAAACTAATAGAATAACAACCAAAATAGATGCGCTGTGACATTTTCATATCTATCATATTTCAGCTTCATCCCTTGTCCAAAACTCAATGTGCCTAAAATAATAGTTATGACTGCTGCATATTTACACTTAAATGGATACTGGTCTGTGCGCTGTCAGTGGGTAACCCAGCTGTGAAGTAGGCTAATGATGGGTCATGTGGGTGCAGATGCGAGATAATCTACATAATATTTCTGAAATAATCAGCTAATATTTCTCTAGTGTAGATTGTCGAATCCATGCCTATATAGAAGAAAACCCTTTCTAGGCCCTGCCCAGCGCGATTTGTGTCAAGCATTAGTCCGGTTGTTGGACGAGAGAGAGTTTATTTGTAATAAACACTTTACGAATCCGTCCAGCAGCGGAGGACTGTGGAAGAACTGAAAGCGTTGATCTTTGTTTGACCAATCAGCGGAAAGGGGCGTTTCATGCGCGCCCACACGTGGAAATCGGATATTCAAGCCATTTTTCCATTTTCTATTCCTGAACATAAAAATATAAAAATTAAGCCGAATTCTCATTTTTTATTTTTTTTTTGGAAAAACGAAAAATGAATAAATGAGCCGTTTTCTCATTTTTCTACTTTCAATATTAAATCGAAAAACGAATGAACGCAACGTACACGGACCGTGCTGCAGCACCCCCTGTTGGCAAACTGATGACAATAAAATGATAGCTTATAAATATATCTCTGGTTGTTGTTTCTGTTCCACAAAATTTTGTATGTCATGTTTGGGGTGTGGGATGAAGAGAGGGATAGTTTTAGTGATTATTTAATTAAAAATTATTTAATTTATTTTCAGTGTGTAGTATTAGCCAATCAGGTGTCTTGACGCGAATCACGCGAACGCGATTACGATTCAGCCTACACAGCACAAAAAAAAAAAAAAAAAACTAGTCTAAAAAACTGCTGCTAGTGAGATAACGTTAGTATATCAATATCAGCGCTATAGCAATATAATTATAGCTCATGGCAGAGTTTATCAGCCGAACTCCAGAGCGGGAATCTAACGTTACCTTTGGTGTACCAAAATCATCGTAGAGACACGGTGTCTTACATCTACGTCTTTTTCCTGCCGCTGTGCAGGCCCAGATGGTAGCCTATATGATTGTGATTAGCATGCCTATTATAAAGAAACGAACCTTTTACTATCATGTCTATTGACTTTGATTAATATACGCGAGGGAGAGAGAGAGAGCAAGACAGCGCTTGTGTTGTGTGAAGACGTGAGATTGCGCGTGCGCGGCCGGGCGCTCTCTCTCTCTCTCTCTCTCTCTCTCTCTCTCTCTCTCTCTCTCTCTCTCTCTCTCTCTCTCTCTCTGTCAAAGCAACACTCACCGATCAAAAAAGGCTTTGGCGGCCGCCAAAAAGCGGACGATCCGACGTATTTTACAACCCGAAACTAAAAAAAACAGACCGGCTATTTGAGACCGGCCTTTATTTACCCAAACCTGTCGCCACACCAGGCGTGTAAAAGAGACAGGCGTCTATTTGGGACTCTGCTATTATTTTAAGTTTTACGGTATAAAGATCGTTGCCGTGCTTGCATCAATGCAAATGGGAAAAAAGGTTTTGAGGTTAGAGTAGTAATAATTCGTTGCATTTGCATTTATATAGCGCTTTTCTAGGTACTAGTAATTCATAGATCTGTATAGAAGTGGACTTTTCCACGTTCCTGTAATTGCTTGGTCGACAACCCCCATGCCCCCCCCCCCCCCCCCCCCCCGCGCAACAAAGCACCCCGCACCCCCTGTCGAAAATGTCTTCCCGCGTCTCTGTACCTGTCTTAATATCAACTCACTGTCATAGATCTAGTTTCTATTTATTGTAATGTTTGTAAGTTCAAATTAAACCAAAAACCATAGTCGTCATCTTGCTGGTAAAACATTGTTGCAAATATTTCAAATTCGTAATTGTTATGTGGAGGAAGGTGAACCCAGGCGCAGACAGCAGATGCAATGAACAGGATTTATTGATACAGAAACAGGAAAACAAAACCCACGAGGGGGCAAAACAAGACAGGGTAGAACACACCAGACTAAGGCTAGAAACAAAGACAGGAACAAAACTAAGACACGAACAGACACTTCTTGAATAACAGACTTCTCAATGAATTACTTACAGCTAGAATCACACAACGTCAAACAATGAACCGACACAGGACAGCAAACACAAGGGGATTATATAGGGAACACTAATGACGAGGACAGGTAAAACTGACCAGACAATAATGACGAGACGAGGATAACAGGGGGCGGAGTTACATAACGAGACAACACAAGCACATGGCCCAAACAGGCCATGCGCTTGTACACAAAACATGGGTCTGTCATGATTCTGCCACAAGACCAGAGAAATCAAAAGACATGATGGCAGAATCATGACAGTAATATGTATTTAGAATTTAACTATATGAAAGTCAATAGGAGTTGCATTTATTCTATTATTTCTTCAGCTGTCATTGGTGGTGCACCTTAAAAAAAGATTTAGAATAGAGCCACTGTACTTTTTATCCATGATATAAATATTCAATTGAGATCATCCATAAAGTATTTGTCAATGTATCTTCGCTGAGATACCATACACTCTAGGTTGTAAAGATGAATCGACATAAAACATGCATGGATGCATTTGAATTGCAAAAAAAAAAAATGCAATTATAGAGCAAACCACAGATGAGAACTTCTCTCTCTTTGATCAATCAATAAAACAGTTGTGTACACTGGTATTGCAGTTTAACTGGTTGTGTTCGGTGCCTCTGAAGATCTTATGGAAGGTTTCAATGTCTTTAATAAGCTGATACACATTCTGTTACGCAATGTTCACTCTGAGGTGTCACGAGTCCCGCAGAGGTTCAGAGCATCTAATGTATTGACTTCCAGCTGATATGACTTGTGCTAGTAAATGAAGGAACATAAACATGAAATCGTAAGTATTTTACACATAATTAAAATGGAGAAACCATGATATTTATAATGCCTTATTGCAATTTTGTTTTGAAAATGTGTGTGTGTCTGCACACTAACCTGTGTGTTTTCTTTTGTAGTAGATCAGCCCTCCTGCTGCCATGATCACCCCCAAAACCACCCCTGCAGCTCCAGTTATCATCTTATTCCTGTCACACTCTGACAGAGATGAATCTGCAAAATAAAATAAAATTGTGCTGAAATATTCTATGGTTTGTTATGCAACACAAGCAATTCTATATCAGTTGAGATACAATTGCAATAGTAACCAGCAACCCAATGAGTCTCTTGAGAGTTTCACTTTTTAAAAATAAAATAAAATAAAATAGGAATTACTTAAAAAAAGTTTTATTATATTGTATATTGTTTTATCATTACCTGATTTAATCCTACTAATAATAAGTAAAAAAAAAAAAAAAAAAAAAAAACTTTTAAAGAGAGGCATTCAAAACAACAAACTGAGAACCACTGAACAATAATATGATGCTGGTCTGAACTAGAGTCCTCTGTGGTTGGTTAAATAGTTTACGCTACGAAGCAAACAAAATAGTTTCCTCTTGTTCAGATGAAAACAGTAAGGGAACAAGTAGACTTAGTTATTAACAATAGTTTTGTTTCTGTGGTCATCAGTTTCATTGTATCTTACCCCAGTGATAGACCATTGGTCTGTGAGAGCTGGCGTGCTCCACCACACAGGAGATCTTCTCTCCAGGTTTGGGAAAGTATTCCAGGTGGGAGTGAATCTGGTAGTACCAGTCTCCATCAGCCAGCTCCTCAGTGGAGGTCACATCAGCTGTCATCGCTTTATCATCTCTCATCCACGTCAGTTTGATGGGTTTGGGGTAAAAGTCATAGGCACTGCAGATCAACATGGCTGGACTTTTACCACTGGCCTGCCTCACTGACCTGACGATGACTTCTGGTTTTACTGTAGTCATGATGAGGTTAATTTTGTGTCGTGATTCATGTGTGGTTTTAAAAAAGTTTTTAGCGTTCAATACATCTCACCTGTTTTTTCTACAATAGGGATGATTTGCCCAAAGAGCTTGCATTGGGCAATGGCATTCTCTGCCTCCTTATGTAGCCACTCAGGTTTTTTATTAAAATCATCTGCCCATTTCATCGCATATTCAGTGTAAGCAACAACTTTATTTTCAGTACTGTTATATCTCAGCAATTCAGTTTTGTCATAATATATTGAGTAGATGAGCTCAACATTTTGTAGAGAACCAAGTACACGACAGAGAATTAGGATGAATCCATAATGTCCATGAACTAAAAAACAAGCAGCCAACAAACATTTTGACAGTTTAATAATACTAATACTAATACAGTGATAATAATAGTAATACTGATGATAATAATAATGTACTGATACAGTCTGTTTAACTTTGCAAAAACATACTTCTAAACGAGAAATTTCAGAGTAAAGGCTTTAAAAATAAATGTATAGAACTATTTCATCAGTTTATTAAAGTCAGATTATAGCTTACCTGTTTCAAATAAAATATGCAACAAACAGGCCAGGTGTATCACAAGATTATACCGCATTTTGCATTCAGTGTTGTTTTACTGGCATGGAGATGGAATGAGTCCTAAGCAGTTACAGTAAATGTCTTACATGATGCCAGCCCGGTTTGGCATCGCAACTCATCAAACTGGAAAATCAAGCTTATGACTCACCCACAAAGCAACATGTGATCGAGTAACTTACATTGGGAGATTTTCACAAGCTGAGCTACACTGAGTTACAAAAACTGAAGTGAAAGTTCCTTGCTGACTGATGGGCATTGGTCATACACAAACTGTTCATTCATTTGACTGTAGTTTTTGTTATTTGGGTTTTTCCTGACTGAGAACTCACAGGAGATTTTAGGTCACCCTCTCACCCAAAAAATATACAGAAATCTATGGGTCTAAAATGTGGAATGTTTCTGTTCTTGGCCCCAATTTTTTATACCCTTTTTTTGTGAATAAAAATGCACTCTCCATAGGACCAGAATAACCATATATATATATAGCTGGGTGTGTGTGTGTGTGTGGGTGTGTGTGTGTGTGTGTGTGTTTGTGTGTGTGTGTATGTAATGTATGCGTCTGGCAAACCATACATTATGGGGACAATGTCCCCACAAAGATAGCAATATCTGAAATCCTTGTCCTTGTGGGGACATTTTTTGGTCCCCATGAGGAAAACAGTGTGTAAATCATACAAAGTGATGTTTTTTGAAAATGTAAAAATGCAGAAAGTTGTGTGTGATGGGTAGGTTTAGGGGTAGGGTTAGTGTAAGGGGATAGAATCTACAGTTTGTACAGTATAAAAATCATTATGCCTATGGAGAAAGTCCCCACAAAGATAGCGAACCAGCGATCCACATAATTACAGTATTTCAAAATATCTGTCTTGTATTCACGCAAATATTATATGGCACGTCTTAAGTGAACGTTTGGTTAACTGTTGGGGAAAACATCTGATGTGTAACAGATCCGTGAGGTACAGTAATACAGTAGGCATAGGCTGTCTGCCTCATTAAGCAAACAATTGTGGTGGCTAATAGCCATCGTGAAAAAAATTTAATACAAATTTTTCCTATACATATTTGGTTTTGGCTTGGTGTTATTTGGCAAATTTGGTGTTATTACCAGGGATTTTAAAGTATGATGCTTTTGTTTTGGAACCTTCAGAAAACTTTAACTCTACTTTTCTCAAAATTGACTTTGCTGACTCTAAGAATACAGTGATAGGCTGTGTGTGTGTGTGTGGTGTGTGTGTGTGTGTGTGTGTGTGTGTGTGTGTGTGTGTGTGTGTGTGTGTGTGTGTGTGTGTGTGTGTGTGTGTGTGTGTGTGTGTGTGTGTGTGTGTGTGTGTGTGTGTGTGTGTGTGTGTGTGTGTATAGCCTAACATGATTATCTTCTTTTCTATTGATCCACTACTTAGTTCTTAACCCCTTGTTTGACCAACCAGAAGAAGTTATTGAGAAACATCTAAATGTATGGGCTGTTGCACCACAGTATTTCTAATTGATTTTTAAAAGAAATGCAAATTACACTTACTCGAAATATAACTCTGCATCAGCTGTCAGGATTATGTTATGTTTAGTAATTCCCGTGTTCATGTTTTCCCTCTCTGTCTCCTTGGTTACTCATTATGTGCTCATTTGTTTCTAATCGCTGCTCGCAGCTATATATTTCCCATGATTGCCACCTGTCTCTTCCTTTGTTAGCCCTGTGTATTTAGTTACTGTTGGTCTTTTCTCGTTGACACTAAGTGTGATTTGCATTGCCATTGTTTGCTCTTGTGATCTCCTGCGTGTTTTGTTTAATATTGATTGTATATTTTTGGAATACTCTTTCATCTTCATCAGCCACACGTAACATCAACAATTTTTTATTAATTTCCACTTTTATTTGAGAAAAACAAATCAATATTTGGATTTAAAAAACATATGATCAGACATATCTGTCAAGAGTCATTTTCCATATTACATTACATATTAAAATTGTAAGCTACTTAGGTAATAATAAAATAATAATAATTCATTACATTTATATAGCGCTTTTCTGGACACTCAAAGCGCTTTACATAGAAGGGGGGGGAATCTCCTCAACCACCACCAATGTGCAGCATCCACCTGGATGATGCGACGGCAGCCATATTGCGCCAGAACGCCCACCACACACACCAGCTTACTGGTGGAGAGGAGACAGTGATGAAGCCAATCGGTATATGGGGATGATTAGGAGGCCATGATGGACAGAGGCCAAGGGGCAAATTTGGCCAGGATGCCGGGGTTACACCCCTATTCTTTATCGAAGGACATCCTGGGATTTTTTGTGACCACAGAGAGTCAAGGCCTCGGTTTAACGTCTCATCCGAAGGACGGTGCTATTTTGACAGTATAGTGTCCCCATCACTACACTGGGGTGTTAGGACCCACACAGACCACAGGGATAGCACCCCCTACTGGCCTCACTAACACCTCTTAGGTAGTGTGATTCATTTTAAAAGAATGAATGAGTTTCTCACGACCCATGATGCAGCTATAGCTAGAATTTAAAAGCCACCACACTAAATGCAACAGTAGAATTATATCACGTCTTATGAAGACTGTTTTAGATATTAACATATCCTCTATGGTGAATATACAACATAGAGCCCTGAAAACATAAAATCAAAACATATCTCACTTGCAAAATCAGTGCAAAGGGCATTTACAGTTAATTAACATTAAAATACATTTTACATTTTCCTTCTGCACACATGTAACTTCATATGCGAACCAAAACAAAAGAATATCTACAGGTGTCAGTGTAATTGTATCAGCATTAATTGCAGTTGTTTCCTTTGGCAATGAAAAAGACTCCAGTGACCAAACCCAGCAACCCAAGAGCCAGACCAACTCCACAGAACACTGATGGACCGATGCTGGGCTTCTTTATCTCCACATCTGCACAGACACAAACGTTTGTGACATTCATCATGTGATTCTAAGAGGAATTAGATGTGAATAATAAATAAATATCTACCCCATGTTCTGGTTTGAGGTTGTTGAAGGGCTTTGTGCTCCACAGAACAGCTGTAAATGTCTCCTTCCTCTGGAATAAAGCTCAGTCGAGAAAATACATTAAGTGTCCCATCTTTGTTGGTGTAATATCTGCTGATGGTTGATCCATCTGTCACATTCACATTGTTCTTGGTCCATGAAACTTTGACAGGTGGAGGGAAGAATCCAGTCACATGACAGATCAGGGCATTTTTGACATTCAACTGTGCATCGTTTTTGGGATAAATTGAGCTCCAGGGGGATTCTGATGAGACAGACACCACCAATCCTTATTTTTATACATTTCAATAAAACATTTTTGTTGTTGTTTATGCCTGTTTTATGTCTTACCAAGTGGTACAGATGAATTGACATACACCTGTTTAAGCACACCTGCAACATTTTTGCAAATAGATACAGCCTTTTTTGCGTCCGCATACAGTGGCGGAAGCACAATTTGACCAGCAAAGTCAGGTAATGTGATGATTTCTTTTTGCTCTTCGAAGTCTACATGTGCCACCTGTTCATCTTCAAACTTGACAATGAAATCTTCTTCACCATCTAAATCACCACATGCTTCAATCAGCCCAAATTCATAATAACCTAAAATATTAAATCAGATTATTATTATTGGGAATATAATCATATTTATATATACATGAAAAATTCAAGTTTTTATATATAAAAAAGTCAGTATGAAGGAATTTTCCTTTTTTTTTGTTTTGTTTTACCTGTATTTTAAATTACACATTGCATTAGGTTATGTTTTAAATTTAAGGGTTAACAGAAATTTCCGTAAAAAAAATCTGGATAATGTCCTGGCAGCAAATTACCAGTACATTTTCCGTTCTTCTTTTTTACAGTATAGACAAAATTATATTGAGATCAGTTACAATACTTTTAAATGGATATACTTTTGCAACTATTACAGGAGGTGTATATACTTTTTGGGAAAATTATAGTATATAAAAACATGTATAAAAAATATACAGTTACCACTACAATACAATGTATATAGCCTACTGTATATTCTATAAAAATATCAAGCCTTATATAATCAATCATACTCACATAGGCTACTTGCAGCATATAACAATAAAGTAACAACAACAACAGGTGCAAAACAAAGAGCATATTTTGGTTACTCCTTTTTACATGTTACAAGATTTGTTGAGGAACAAAAGTCTACTTTTAATAAAGCAGCAATTGAATGGTTTTATACTTACTTTGGGCGGTAATGTAAACGACACAGACACCGATGGCTATAATTCTTAAGAATCCTTCCATTTCAGTAAGTCAGTAAGCGGATGTAGCAGAATGTGCCGCTCAAATGGAATGTCAGCAACTTGTCATGAGAAACAGCACCACCTTCTCTTTAATCATTTTTTTTTAAACTTACATCATCCTATTGGTTGTGAGTAAGTGACATAATAGTCTCTATGGGAAGTATGTCCTGAGCAGTGCTGCAAGAAAGAACAAAGCCTAAGGAAGTTTAATTGTACTTATACATACGATTGTTTGTGGACCAGATACTGCTGGATAACATCATGAAATAAGGGAGTTCTCTCTATTTTTCCTTACGTAACGCATTTGGTGATATTTTTTGAAAAAAATAAAGGCATTATGGTTGTAGATGTATTGTTAACAACAAATTAATTAAAAATTAACATTAAAATATTTTAATCATTCAAATCAAAACGGGCATTCTCTGAGAATTTCATTAAAAACTGACTGATCCACAACTCTGAGAATTTATGTTTAAATATTTGTTTAAAAATATCTTAATTTGTGTTCCGAAGATGAACGAAAGTCTTACGGGTTGGAACAACATGAGGGTGAGTAATTACTGACAGAATTTTTCATTTATGGGTGAACTATCCCTTTAAATCTGATTCTATGGCGAAATGGTCTGCTTGGCTACGTCCATTCTGCCGGTTCTCTGACGTTCTGACCATAGACAGTAAAAGAAATGGACACAGCATTGACGACGTAGATGTGACGCAAGCAACCTAGCTGTGCCAAGAGAAATCTGAATCATTCCCTTCCGAATCTTGCAGAGCCGGAGAGCGTGAGTATTAGCTGTCCATGAGCTCGCAGCAGGAGCAACTTTATGACACTCTATGGGCTTCTACCTTGACTTTATGCCTCCACGTCCCCCAATTGCCTGCGAGCTTCTCCTGTATATACGGTAATTTCTCTAGTGTGCTACAGAGAGTCGCATGGTTATGGTGCAATCGTTAATCGTATTTTTACAAAAACAGCTTTTATGGGGCCATAACGTTAGATACAAAGTAATGGAGCCTTTTATACATTGTCGTGTTTATTTAGAAATAAATAATGGACAAATGGAGTCTTTGGACGCCTCAGATGTAAAGTTATTTGCTGTCAAAGTGACGCCAAAATGAATGGGAGTCAATGGAATGCTAACAGCAGGTGAAGTTCTGCTACAATGGCGGCTCCCAGGGAGGCTTCAGTTTCCGGCTGATGGATTACCCCCTTGGTTCTGACCTGACCATAGACTGTAAAAAAATAGGTTCTGACCCACCCTGGGCCCGATTGGTTCGTGTGTCTCAGCCGCCTCGCCATTGGTTCGTGCAATTGCTATAGCACAGCCAATGAGCGAGCTAGATGCTCTGCTCTGTGCTCACTGTGCAACAGCTATATAAAAATAATGGCTTCAATATTCTCGAGAAAAGGAGTTTTCCCACTGCGTATAGCTACGCAATACGAAGTGAACGTTTTCAAAAGGGAACAGGAAAATAATGCAACAAAGTTTGTTACTGCTGTACAGCAGAGAAGAAAATAGTCCAGCTTACACAAGTTCAGTGATGGTTCATTTTTGTTGAGATGTATCTTTTATACTGCTGCCATCAAAAGAACAATAATATAAATAACAACTGATCACCACAGTGTGAAGAAGGTTTGGCATTGTTTTATACTAATGCCATTATTTTTTGTACTTCGTTATGCATTACAGAGATCAGGAATTTATTCTGCCAAACTTCCTCATGCTTCTTATGAACTCGCCCATTCAATTGTGTATACCTGTCTCAATATCAACTCACTGTCATAACTTCTATTTATTGTAATGTTTGTAAAGTGAAACCAAAAACCATTGCCATTGTCGTCATTTTGCTGGTACAACACTGTTGCAAATATTACAAATTCATAATATGTATTTAGAATGAAAATATACTCTACATTTACTCTATTATTTCTTCAGCTGTCATTGGTGGTGCACCTTAAAAAGATTTAGAATAGAGCCACTGTACTTTTTATCCATGATATAAATATTAAATTGAGATCATCCATAAAGTATTTGTCAATGTATCTTCACTGAGATATCATAGGTTGTAAAGATGAATCGACATAAAACATGCATGGATGCATTTGAATTAACCTTTGAAAACAAAGTGCAATTATAGAGCAAACCACAGATGAGAACTTCTCTCTCTTTGATCCATCAATAAAACAGTTGTGTACACTGGTATTGCAGTTTAACTGGTTGTGTTCGGTGCCTCTGAAGATCTTATGGAAGGTTTCAAGGTCTTTAATAAGCTGATGCACATTCTGTTACTCAATGTTCACTCTGAGGTGTCACGAGTCCTGCAGAGGTTCAGAGCATCTAATGTATTGACTTCCAGCTGATATGACGTGTGCTAGTATATGAAGGAAAATGAACATGAAATCGTAAGTATTTTACACAAAATTAAAATGGAGAAACCATAATATTTCTAATGCCTTATTGCAATTTTGTTTTGAAAATGTGCATATGAGTGTGTCACACACAGGAATAAGATGGGGGGCAGGGGGTATGTGGGATAGGGAACACTCAAAGATTTGTATTAAGGAACAATATTTTTTCCACAATTTCGGACTGAGCCTGTTTCTTTTTTTGCTCACAACCTCTCCAAAAATTTGTGCGGATGATGCTGCCGTGCATAAAAACTGTTTAGCCATGTATAAAAAGGTGAGGGTACACATTTTGATTTTTGTGATTTATCCAGTACACACAGTGTGTCTTCAGATCTTTCCAGCGGTAGATCCGTAATGTACCGCTGTATCTCCACTGTAGCAGTTGCAGTAGCAGGACCTGACTGGTTCGTGTGTGGCGGTGGCACTGCGTATTTCCATACCAAAGCAACCTTTGGAGCAGTGGTTCAAATGGAATTTTAGTTAATGGTTTGAAGCACGTATCAAAGCTTCAGTGTCAGACTGCCATCACTAGTTACGGGTGCACGGACAGGGCCTGTTCAAATTACTGGGAGGGTTAGAAGACAGATGAAACAAAAACAAAAAAGAGCTTTTTTTGGCAGCAAACACTTAAGATGGGTTTGGTGCACGCAGGGATAAACAAAGTTCCCCGTGTCAAGATCAAATACCAACAGATTTGATCCAAACTCATCAGGCATTATAGGAGAAGACTCAGAGCTGTTATCTTGGAAAAAGGAGGTTGCAAAAAGGGCCTTTTATCCTTTTAAAATAAAAATTGTTCCCAATGTGTTTTGGAGAACAACATTTATTTCATAATGTGATTTCCCCCCCACTTTCAATTCTTTTACTTCAATAAAAGGTTAGTTATAAAATGTTGAGATTCGGCACATTTGCTTCAACTGTTTCAGTGTTCAACAAATCTCAACCAGCAGGGCTTAAATACACAGAAAACAGAGGGAGAAACTAACTATATATATATACACTGTAAAAAATGATTTTGTGTGCAAGTAAATACTACTGAAAAAAACAATGTAATTTACATGAAAAAGTTAGTTCAGGCAAGAATTAAAAAAACTAAGTAAATTCCATATCAGTACTTAATTCAAGCGAGTAGAAATGAAAGCGTAAATATCAACTTAATAAAATTAAGTAAAAATTACTCAACTTTTCTGATACTGGGGTTCCCATCATGCACTGGACCTTGAATAATTAATGAGGTTGATTTTTCACTGGTTTCCAGCTGTATTTACACTGTTTTATCATTGCTTTTGTTGTTAGGATTATAGTAACTTGCCATTTTGTGACATTTCGAGTACATTTTCTGCTCAAAATGACACATTCAAACACAAAAACGATTACAAATGTTACCGTCATTGTGTATTGTCTACCAAGTATTGAGGTCTTTGCATTCACATGATGTTTAACATCTGACATGATGTAGTATAAATTACTTAGAAGTTCTAAGAAAAGCACATTCTGGTATTTCAATATTGTTGTTTGAGTGAAATGTAATGCAAAGGAAATTTCAACTAAATTGATATTACTCAACCTTTTACTAGCCAAGTTAAAATTTCTTATTTTCTTTGTTACTTTCACTTGACTAGGTTAAGTAAAGTTTACTTAATTCCATATTCCAAGTAAATTTAACTTAAATATTTCTAATTAAAGCTACTGATAAATATGTTTAGGTTTTTACTTGGCAAATCGTTGTAAATTTACTAGCATTTTCTGAGTGAAAAAAGTTAGCAAGCTTTTTTCAAGTAAATCCTACTCCAAATTTTTTACAGTGTATATAATATAATATCTTAAGACTATTTTTGAAAAGTTTTATACATACGCCCCCCAGTCTTTAATTTTCTCAAAATCATCATATTGTTAATAAAATGTTCAGGGGGGTTTTTTCTACTACATTTTAATTGGACAATTGTCTAATGTTTATTTTAGCACAATTTTACTTGTTTCATAAAAAGTAATGTTCCCATCATGTTTGCAAAATGATAAAATGGAATGTTTCCTTAGTGTTTGAATAAACAAAACAGCATTTATGTGAATATGGCCCCAGTTTTTTAAAAATGTTTTAAAAAAAACTGGGGCCATTTTCACAAAAAAATCTTAAGATTAAAAGTTGCGAAACTTTAGGAGCATCTCTAAAAATAATTAAGGGCGTGTTGCTCCCAATTTTAGGACTGGTAAGCTTTTTATCTTGAGTCATTCAGAAGGTATTTAACGATAAAAGAAGCTCCTAAACCCAGGAAAGCTTAGAATTAGAAATCACTCATCCAACATTTGTGGCACCCATGTGGGTTTGAAATGGGCTGAAAAATGTCCTCAATAGGATTGTCTGTGGATTCCATAATGGCCCCATGTTAATCGCCCGCATGGATTTTATGGAAGATTGCACTTGCTAGTGGGACCCAAGTGGGCAACATGCACAAGACTCTGTCCCAGCTTGCAGGTTAGAAATCCCTAAAATATATACACAAACAATGCAAATATGCCAGCTGTTGTCAATCTGCGTCAGATTGAAATAAAAAATATATTGGAATATCACAATGACATCAACCTTTTAAAAAGGTATTACCTCTATCATAAAACATTTTTCTTAGTTTAAAATGTAGTCCAGTTTGCCTTTCTTTGTGTTATCTTTAGTGGTTCATCGCTATGTTTACCTTATTTTTTAGATGTGGTTTAAATAATATAGCCACTAATTAGTATTTAATTGATATGGGGAAACTGAATAGAATTAGCTGCAGACCGTATACATAATAATACATAATGTACATTAGTCAACATTTGAAGTGGATCAAAACCTTTCATTAAAGTTACATGCATTTTGAACAAAACCTGTTCTTAAAGGACAAGTTTGATGAACTTTTTTGATCCACTTCAAATGTTGACTGCATAATGTATAATGTATGGCTACACTATACTTGATAATGTTCTACACACACACATACTATAGTGTTTGTATTTCATATATTTATCTTTAAATATTTCTCCCTCTTGCATAGGCTACGCTTCTCTACCAACCCCTGTGTGCGCTTTTTATTTTTATTGCAAAACATGGTCAGGGAATAAACATGTATCTCTAATAAGAACAAAAAAGCATTAAACACATTTACACAAACAAAAAGAAAAATATTAAGGTTAAATAAATAAATTGTCATTAGGAAATAAACATGTTGTACTTGTTTGGTGTTTATAAGTCTGAAATAGAGTTAAATTCAATAAGAAAAATTTAAAAACACAGGAGAATTAAAATATAAAAGAGTTAAGATATCTCAAGAGATAAAAATGTTGGGTTTTCATAATAAAAAAAGAACATCTTTGAGGATGAAAATGTGGATCACATCTATAGGAATAAAAATATAAGAACTTTTTATAAATATTCGGTGATTTTAATTACTAAACCTGCTACAAGATAGCTTTTATCAAGGTTTTATAATTACTTTGATGGAAATGGGAAGTCATGGAGATTAAAAATTGTTCATAAAGTTAGAATATTGCCTAAATAAAAGAAAAGTGACTTATTACTGACAGCTATATCAGAGTTGTCGCAGAGGAGTTTGGGGCAGATGTTTACGAAACACAATTTCCATGAGAAAAGGCATTGGTGATAAAAATTAGATAAGGAAATGGGTAACTTGTCACTCAGGCAAGAAATCACACTTCAATAGATAACACAGGCCACCAAGTTTGTTAAAAAATATTATTTGTAATAAACCCCTGTGTCCGATAAAGAATGTGCTCATAAAAAGTGTCAACGAGGTAAACCCTACTCTTCATTAGAGTTTCTCTAGACTAGAGAATGTTTCTCAGAGTTTTGTGAATAGGTTTTAGTTTGTCCACAAGGTGGCAACAAGTGCCCCAGTATCGTTGATACATAGGGTAGTCGAAGAAAAAGAAATAAACAAACAGAAGAGACAGAAACGTGTGTAAGTTACAACAATGGAAAGTTATGAGGACGAGATATTGTGCGAGGAGGTCAGAAAGTACCCGCATTTGTACAACTCTAGCCTAAAAGACTATAAAGATGCGCATATGGCTTGTAACTCGTGGCGAGAGATTGCCCGTGCGCTTGGTAAGGACGAAATACTCTGTCGGCAGAGGTGGAAATATCTTCGCGATAGATACGTCAAAGCTGCAAAGATGCTAACGGAAAAGAGCGGCGATGCGGGGGATACAAAAACAATGCCGCGGATTGTGGTTATGCTCGGCTGGCTCTCGAAATTCATCAAACACTCCACCGGTAATAAACTGGTAAGTTAAGCTAAGTGTGTGTTCAAGCTATGCAGAACGTACCGTTTCTTTCTGACCTTTTCTGTTATTATTTCAGAACGAGTTTAACGTTAGACACTTGGATGAGATATTGTGCGAGGAGGTCAGAAAGTACCCGCATTTGTACAACTCGATCCTAAAAGACTATAAAGATGCGCATATGGCTTGTAACTCGTGGAGAGAGATTGCCCAGGCGCTTGGCAAGGACGAAACATACTGTCGACAGAGGTGGAAATATCTTCGCGACAGATATGTCAAAGCTGCAAAGATTCTGAAGGGAAAGAGCGGTAATGCGGGGGGTAAAAGAGTCCCTCCTATTGTGTATATGCTCGGCTGGCTCTCGGAATTCATTAAACACAGAGATACCGACTCCAACGTTGAAAAACTGGTAAGCAAATGTGTTGTTTTTTTATGTTATGCTGACGATACTGTGCATTTCTGACCTTCTTTGTTATTATTTCAGAACGAGTTTAGTTATGGTTCTGACTCTCTGGACACACTGAAGCTGGAGTGCGTGGCCTCAAACCCGTCTGACAATACCATGGAGCAGAATCAGAAGAGCGACCAGTTCACACAGGTGCAAGAATCAGTTGTGGCCCGCTTAAGCAACTATGACGAAGAGAGAGGGTTTGACGACGAAGATATGTGTTTTGGGAAGATGGTGGGGAGGACACTCTCCAAAATGACGACGAGGAACAAAGCCCATGCCCGTTTGGAGATCTCACAAGTGCTCTTCAAGTGGCAAATGGTGGAGTGCGACTCTGCAGTGCCCAAATGAACTAAAAAGACTACACGTTTTTTTCTCTCTCAAAAAACACACCACATAATACTTTTAAACATTTTATATGTACATATGTATATACGTATGTTTATAGACCATGTGTCTTCTTTTAAAATTAAATAATTTTATTTTTACCTGGCTTCCAGAGAGTAAATAATGTATGTCAGGTGGTTCAACAACAAGACTTCTGGATAGGATGAAGCTGTATTTTCTGCAGTGTTAGGAAGGATCATTTAGACCAGTGGAGGTCATTAGACCTTGTCCTGGAGTCCCATCTGAGGTCTTGTAGTCTTTACTAGCGAGCTGAGTTGAATCAGGTGTTTGATTAGGGAGGTATCTGAGGGTGTGTTTACACGACAATGATGTACTTAAAATGGAAAAGTTTTTCCTTTGCGTTTTTTTGTGTAAAGATGACAATGTTGTCAAAACAATACTCATTCACACGGATCCGCAAAAAACACTAAAACTAAAAACGCTGCATTATTCATGCGAGGCCAGTAGTTGGCGATGTCATATTGTAAAGAAACACTACGTGCCGACTGAACACATAATATGCATGTGCCTGAGACTATAACAGTGTTGTTTTCAAAAACGTGCACTTTGAATCCCATTTTCAATTAAACATTGTGCTTTCAGGGCCCCAAAAATCTGTTGTCTTGTAAAGGAATGGTCATATCACATAAAAAGTTTTTAGTTGAAATGGCCCCTAAAATGTGCAGTGTTGGGTAGAGGGGGTCAGCGAAAAATCGCCATTAAGACCAAGGCAAATTATGACGACGAGAATATGAATAATACTCATAATTGTGTTTTTGAATTATTCAATTTATTCATATTACATTATAGAATATACTTTTTATATACTAAATACATATATATAATTCATTATTGCATATTATTTTATTAATAACCAGGTTTAGAAGATAGTGTTTGAACAAACTCATAAAAAACCTTTGTGTAGCAAATAAACTAAACCTGAATTTCCAAAGGAGTAAAAAGTAGATCCAATCAAATGGCCTATACGATCCATTGTAACAAAACAAGTTGATAAAAAGATTGAATCCAATATATGGTGATAATACAGCATATGAGAGCTTTATAGGCTACTTAATATTTTTAGGCTGGTCATTTTTAACCGGGAACACCACAAGTGTGACTTTGTGCCATTTTGTACTAAATAAAAGCATTTTCAAAACAATATTCCTGATTAAACATTAAAGCACACTAGTGTGAGAAACAGCTTAAATTATTCCATATTTTGTTGAATATTGACAAAATTGGGGTTACTACAGGACCAGGGTTGGGAGCAACTTAGTTAGACTACTGAGAAGTACACACAATCTTGTGGTCATCAATCTCACTGTCACTACTCGTATGCTGCTGGATTTCATCAAAATTTCATTGTTGATCCAACTTGCTTTAAACGTTGAAATTTCAGTCTCAACCAAAATGAAGATTTTGATTTAAAAAAAAAAACATTGCATTAGTCACCTTGCTATCTAGGATATAATTAAATCACAATAATGCAAACTATGTTATTAATCTGTTATATAATACTATTATAATAGTCAGTGGTTGAACATTTCTATCGTAAAACAGTTGATGCAAATGACTTGTTATACTGAACTATCCCTTTAAGTGCAATCATAATTTCAGACTTTCTGATATAATGTGATTTCTCCAAAATAGTGTGAGTTCTTTCTAAAAAGTAAAAAACAACAACATCTGATCGATCACTTTTAAGATATAAAGATAAAGCAGTATACTAATCGGACTCTGCCTGTAAATGAACAGAGTTTCTATTTGTTTTCTGTCACATGACCTTTTCCTTTAAGCTGAGCTGATGCCAGTCTGACTCTAAACTCAGTATGGGTTGCAAGTGTTTGTTGGCTCGGTTTAAGAATTTGTCAGGTTTGCACTGGCTCCCCCGTGATGCTGACAGCTAGATTGTGGCTGCAGGCGGTGGGTTGGCCATCAACTCCCGACACATCAAGATTGTTTTGTGTGTAACAAGCATTTTTCAAGGGAAAGCTTTTATAGACATGAGGACTATGGCATTGCTCATGAAGGTAATATCCGAAGAGAAGACACTGACAAAAGACTCAAATACCTTTCCATCCCTACAGGGCAACAGGTAAGTGTCTTAATAACCATGATATTGTCAATCTTGCTGTCCTTTTGTGGTTTAAAGATTAATAAGAATAATGAGTTTAATTATTAATAATCATATGATCACAGACCTATTCGAATAAACAAACATTTTTTTTTCTTTCAGTTTCACTTAAACTGTTGGCTGGAAATATTGGAATCGTGCCCGGTGACTGCAGCTAAAGGACGAAGTCTAAATATGGTCATTGGTGAGATGAATTTATCGTGATGTCACAAACAGCAACGTTTCCGGGTTCTTCACACAGTCAGATGGCTATTCATAAATGCACATTAGTTATGTGAAGCATATAATGTAACAGTTTGTGTTATATTGTTAATAAATGTTATTATAAAGTGATAATACCTAAAGTGAAGAATTGTAAATAGGTTGTTTTTGAACTTGGAAAAAAATTATCAAACAGTTAAGCTATATTTTGTCAGAAATGTAACATGTTGTTCATAAATTGTAATGACATTTAGAAGATTTATAATTTATTATGATTTTTGAAATATTTATTAAATCCAATGTTAAAATAGTTATAGTTTAAAATATGCTTTATTAATCAAGCAAGGTTTGAAATAATCTGGTTGTGATCAGAATTCTCATAAGAATCAGCAGACACGTCTTCATTTTCTCATGTGTATGTCTTATTATCAACATCAATTATTCAAATCTTTTTTTGGAAGCCCTGTATTACAAATAGGCTTGTTTTAAATAAAAACTGACTCTTAAAGTTAGTGTGGTTATGTTTACATGTGGAAATATGCGCCTCTCACCTATGTTTTCTCTCGCGTATGTTTTCCTATTCCAGCCATGTGTGACCCTAGTAACTTAAAGTTTAAGATTTCTTTGTTCTGGGGCTTATTCCATGAAGCCGGTTAAGGTGGATAGGTGATCTGATCATCATCCACAGGATGATCATCTCTAAACAGGGTCAGTTTAATGTGACGGGGTTAAAACCCTTTGAACCGGTATGGGCTACCTGGTTTACGCTCAGTGCAAATAGGAATTGCCAAAAACTCATTTAAACTTTTACTGCAGTTTTCATTGTTTTGAGAACAATGAAAACAATGTGCCATAGGCAATACATTGAAAATTGACTGATATTCCAAACCTTGTTTATTTTAAACCTGATATCATTTTCTGATTTGCCAGATTAGTTCATATTATTATATTAATTAAAATTAGTACCATTTAGTCTAATTGTGATTATCATGTGATGTACATTTTACATTCTAATCGCTGAACACACACAAACTCACTTTAGGCAGATGTCTTCTTGTCCTTGCACTGTAATGTTGATTGACAGGCTATAAACACACACACATAAAATGTTGTCTTAAAATGACCTTAATGTAGCCTAGTATTTATTGCGTTCAAATGTTGATATAGAATGTTAGGAATTGAGAAGAGATTATATAGTCGCAACAAAACAAACATAACCGAATAGTTTACAAGCTATTCTCATGCAAGTAATGCTCACAGAGCCAAGTGTCGTCCAGCTCCCCCTCTTTGGCTATAATGGGTGGATCTTGCCTATAATGGGTGGATATTTATTTTTTAAGGATAGGGTAGTCTCACATATCCAGACATTCAGACTGACAGCAGAAGGTCTGGACTCCATCGCAGCTTCATTGACCAAGGACTGCCAAAAAGGAAGTCTGAGTGACATGTAAAGCAACCAATCACAGTTCGTTTTTTTCTGCGTCATGTTTAGGGGAGTAAAAAAGTCGATGTCCCTACAAAAACAGACCAGCATGACTCTAATAAATTATTCATTCAACAATGTTGAGCAAGTTTACTGCAACAATGGAACTGCGAACACTGGAACTTGAAAATCCAGTGTTTAGTTGATCCTGGTAAGCGCTAAACAAGACAGCTTTCCTCTTCCATGGGGAGCTTTGGCATCACGATGGATTTAGAATTTAGAAAACAAAGAATTCAATACTCCTGAAGTGTTTCCCATTTTGTGTGCTATTGCATCAGACGTTCAGCCAATGGTCCGTGGGTGTGACGTTTTGAGGCCGAGATAGGGATAGGGTTATGGCTAAGGTTAGGGTGTGGTTGGAACTTCTAGCTCCACCCAGAAAAAGAGAGAAAGAGCTGGACATGAAGCTCCAACCATCGGCTCCACAGTGAGCAGCCTTTCTTAACATGAGCACTTTTAAAGCAAAGGATTTACACATTCACTAATTTAGTACACGACTCTACACATCCTCCTGTTACAGAACACTGAATAGGTTCACAATCAGACTAGTTGCTGAAATGATGTAGACTAAACTGAAGCCATACAAGACATTTTAATACATCCATCTCACTTTATGACTTAAAATAGTCTAGAAACTCCTATAATGTGTTGCAGAATGCTGAACACATTTATGAGTTAAATTTAGGATTGATTATATAGAAGTTTATATAAAAGTCTATGTATTTAAGTAGATGAATGTTTTAATGGGGCACTGCACCACCTGCCTCTACAGATGAGTCATGACTAAGTAAAACTATTTACTTGGTGATACAAAATGAAAAAAGTGATACAGTACCTCCACTACAACAATATTGGAAATGTTCACCCATGACACATTGTAGCACAACAACACAGCAACTTTGTTTACCACAATTAAGGTGCCATCACATGGCCCCCATGAAAGTCACTTGTTACGATGTCAGGTTTTTCTCCAGTATGGATTTGTTTCTTTCGTTTCAAGTAGCTTGCTCTGGAATTAGGTTTCACACAGACATGAAATCTCCGATGCGATCTTAAATTGCAGAGCCATTTAAAACTCTTCCTACACCGAGAACACAAATAGGGTCTTTTGTCTGCATGGCTTTTCAGGTGTATCTCTAAGTGTGAAGGCAAAATAAATGTTTTATTACACCGATTACAATTAAATGGCCTTAGTCCAGAGTGAATGCGCAGATGATTTTTGAAATTGCTCATCTTTGTAAACCTCTTGCCACACTCAGAACACTGCGATTTCTCTCCAAAATGAGTTTGCAGATGACTTTTAAGCTGTCTTAGATAAGCAAAACTCTTCTCACACTGAACACACATGTAAGGCCTGTCTCCAGTGTGAAGTCTCATGTGAGCCGTAAGGTTTCCTTTAAGTGCGAAACTTTTTCCACAAGGGCAGGAAAAAGGCCTTTCACCAGTGTGAATTCGCATGTGAATCTGAAGTTTTGATTTGCTTTCACAAATCCTTCCACAGTGATGGCAGGTAAAAGGCTTCTCATTGGTGTGCACACTTCTCATGTGACCATTAAGAAGTCCTTTATATCTGAAACTCATACCACACAGATGGCAACTGAAAGGCTTTTCTCCAGTGTGAAGTTTCATGTGATAATTAAGGAGTCCTTTATGAATGAAACTCTTTCCACATTGAGGGCAGGAGAAAGGCTTTTCTCCAGTGTGAATTTGTATGTGAATCTTAAGGTTTGATTTGCTTTCACAAATCCTTCCACAGTAATGGCACACGAAAGGCTTCTCATCAGTGTGAATATATCTCATGTGACGACTAAGCTGTCCTTCAAGAATGAAACTCTTTCCACACTGAGGGCAGGTGAAAGGCCTCTCTCCAGTGTGAAGTCTCATGTGGTAGTTAAGGGATGTTTCATGTTTTAAACACTTTCCACATTGATGGCACTTGAAAGGCTTCTCCTCAGTGTGACATTTCATGTGTGCCTTAAGGTTGTTACTTATTTGAAACCCCTTTCCACATTGGTGACATTTGAAGGGCTTCTCTCCAGAGTGAATTATTACATGCCTGTTAAGGCGTGCAATGTCTTTGAAACTCTTACCACATTGATGGCATATAAAATGGTTCTCTCTTGAGTGAATTTTCATGTGTAAATTAAGGGTCACTTTATGTATGAAACTCTTTCCACACTGATTACATGTGTAAGGCCTTTCTCCAGTGTGAATCCTCATGTGATCCCTCAAGGTCTTGCTTCGTATGTAACTTTTCCCACACTGATTACATGTGTAAGGCCTTTCTCCAGTGTGAATCCTCATGTGATCCCTCAAGGTCTTGCTTCGTGTGTAACTCTTTCCACACTGATCACACGTGTAAGGCTTCTCTCCTGTGTGAACTCTCATGTGGTTTTTAAGGCTTCCGTTTGTGGTGAAAATGTTCCCACACTGTTGGCATGTGAAAGGGCATTGTCCGGTGTGATTTGCCTCGTGTTTTTTAAGGCTTTTTTCATAAGTGAAATTCCTGCCACACTGAGGACAGATGTAACACTTTTTAGAACCTGCCTTCCGAGCTCTTTTTTGTGAGGACGCCCGTTCAGTCTGTGAGCAAAGTGTTTCTTCATGATGATCTTCCTCCTCCATTTCATTCAATTCTTGACTCTCCACTTTCATCACCACCAGGTCTATGGTGAAATAAAAGAATAATTCAAGTTAACCCAGTTTAATGGCACAAAGTAAAATCATAACATACAAAAATCAGGCAGCGTGGATACAGAATGCTCATATTCTGGTGACAAAATGTGCATCACATGCACTGTACACAGACATTCGCGTATACACGTAAAAAAACAAACCATACTTTGGGCTTAAAGGGATAGTTCACTTTGAAATTAATTTTTGGTATGTTTTAGCTTACCTCAGGGGCATCCAAGATGTAGGTGTCTTTGTTTCCGCAGTAGTTACAATTTTTATATTTTTAGGTCAAACCATTCTTGTCTGTCAGTCATATAATGCAGGTCTATGGTCACTTCCTCAAAGAGCATACACAGAGAAGTCCAAATTAAACATGATTTAATGACTCGTAAATGTAAGTACACATTGATGGCCTAAGACACGAAACGAGTGGTTTGTGTCAGAAAACGAACAGTATTTATATCGTTTTTACCTCTTGTAAACACATCTGAGGTCGCGAGCGGTTCAGTCTTTTCCGGAAAGCGCCGGAAGTGATCTCTCACCACTCGTTTCGTGTCTTAGGCCATTAATGTGTACTTACATTTACGAGTCATTAAATCATGTTTAATTTGGACTTCTCTGTGTATGCTCTTTGAGGGGATGACCATGGACCTGCATTATATGACTGACAGACAAGAACGGTTTGACCTAAAAATATCAAAATTGAAACTACTGCGGAAACAAAGACACCTACATCTTGGATGCCCTTGAGGTAAGCTAAAACATACCAAAAATTCATTTCAAAGTGAACTATCCCTTTAACACCCTAAATGCAGAACCAGGCACTTGTTCTATACAGTGCTCTTTTGAGATACAGTACAATCCAATTTTCTTGTGTAATCATATTTATTATTTTAGTGTTTTGATGTAGTAATCTAAACTCTTTGAATGTATGTTTCAGCCTTACTTAATCAAGATCACATACTATGTGTGGTATCTGCGAGTTACCATTTACATTATATGTTGATGCCTATGCAGCACATAAATCAACAGCCAATCAAATTACATATGCAAAACATAATGCTCGAAGACAAAGGACCATAAACTTTCCCTTCAACAGTTTAAGTTCCCATTGGTTCACTGACCCCCTGTGATGTGATGACATGTTATTATGGTTTAAAAGATCATCAATCACAAGATTCAGTTTGTGCCAGCTAGCAGCCTTGTCTTTACAATTATGAAAGATCCTCTGACTGTTATTTGTGGGTCACTTCCATTCACTGGATTCCCCAATCATGCAGAATTTGGATACATGCTCTGAGTAGTACTGCACAGTAAGAAAGTTACTTGCTATACCCTGGAAATGAGCATTTATTAGAATTAATAAACAATTAACAGTGAGTGTCGCTGGATGAAAAGGATAGCTGTGGTGTCAAGTTAACTCATACGGTCACTCTTTAGATTAGGGTCCAATCCTCACTTAACAACACATTTAGCCTCAATAAAACTCCTTAATTACTGCTTATCAATAGTTAGTAAAGTAGTTGTTAAGTTTAGGTGTTGGGGGTATGGGTTGGTCATGCAGAATAAGGTATTATTTTTGTTCATTGTACTAATAAATAGTCAATATACTAATATGCATGCTAATAAGCAACTATAGTTAATAGTGAGAACTGGACCCAAACTCAAGCGTTACCATTCTTACAGCTGATCTAAATATTTTTAATTCATTATAACTAGTTATGTAATTATTCATATTTCCATTTGGGCTGATTAACTAAAGTCATATTATATTAATGGCAAATAAGTTATTTTATGATCATTTAGATCACTGATTTAATTGTTGGATTATATAGCAGAACCCTCTTTACAAGGTTTCATAAAGAACCATGCTTATAAGTGCTATATAAATCCTTAATGATATTATAAATACATTTTTAAGTAATAGTTTATTACTATTAATTATTATTATATAAATCTGCCTGATCTTTTAATACTTTGGGGACTTATAAAACTCACAAGTTGTTTCAATTACGTACTTTATTTTTTTATTGACAAAGGAAATTGTAGCGGGGGAAAAATGACAATGCTCTAACAGTGATTACAGGGTTTGTACAGCGTTTGTGTTTATTGAAAAACTGTCTGATGTCGGTTTATTAACAACATCAGTAGAGGTTACATAGTTACGCCATTAGGTGGTGGCAAGGGACTGACTTTAAGAGTGAGTTAGTAGATTCATTCTGGAGGTTGTAAACACAAGGACAAGGACAAGCAAAGCGGCTCCAGGGGTTAAGCTAAATTTGACGCTTCACTTCAAAGAGATCGATCCATTGACCAGCGCTGTCCCATTGAAAGGATATATGACAAAGATATCACTTTCCTCATTCAAAGTGAGTATTTTTTCATGTATATATAATTGACATGGAAAATTAAAGCTGTATCACATACTTGAGCAATATCACGCTCATAGCCATGCAAAATGGCTCAGTATCTATATCAAATGGGCTGCAGCATTAATTTTATGTGAAAAGATTGTATTTGTGATAAAAAAAATTAACACTAATTTCATTTATATATCTAAAATTCAAGTACTTCAAGAACCTTGTACAAACCATGTTTTAAGCTGAATACAGTATTAAATGGTATGACATCTGAACAGAAATAAAACACATATATATATATATATATATATATATATATATATATATATATATATATATATATATATATATATATATATTATATATATATATATATATATATATATATATATAAACAAAATAATGTAGTTCCAGTGAAATATCTTTAGTCATCTGTAATGTCTCTTTGTCCATCATTATGTGTTTTGGTGTAACTGAGTGAGTGCTTCTCTCTGCAGATGGTGAGGTGTAACAGCATCTGTCTGGGTAGAAAAATACAACTGAGTTTAGTCACATGCCATTTGTTAAAGTAAAATCAATTAGGTCAAAAGTAGCTTTTGTGAATGTTATTACAGTTAGTAATGTTAAAATAAAGAAAAAAATGATAAAATATCATGGGATAGAATTAATGTTTTTTTGTGGACAAAGCATTTGCAAGATTAAACCCAAGTAATAATTAAAAATCCTTGAACATTATGGATCATAAATCCAACATCTCTGTCACTTACTTGCTTAGTGGAGAAGAGGAGAGTAGTATCATCAACTGAACCAATCTTGTCACACTTATGTGCTCCGTTTTAAAACTAAGAAAAAAAAAATGACAGTATGTTTCTAGGAAACCAGTTCAAATTTAAAATTTAAAATAGACATTTTAAGAATGTTATTACCTGGTGAGAGTGTCGACCATCTGTGTAGTTGGATGGTTGAGCTCCAGAAAATCAATAATGTGTTGGCTTTGAAATAAGCATTTGAAATTTACAAAAAAAAAATATATTTTTTTAAAAACAGGTGGGAATGAAGAACCCCCAAACTCTTAATTTCAGCATAAAAGGTTTTCTGATACTCACAGAAAAAAAGGTACAAAAGCTGTCACGGTGGAAGCACCTGTTCATAAGATACACCATGTACCTAAACGGTGCATATTGGTACCTTAAAGGTGATGATACACAGGGCAACTTTTTGAGTAATGTTGCTGGGCAATGTTGCCGTCAACGGGGCAACCAGATCAGACACAGGGCCCACGACCGATCTACATTATCCAGATAGAAATTTTCAATGGGAAAGTGCCCAAGCAACAATCGCTTAGCAATATTGCTCAAAAAGTTGCCCTGTGTATCATCACCTTAAAAGTGTAGCCTACATGTTAGAACCTAAAAAGGTATAAAAGTGTACCTTTTGAAAAGGTAACACCTCAGTGACAGCTTTTGTAACCTTTTTGTCTAAGAGTGCAGTTCTAGTGTAAAGAACAATTAAAGAGAAACCATTGGATCTGAAACTTTAGATCAAACTGTGGGGATGATAGTGGACATTAGTAGCAGATGAGAGCTACAAGTTAGGACCATGATATCTAAACACAATGTAAACACACACTTCTGAGGACTTCACATCCACTCAAAAGTGAATGAAAGACGTTTAGTCTGTGATAGATAACACGTGAACTACACAAATGAACCTGCAATCCATTAAAGTGTATTTTCATTTAATAAATATATTTGCCATTATGACAAAGATCGCCTAGTGTATATTGCCTATTATTTAGCTAAATTTCCTAATTTTGTCTGTCCACATGAGGTGACCCACTGTGTTTAATGAAGTCTCTCATATGATGTTTTATCTTTTTGTTTAAAGGTCAACATTTTAATAATAAAAATAAATTACTTATGAACCAACCTGTATGATCCTCAGCATCTTCATTTTTCACTCTGAATTGTTGTGAAATACTTATGTCTTCAGTCTCCTCTTTAATAAATTCCATCTTGAAAACTTGTTTCTTGTTCCTGCATATTTGGACATTTGTCATGTTTAATATGAGTAAAACAATTAACAGAAAGGAATATAAAATATAAACCAAAATCTTATCTGTTACATACGTATGAATGTGCTCACTCACAGAAATAACATAATCATAAACGAGCAATCTACTAAACTATCAGGGTTCATGCAACGTCTTACAGTACATTTGTCAAACACAAAAAAATATAACAATAAAACGGGTGTTATAATGAAATAATCATTACTGAATTAAGGCTCGATTTAGAAAAAATAAAATTGAAAGACAAGAGAGAAAACGGCAAGCTGAAAGCTGAACTGCAAAGCGTCACACGGCACCACACATAATAATTCGTTTACAAATTATTAAGGCATTTAACGATTTCTATCAAATTAAACGCACCAAATGCATAGGCGTTCAAAAACTCGAACCTTTGTTGAGCTAGAGAACGGTCCAGCCTTATGATGTCATAACACCAGACCAAAATAAAAGTCCCCTCCACAATTACTGCCTAAAATCACATAGATCGAGTGAGCACCATATCAGAAATGTTAGATTCTCTCTAAAGGCAAACCTTTTACGTTTTGGTGAAGAAACCATTTATACCCTGAAGACAACTGAGGGCACTCAATAATTATTATTAAAAGTCAACAATTATTTTCATGCTGTGAGACAGGGGTGGTCTGAACTTTAAGTTATAGAACATGCATTTTGTTTATTATAATATTGAATGCTAAGTGGAAATGAAACAATAATAAAAAGTTTAACCTATTAAATAGAGACTAGTACTTATTCATTATATACGAGTAGGCCTACTTATTTCAATAATGACTAATTAGTCTATTGTTACTAGTAACACATTTAAAATTTCTGCCATTGACTTCCATGGGGATCTGTCATTAAAATATCAACTATTCAGTTTTGACTAGAATGTATTCCAATTGTGACTACATATTTTTTATAAACTATTATTAGACACTCGTACATATTAAATATATACTAGTATTTATTTATCACATAGTATTTATTTATTAGATACTAGTATTTATTTAGCAGATACTTGTATCTAGTAGCCTACTTATTAATTATATAGTACTTATTGATTAGCTACTAGTTATTCAAAAGATACTAGTAGACATTATTAAATGTTACTAGTAATTTTTTTTTATTTTACTAGTAAGCTTTTTTGGTAACACTTTATTTGAAGTGTCCAGAATTATGCATTAAATACACTAGTAATTAATGATTAATTTGTCCACAATAACGCATTGGTTAAGCAGGAACACACTAGTAATGAATGATTAACTTAACATACCCTAAGGGCATTGCTATTATTTACAATTTATTAAACATTTGAATGATCCACATTTTTTGTTTTTGTCACAAATGTGAACGCTAACTTTGAAATTACTGCACAGGTGCACAGACTACCCGACAGCCTTATGGAGAGTTGTCCTTCTTCTATGCCTGCTTAAGGACAATGGCGAGGAAAGAGTTAAAAATGGAAACCAGAAGAGATCGGACTGTGGATCAGAGATGCACAGACCAGCTGTAAAGTCACCCGAATACACTGTTAAAATTAAATCATCCACCTGCCACGCACACAAGCCTATGATTTTCTCTGAATTAGATTTCCGCACCTGATCATCACATTACAAGTAGTCAAATTCTCAGCATGACATGGCTTTACTCCTTCAAATGAAATTGTCACGGTTTCCATCACTGCAACTACCCGAACACACACACAAGAAATGAAATACGTTCGGCACAAGCAAAGGCTGGATATTATCAGTTTATTGTCATATACATTCAGTGCTTCACATTGTTACATATCACATACCAGCACTTGCTGGTATATCCACGGTCGTTTTCTTTCCTATAGTTCTTTAATTCTACTTTTTGAAATTAGTCTCTGATATGTTTTGCCTCCAAAGCTGCTTGAGAGTCTGCAAATTAGAGGCTGATGATAATTGAGCTTAACACACGTCAATATTTCAATCATAATGTTGAAAAACACTTATTCGAAAAATTTCAGCTTGCGTATATTCTACATGTGTATGATATAAATTTAAATTCTATTGTTGTTGAAGAGATATTCATTATTTGGAAAAAGTAAGAGTGACACACGTTCGTTGCGTTTAAGTTCAGTGTCTTTATTAAAATAAAATACATTAATATCTCTCATATACAGGTGACCGACTCGCAAATGTACCGGGCTTTAAATCTTTCCCTCTTTTGTGAATTTTCATGTGACACTTTAGGTGTCCTTTATGTATGAAAATCTTCCCAGGTGTAAGGTCTCTCTCCAGTGTGAATCCTCATGTGAGTCTTAAGGTTTCCTTTAGATGTGAAACTCATTTCACACTCAGGACAGGGGAAACGCTGCTCTTCGGGGTGAACATTTTTATGAATGTTAAGGAGTTTCTTCTTTGTAAAAGTCATCCCACATTGAGTACATTTCAAATCGTTCTCTTTTTTGTGAGCTCTCAAGTGAATATTAAGGTGTCCTTTATGTATGAAATTCTCTCCACACTGAGGGCAGCTGAAAGGCTTCTCTTCGGAGTGAATCTTCATGTGGTAAGCAAGGGATTCTTCACGTTTTAAACCCTTTCCACATAGATGGCACTTGAAAGGTCCCTCCTCAGGGTGACTTCTCATGTGTCTTATGAGGTCCTTATTTATTACAAACCCCTTTCCACATTGAAGGCACCTGAAAGGCTCCTCTGCAGTGTGACTTCTCAAGTGTCCCTTTAGGTCCTTTTTAAACTTGAACACCTTTTCACATAGGTAACATTCGTAGGGCCTCTTTCTGGAGTGAATTATCATGTGAATGTTAAGGCGTTTCACAGACGTGAAACTCTGTCCACACTGATGGCATATAAAACGGTTCGCTCCTGAGTGAATTTTAATGTGGAAATCAAGGGTGATTTTACGTATGAAACTAATTCCACATTGGTCACATGTGAATGGCTTCTCTTCAGTGTGAACCCTCATGTGGTATTTTAAGTTTTGTGCTGTAGTGAATGACTTTCCACACTGTTGACAGGTGAGAGATCTTTCAGATCCTGCCGCATTACTACTACTTTGTGGGAAATACTTTTCAGGCTGCGAGCAAAGTTTATCTTCAGTTATGAAATCATGTTTCTCATACTGTTGTGTCTCCTCCATTTCATTCAGTTCTTGACACTCCTCTTTAAGTGGCATCAGGACTGAATGGTGAAAACAGAAAAATCAAGTTAACCCCAATTTTTTAAAGCAACAGACATTAAACAACTATTTGTATTCAATGTGCTAAAGATTAATTCTATCATCCTATTAAAGGATTAGTTCACTTTTTAAAAAACTTTTGCTGATAATTTACTCACCCCCATGTCATCCAAGATCTACATGTCTTTCTTTCTTCAGTCGAAAAGAAATTAATGATTTCGATGAAAATATTCCAGGATTTTTCTCCATATAATGGACTTCAATAGTGGCCAAAACGGTTCAAGGTCCAAATGAGTTTTCAGTGCAGCTTCATGCTTCAAATGACTTCAAATGACAAATGACGATACCAGACGATGAATAAGGGTCTTATCTAGCGAAACGATGCGCCATTTCGAAAATAAATAAAACAGTAAAAGTATTATTAGCACAAATGCTCGCCTTGTTCTGTCCTGAGATGTACGTTTGTGATTCTCCTGTTCGAACTCGTTCATTAAAATGAACAAATCTTTTTTCGAGTCATTTCGTTTGTTGAATGAACAAAATGACTCGAAAAAAGATTTGTTCAACGAGTTCGAACAGGAGAATCACAAACGTACATCTCAGGACAGAACAAGGCGAGCATTTGTGCTAATAATACTTTTACTGTTTTATTTATTTTCGAAATGGCGCATCGTTTCGCTAGATAAGACCCTTATTCATCGTCTGGTATCGTCATTTGTCATTTGAAGTCATTTGAAGCTGCACTGAAAACTCATTTGGACCTTGAACCGTTTTGGCCACTATTGAAGTCCATTATATGGAGAAAAATCCTGGAATGTTTTCATCAAAATCATTAATTTCTTTTCGACTGAAGAAAGAAAGACATGGACATCTTGGATGACATGGGGGTGAGTAAATTATCAGCAAAAGTTTTTTAAAAAGTGAACTAATCCTTTAATGGAAAATTAGCAAGTATAGATACCCGCATCAGTTGTTTATTTACATTATAACTATAAAGGTAGTGTACTTATTTTTATTACTCAAATATCCAAGGTTTTAAAATAATAATATAATATATATAATATATATATATTATATATATATATATATATATATGTGTGTGTGTGTGTGTGTGTGTGTGTGTGTGTGTGTGTGTGTGTGTGTGTGTGTGTTTGGAGCACAACTTATATTGTCATGACAAATTCTTGATGTCAGTCTATGCTTTGCTTATTAAGCCCACTCAATTGGTTTTATTTTGTTTGTTATCATTGTTGTTGCTTTGTGCGTATCCCCTATTTTGTATATTATGTTAAAAACATGATAAAATACATAAATACTGTATATATAAATAGGATAATGTGTAGATTTTGGTCTTTACTGATAATTCTCACGCAGAGTTTATATACAGATGATCACAGGGATAGTTCACCCTAAATGCACTCGCTCATCCATATAATGGCAGTGAATAGCGACCAGCATCAAGCTTTTTTTTTTTAAAGACTCAAAAGCATCACAGGATGATCCCATATGACACATGTCATTTATTCCAAGTGAAATTTAATGTTATTTAATGAAAATCCTGACCTTGGCCGTTGTTCTTCAGTGCGCGGCTATACAACATGCGCGTTCTTGAAACTCTATTCACTCCATCTCACCCAGAAAAATCAGTTGTGAGAAATCAAGATTAACAAAAACACGACACGAAATACAATCCATGTACCTTCTTCTCTGACGTGAATATATCTACTGTGTTCATCATCACAAGAAGTTATGGCGGCGTTCGCATCCATCAACTGCCATTCTGACTGTCTGTTCTGGTCCGGAGATATTTAACTCCGTAAAGAAAGTACATGGATATTTTCTTGGACCTCTAGGTGCTTTGTTTCATGTCGCGTTTGATTTCTCACAACTTGTGTGCTTTTTTTTGACGGAGTGAACTGCGGTGCTAATAGAGTCACGTGAATGCACACGTTGCATAGCCTTGCACTGAAGACCAACGGCCAAGGTCAAGATTTTTGTTAAAGCTACAATGTCATTTTTTTCACAACTAGGGGTCGCTAACCTCTTACAATAACAAAAGCCTAGGTTTATGACGCATTGATAAGCTGAATGATGGGACGTGCTGTCAAGCTGATGGATCTAATAATGTTTATGGATGAGTGAAAACATTCATGTTTTTTTTAACATTACAGTGGTATGAAGCAGGTCACAATTGCTAATAGGAGGATCTTTGTTGACATATTTGTGCGCATGCACGAGTGGTTGTGTGGCAACAAAACAAACAGTATAGCGGGCGACGAGCACTTTCAAGAGAGTTAGCGGGCGAAATCCACAATATATAAACACTTTAACATCTGAAGACCAGAGGAGGTTTGGAGAGAAGCTCAAAATTTGTATTGGTGACAAAATCGAAGTTATTCAAAGCCCATATGAGATCTGGGATGACAAAAACGTTGGTCCGACTCGCCCGTGTCTTGGCCACCAATCTGCTGGGGAGACATTTATTCTTATTTGATAGAAACCCCTGGACCCTTCACTCATGAAAGAAAGAAGGCTTTCAAAAGTCTGGAGGCCTATGAGTATTTTGTTTCTCGAAAAGTTGGGCCAATCTTTTCTGCCAAACAGAAAGCAGTGATCGTGTTAAAAGCAGAGTCACAGCGTGATTCGCATCTCCCGCGGGTGATCGCCAAAGAGAACGGCGAAATAATCACTGCTCACTGCGACTGCAAAGCCGGGCAAGTCTTTATTGATCAGTGTTCTTATTTATTTATTTATTGAAAATGTAGTGACTGTTGTACCAATTCAATTATGTTCAGTGTGAGACTGGGACTCCTGAATCAGAACGCGAAAAAATATGACTCGGTTGATTTGACTCAGTTTTTTTTTTTTTTTCAATCTTCTATAAATACATAGTCTCCAAGACTTACCATGAACAAAATGAGCCTCACAAACTCGATCAGAAGCTGCAGGAATCCAGCGTCTAGGTTCAATCGCCTATTGCACGCAACCATTTCTTTCGTTTTTCTCGATCCTTTTCGGAGGGAATTCGAAAAAACTTTTTATCAGGCCCCCAACGAGCCGTACAATCGACCACACAGCAAGAGTGAACCATCCTCTTCTCTAAATCCTCCTCCAAACGTGCAAAACAATCAAATTACAGGTATCTAGCGGTGTTTCCTGCCACACGATTCCCATGATGCAACGCGACAAACATAAACAATTACGTCACAAAAGATCCTCCTATAAGAGACAGATATCAGGGCCACACGGGAGTCCCACGGATATAAAGGAATAAGGACATTTCATTCTACCCAACCAAAGTGCTGGATTACTACTCACACAGGTCAGTTTATTTGACGAATTAAACTTGTGAGGTAACGCAGCGCTGTTTCACTTGGTCTACACTATCATACTAAACTGCATTTGAGTGTGTTAAAAGTTATGTTATTCTATGTGTTAGTTCGTTTGCTATATGAAACTAGCAGTAAGCTAGATCAACATTAGAATAACATACTGATCATATTGTAACATTTCATCATGTTGAGCAGCTATATTACATTGATTTGTTTTATGTACATTTGCTCACCTGTCTAATAAAGTATGTGCAAGAGCGGCGTCTCTGTCTAGTCGTGACTCGTGAAGCTCTGTCAAGTCCAAGTTAGTCACGGACGCGGAGCTCTCTGCATTTCGAAAACGCCACGCCGATACTGATCTTCATTTTAGTTCTCCTTTTTTGTCCCAAAGTCTGCTTGCCATGGTCTGCATATAATGTTTGAACGAAACAAGAACAGCGTCCCGCTAAACGTTACGCACTAGTCCACGTCTGTCGCCATGGTTACGCCATGCTATGGCAGTACGAGCGCGGATAGCGCGGATATTGCGTCATTGACAGGTGACATTTTTATCAGGGACGGCCATTTATTTTGAATTGGAATTTCTCTGAAATACAATATCCCAAAAGTCTCCAAAGATTTTTTTAAGTACACAATTGCAGGAATATATCACACTGTCCAAATGATTTTTGGATATTTTATTACAAAATTCTTACATATTGTACCTTTAACTACTACATTAAATTTCATATTGTATACCCCCAGAACAATTGGAATGTAAGACACGCGTAGCATTCTGTGATACTTTTTTTTGCATCATTTTAAGCTGGTCGCTATTCACTGACATTATATGGACGAGCGTGAGCAGGACTTTTAAAAAAAATCCTAGTGATTCATAAAAGAAAGAATGGCATATGTAGGGCCCTATAATTTCGGAATCACGGAATTGGCCAATTAACGCGGAATCTAGTGTTAACGCGGAATTTTACATATTTGGAATGAAATTCGGTTTTTGTGTGAGAGAAGAATGTATGTCTGGGGAAAATGCAGACGGGGAAGTAAATCTGGGCAACACAACCCCTACCGTCATTTCGGCTCCAATGACGGCATCAAAACAATGAAAGCATGGCGAAGCGGCTCTCCACGGCTCTGCTTTCGTCGGCAAAAAAGTTAAGAAACTCGACACACACAGTTCCACACCATCCCATCCGTGCATGTCTGTCTATGAGGTACCGGAGGTGTCCGAGAGAGTGCTCGACAGTGCGACTTTTATTTTAACTTATCTAAACTAATATAATTTATTTTACAGGACAGTTTAAAGCTCCTAACCATATTTTGTTGTTACTTAAAGTACAGTGTTATGTTGCATCATGCAGTATTTGTGCTGAAAAGTAAGAGTAAATGTCATGTAAATGCCTATTTTATTTGTGTACATTTTAATCATTAACATTAAAAGCACACTCTTTTTACAACTAAAATAACAGTAAAGGGTAAAAAAAAACTGAATTCCCCAAAAATTAAAACGGAAAAAACGGAATTTGCAAAAATTAAAAATAAATAAATAAATAAAACGGATTTTGGGAAAAAATTAAACGGAATTTGGTAAACAATAAAACGGACTTTATAGGGCCCTATATATGGCATTAGAACAACAACACCAGGGTGAGTAATTTATTATTCAATTTTCATTTTAGGGGGAACTATACCTTTAATGTGTTATTTAATTATGATTATATTAGCATTATAACTCAAGTATTTTTAATTTTTAAATGGATAAATAAAATTACAGTTTAATAGTTGTTCCTATACTAAAACTGGCATTGACACAGACTACCTAAACTTTGGTATCGTGACAACACTAAGTGCTCTATAAATTTAAATTTGTATTTTTAAAAAGCATGGATTTAACCCGATATTCCACAGTGACTATCATGATGATTGATTTGATTATGACATTAAGACAATTATGATTTTTTTTAGCTTCTCAGCTTTAAATGAGGCACTCTTATGACTTGATTCTTATTATCTTTAATTATTCATATGTTCAGATTGTCAATTTACATGACTTTTGAAAATTATAAATGATTTGCTTATGTCAACATTTTAATTAGAAAAAAACGGGTTCTGAATTTGAAAACCAACCTTCTTGCTCCTCGGTAGCTTCATGTTTCACTCTAAATGCTTCTGAAATTATCATGTCTTCAGTCTCCTCTTTAATAAATGCCATCTTGGAAAACTGTCAAATGGATCTCCGTTGTTTCACCTTCCTGTATGTTTGGACATTTTCCATGTTTAAAATGAGGAAAACAATTAATTGAAAAAATATATATAAATACAAACTTAATACATATTAGCCTAATGCATTTGCAGATAACAACCTTAAAAGAGCGATTTACGAGACAACCTACCAGTTCGTGTAGTGCTTTAGTTCGGTTTTCAGACAATATATAAAATAAAATGGGTGTAAGTTAAGTTAATATGATTAAAATTTTTGAAGTGACGGGAAAAGGCCATTAATGAAAACTGAACTGTAAAGCATCACACGACACCTCACTCAATAATCCGTTCATTTCACATTACTTGTACAAACTATGAGTAGACTGAACGATTTGTATCAATTTAAACACCTAAAATATTAAGCGTTTAAAAACTCAAACCTTTGTTGGGCCAGAGGAGAGCGGTGCGGCCTTATGACGTCATAACACCAGATCAAAATAAAAGTCCCTCCATATACTGCCTAAAATCACAGCATACAAATTACAAAATATGCAATTCCGAACGGAAATGTACAGTGAATTCTTGAATTACGCATTTAACAACAAAATGTTGTCAGCTGATTGTGTTGAAAATATAAAAACTACAATGCAATGGTGAGCAAAACATCTGGATCGTGAAATTCGACCTAAAAACAAAATATTGACGTTGTGGTGCAGAAACTATACCTGATGACAACTTAGGGCACATACTGTTACATAAACTCGTTAATTATTTTCATGCTGTGACACGGAATTGGTCTGAACTTTATAGAACATGCATTTAAAATATATATATATATATATATATATATATATTATATATATATATATATATATATATATATATATAATATATATATATATATATATATATATATATATATATATTATATACTGAATACTAAGTAAAATAAACAATAAAAAAGTTCTCTTACCTTTTACATGTTTGAAGTTCCCCGTAATCGTTTTTATTTAAAACTATTGTTTTATAGCATGACCAGTTTATGACAGAGTCTTGTTTTTTCAAACATCTTTTCCCTGATTGTCCAGATTTGCCAAATGCTTTCAGTTATTTCAAAAGGTCCTTGCAGCCAACAACAAAATAATAATAACAAAACAAAATCCAGAACGACACTGACCAAGCCAATAAATATAATAAACAATCAGTGGTGTACCGCACATCTACGAGGCCCCAACTCAAATCACGAGAAGGAACAAGTGCTCTGTGGCTTGTAAATTGATATTTATCTTAAAGGGTTAGTTCACCCAAAAATGAAAATTACACACACTCAAGTAATAACAACCCCGTAAGACTTTCGTTCATCTTCGGAACACAAATTAAGATATTTTTGATTAAATCTTAGAGCTGGATTACTCCATAGGCTGCTAGGTAATTGCATCTGCCGGCCCATAAAAGTTAGTTAAGACAGTTAAAATATTCCAAGTGACTACAGTGGCTCAATCTTAAGTTTATCAAGCGACGAGAATACTTTTTGTGTGCAAAAAAACAAACAAAAATAACGACTTTATTCAACTATACATTTTCATCCGTGTGGGCCTCTGATGTGAGTTCACGAGAGCTCTACAACATATAGTGCAGCAGATTAGTAAAAAAAAAACGTTCACTTTGGTATAGAAGCATGAAATTTGGCACAGATACTCTCTAAGGTCCACTATTTTGGAAAAAGGCATTGGTCACTGGTGTACTATGACTTTTATAAGCGATCGGGAGTACGATGTTCGCCCCAGGGGCGAAAAAGCGGCCGAAAAATCCCATAGACTTAAAGGATTACCGGTAGTTCACTTTTAATAAAAAACTTTTGCTGATAATTTACTCACCCCCATGTCATCCAAGATGTCCATGTCTTTCTTCCTTCAGTCGAAAAGAAATTAAGTTTTTTGATGAAAACATTCCAGGATTTTTCTCCATATAAAGGACTTCAGTTGGCCCCAAACGGTTCAAGGTCCAAATGACAGTTTCAGTACAGCTTCAGAGGGCTTTAAACGATACCAAACGATGAATAAGGGTCTTATCTAGCGAAATGATCGGTCATTTAAAAAATAAATAAAAAAGTTTTATAAGCAGAAATGCTCGCCTTGCTCTGTTCTGTGATGCGCGTTCATAACGTCACGTAATACGCAATTAAGTTGAAATGGTCACGCTTGACTCCATCTCATCTTCTCCAAGTTCAAAATCGTCCGACATCATTGTTTTACCTTTTAACTAACATTTTTATAAACGGCGTTTGACTTTGTTTGCACGTTCAACTTGTAAACACAGACTCAGTACTTCTGCATACGTCAAGCGTGATCTTTTCAACGTAATTGCGTATTAGATATACTAGATATACAACCGATCAAAAGTATTGTCTGTGGAGCTTGGTCCACCACTGATCTCCTCTCCCACTGGATCTGTCTCGGGTCGGGTGGGAAGAGACTGACCTCCAGTGTTATGGATCCACCTCTTGAGGTCAGTGCAAGCGGCGACCATGTCAAGTCCAGTAGTCCCAAGTCTGGTGGTCTCAGTGCTTCCAAGTCCGATGGTCCTGAAGTCTAGCGATTCCTAGTCCGGTGAAGAAAACCAAGGAGACTTACAGACTTGTTAGTTAGTGAGTTGATTTAACCGCGTTTTAATATCCTCTCGTTCATATAGATCTTTAAATGGATACCGAGGCTTTTTAGGTTGTATAGAATCTGCAATCTCTGACCAGTTTGTTTCCTAGTTTCCTAGGCTGCAATACGCTGTGTGTCCTGTTAACTGGCATCCCGGGATGTCGAAATACTATTGGGTGAACAGGCGGTGAGGCAAGATCACACAGACCAAAACAAAACCCGACTGACAACACGGAACGTGTAAAACAATAAGTAAAATAACTGGCTGTAGAAGTGTTTTTCAGAGAAACGAGTATGTGAACTTAGCATGTTTCCTAAATATCTGCAAACATATTATGGTATAGTTATGCTTTAGTAGAGTAAAAAAGTTACATACAGCACCTTAAATGTCCACTGCTATTCGGGGTATGTGTGCCGCACACACTTCCCCGGAGGTGGCAGCGTCTGCTACAGCTCCTCCCGAGGTGGCAGCGTCCGCTCAAGAATAATCTGTTCCCTGGAGGCCATCCATGAACTTCATATGCTTCATATCACGGCAATAGAGGCTGTCTCTGCTCGCGCTGTCACAGCAATGGAGGCCATCCCTGCTCGCTCTGTCCTAGCTATGAGGTCTCTGCTCAACCATGGGCTTCTGACTTCCAATGGTCTTTTGCTCTGCTGCCTTGTTCCACCAGCTCCGCCTTGGTGGTCATCTCCTCCGCCGGCTCTGCCCTGGTGGTTCCCATCTCTGCTTGCTCTACCATTGCTAATTGATCCCCCATGGTCTCATCCACTATTTCACAATCATAAAATAAACATTTAATGAGACAAACTATAATTTATTTAATGTAATTGACACTGAACTGTTAAGTGTCACACAGCAACTCACATAAGAATCCATCAATAATCTATAACGTAATAAAAATGAACAGATTGAACAATTTGTATTTAAAGTAACACCAAGTATTTTTTCCTCTTCGGTCGCCCTACTGGTTGGAAACGAAATTGTCCATTGCCGCTGTCGTAAATAATTTAGCCTACCGTCGCACGCACGCTCGCTATTTACCCAGCACCGGCTTTAGAATGAACGATGTCCACAGACAAGGTAGAGTATGTTACATGATTTCATGAAAGGATGATGTATTGCGACATTAGAAATGAAGAAAAACGAAATAATGACTATTGTAGCGCTTGACGTAAAGCAGTCGAATTTTGTAGTTCTTTTTGTGCACGGGTTCCTACCCGAACCCTGAAGTTACATAGTGCCAGTAAAAGCGATACAGACCACGTCAGGCTATGGCAGACGAGTCATTTAACTTATTTTAAGTCGATGTACCATCACAAGAGTCTTGGAAATATATTATGAAGGTTGAAAAACTACTTACCAGACCAAAAAAAAAATAATTTACATAAATAAGACTGCATACAAATAATAAAATATGTCAAAAAAATTCAGGGCAGAAATGTAAAATGAATGGCACAATTATGTATTTCAAAAATAATATTTGGCAGCTGGTGTGCTCTGATGACAACTGATGGCACTTATTGTTACAGAAAATCATTAAAAAAAAATTAATGCAGAAATCAGGAGTGGTCTGGGGCCCTATGTATAAAGCCACTCAGAGTAAATTTTTTGTCTTAAGTGTGTCAAAATTCTAAGAATGCTGTTATTTTACTCCTACACTTATGAATAAGTGTGATTCATAAAGGTTCCTAAGTGTTAAGATACTGTATATGTATATACCTATATTTACTGTATATAGCCTATAGGTTGAAGCTGTTAAAGGTATAATAAATAAAATTTCCAAAAATCACTTGCACAGTGTGATATTTCCAGTACTTACAATATCCCACATATTAACAGTGAACTTAAAAGTTCTTAAAGATTTTTAATTTCAGAGAAATTCCAATTTTAAATAATGGCTCGTCCCAGGTCATTGTCGCCTGTCAATGACGAAATATCCGCGTTATCCCTGGTTTCCACTCGTACTGCCATAGTAACCATGGCGACAGACGTGGACAACTACGTTACGTATAACGGCACGCTCACGCTGTTGTTGTTTCGTTCAAACATTATGGACCATGGCAAACAGACTTTGGGACAAAAGGAGAACTAAAACGAGGATCAATATCAGCGTGGCGTTTTCGAGATGCCGAGAACTCCACGTCCGTGACTAACTTCAACTTGACAGAGACGCCGCTCTTGCATGTACTTTATTAGACAGATGAGCAAATGTACATAAAACTAATCAATGTTATATAGCTCAACATGATGAAATGTTAGAATATAATCATTATGTTATTCTAATGTTGATCTAGCTTACTGCTAGTCTCATACAGCCAACAAACACATAGAATAACATAACTTTTAACACACTCAAATGCAGTTTAGTGTGAAAGTGTAGACCGAGTGAAACAGCGCTGCGTTTCCTCACAAGTTTCATTCGTCTATTAAACTGACCTGTGAGAGTAATCCAGCAAATATCCTTATTCCTTTATGTCCGCGGAACTGACGTGTGACACTGATATTTTTCTCTCATTAGCAATCGCGACCTGCTTCATACCACATTCATGTTAAAAACATCAATGTATTCACTCATCCATTAACATTATTAGATCCATCAGCATGACGACAATTTCCATAATTCCACTTATGAGTCATCAACCTACGCATTTGTTATTGTAAGAGGTTAGCGGCGAAATAAATGAAATATTGTAGCTTTAAGTTATATATATATTATCTTTATGTTTTATATAATGTATAATGACCACTAGGAGTTGCTCTAGGCATATGCTTTACTTGATTGGTATTCCCTGAAGATATAAATTGACCCGGTTTCACAGACAGAGCTTAGACTATGCCAGGATTAGGCCTTAGTTCAATTAGGACATTCAAGTTTTACAAACGTACCCTAGAAAAAAAATCAAGTTGCTTTCAGTTAAAAACAGCTCAAATGTGCATTTTTAGTTTGGGACTAACTTAAGCCTTGTCTCTGAAACCGGGGGATTGTTATTGAAAACAAATTTTAAAAAAGTGACACGTTCTTTGTGTTTGACCAAGTTCAGTGTCTTTATTAAAATCAACATATTAATGATTTATCTCGCATCCACAGGTGACAGACTCGCAAATGTCCCGTGCTTTACATCATTCTCTCTTTTGTGAATTTTCATGTGACACTTTAGGTGTCCTTTATGTATGAAAATCTTCCCAGGTGTAAGGTCTCTTTCCAGTGTGAATCCTCATGTGAGTCTTAAGGTTTCCTTTAGATGTGAAACTCATTTCACACTCAGGACAGGGGAAATGCTGCTCTTCAGAGTGAGTTTTTTTATGCATTTTCAGTTGTCTATGTTTAGTAAAAATCTTTCCACATAGAAGACATTTCAAATCGTTCTCTTTTTTGTGAATTGTTCTCATGTGGCAACGAAGGGATCGTTCATGTTTGAAACACTTTCCACATTGATGGCACTTAAAACACTTTTCCGCAGTGTGACATATCATGTGTCTCTTTAGGTCAATTTTAAATTTGAACATATTTTCACATTGGTCACATTTGATGGGCTTCTGTCTGGAGTGAATAATCAAGTGATTGTTAAGGCGTTTCACTGATGTGAAACTTTTCCCACACTGATGGCACATAAAATGGTTCTCTCTTGAGTGATTTCTTATGTGGAAATTAAGGGCGTCTTCACATATGAAACGCTTTTCACACTTATCACATGCGAAAGGTCTTTCTCCAGTATGAATCCTCTCGTGAAGCCTTAAGCCACTGTTTCGTGTGAAACTCTTTCCACATTGATCACATGTGAAAGGCTTCTCTCCAGTGTGACTCCACATGTGATGCTTTAAGGTAATGTTTTGTGTGAAACTCTTTCCACATTGATCACACGTGAAAGGCTTCTTTCCTGTATGAATCATCATATGGATTTTAAGGTTTCCTGCAGAAGTGAAAACGTTTCCACACTGTTGACAGGTGAAAGATCTTTTAGATCCAGTCTCCTCACCTCTTTTTTGTGAGGAAAGACTTTTCAGTCTGTGAGGAAAGTTGATCTTCAGTTTTGAATGTTATAAAGTTGATCATTCAGCATATCATGTTTCTCATACTGATCTTTCTCCAGTTCTGGACTCTCCTCTTTAAGCGGCATCAGGTCTTAAAGGTGAAAAAAGAAAATGACAAGTTAACAAAAAAGCAAAAAGACATCAGACAACTATTTGTATTCAATGTGCTAAAGGTTAATTCTGTAATTATCATATTAATGGAAATTTTCAAAAGTCTAGATACCTCCAGTTATTTTATGAACATTTAGATCAGTGGTTCCCAACCCTGATCCTCGAGTACCTTCAATAACGCACATTATGTTTGATTTCCTTATCAGCTTTTTAGTAAAAAACCTAAAATGTGCATGTCAGATAAGGGAAACACTCAAATTTTGAATGTTTACTGTTGTGGTACACCAGAAACAGGGTAGGCTTCTTAGACAATTGACCCTTCGCAAAGACCCGCCCCCCTTAGTTACTGTCGCTATGTCCGACAAGCTACGCCGCTCTCACGCACACACCATGTTCTCACGCAGTGAAAAATGCATCGCGGAGCAGAGAGGAGACTGACAACACGCGGACAGACAGGACAGACCAGGTTACTTTTAAAATTAAACATATAAAGCAAAGTCTCACCTTTCAAATATGGTCAAATATGGTCAATGAACATAAGAATGAATGTTGTTTTATCCGCGGAAAGGCGTCAGTATATTCAGTTTATCAAGTTCAAATCCTCCCATGTTAATCTACTAAAGCCTAGTTCACACTACATGATTTTAAGCCCGATTTAAGCCCGATTTGCAAATCGTTGAGTCGCCGACAAGTCAGGGTGTTATCGCGTGCAAATCGCGGGCGATTAGCGGAAGATTAACGCTCGCCAATCTGTTAGTGTGAAAGAGCCAACAACGCATCAAAGATGCTCACAGACACCTCGCAGACGCGTCGCCGAGCCCAGAAAAATATCTAGCATGCTAGATATCCAGAGCTGTCGCGCGACTCAATCTCAGTGATGTCATGAGCTAGAGCCAATCAGAGCAAGGCATGGGTTGAGGTCACCGGGTAAATAGCATGGTAAATACCGGTAAATACGCGAAATGCGCGATTTTCAAACAAACACGACCAAGACGAGTTTACAGAAAGATGAGCAACATGTCGTCAAGAAAGCAATGGACTCAACAGCAAATTTTAGGAGCAAAGTTTAATCGAACTGTGGAAGGAGCATGAATGCCTTTATGATGTTGGACATGAGATGTGAGAAAGAGAAAAGGTGGATGGAAATTACAAACGCCCTCAAACACCCAGGTAAAGCAAAATGTTATAGGTTGAAATGTACATTAAATCTTACTGTAATTCTGTTTATTGTCATTTCCGGTTCGTTTTATCGCGTGATTTTTCGTGACAAAACGTGGTTTGTAGACGAGATAGAATCGTTGGGTGACAGAGTTGTTGTCAAATCCTGTAGTGCGTCAGCTCCAGTTGCGGATCAATCACGATGTGTCGTTTGGTGTGAACGGCTCAACAACTTGAACACTCCTGATTTCACAGAGAGCAAGTCATGTAGTGTGAACTGCACAGTTCAGCCCTACGTTTTAAAATCATGTAATGTGAACTAGGCTTTACTCTCCTGACTGCTTTGTCGGACAAAATGGCGGATGGCAAAGTATGATTGGTCAGAACACCTGTCAATCAAGCTCCACGCGAAGGGTCAATTCAAAGTCCTTTTAGACTAGTCCTGCCACTCGGCCGCCATCTTGGCAACGCCTCCGGGCAGCGAATTTTTTTTTTGCAGGGTGGTAGGGGAAGACTCATTAATATTCATTGGGGAACTCATCCCTGATTGGTCTGATGACCTACACCTAACCCCGCCCTAAACCTACCCGTCACTGGGGGTCTGATGACCTACTTCTAACCCCGCCCTAAACCTACCCGTCACTGGGGTTAAGACCAATCAGGGAATGAATATTAATGAGTCTTCCCCTACCACCCTGCAAAAAAAAATTTCGCCTCCGGGCAGCTCTTTCTGAATAAAAAGACCAGGCTCCTATCTAAATGAATGGGCAGAGAGTCAGAACTGCAGTTTCACTGGTCACCGGGACATAAAAACGGCATGTATAGAAACAGCAGTAAAATATGATAAAAATCGCTGAAAAAGTTGGACGACTTTGCCCCAAAATAAGGTTTAAAACGCCTTTCCCCCCACCGGTTATACTTTTACTGCGCATGCGCAAGAGTTCACACACCAACACGCAGGTCTCTCGTTCTCTCCCTCTCTTCCTTACGCCGCGCGCTACACGGTTTGAAGCACACTCGCTCTAGATTCGGGGAGATTTTAACTAATTTGCGGGCATCAGGGAGCCGCTATCAATATGCGGGAGACTTGAGATGTCTGATATTTACACAACGCACACATACAGTACATTTCAAATCTGCCGCCTTTTCAAACGGTAACGTATTCTCCGCTGTCGCAAACCTCAACTGTGCGCATGCGTCGAGGAACCAGACGATAGGCTTAAATGTTTCCCGGCTTGACTGTTAAAAGCAGACGATTGGCTGTCAAGCGGGAGGCGCGGGACATGTGCATACAACCGCCATCTTTGGCGTTACAGGTTTTCCCTATATAGTTCTATTAAGGATTGAGGAAGTGACATGTCTCATATAAATTGTCTCTGGTCAATTACACTACATCACTTCTCAGACATTCCATGATAGAACAAACACCAACTGAATGTGTTCCATCAATAAAAACAAACGCCGAACACTGGCAACAGACGCCGACAGGGGTAACACTCTGGCCCTGTATAGCCTACACCTGGTATTAAGATTTTGGTCAATCGGATCACAAGTGGACAACGCTGTCCATGACTAGTGCTGCGTGTTATTGTTCGTTCAAGCGTGAAAGAGAACTGTATTTTGGCGTGCTGTCTGTGCGCACGATACTGGCGCGCATCTTGTGTCACTGCAGTTAGGACATTCACAGACAGCACATAATTGACAATGGATGCTGGGTTGACTGGGTTAAATTATTATATTGTACAGGGCCGGCTCTATCCCTTTGGTTGCCCTAGGCGAGATTGATTTTTGCGCCCCCCCCCCCCTCCTTTAAAAATAATGAGTATTTATTTAACTAAACAAAAATGCTCTTATAGTCACTCCAAAACTTCAAGCAAATTATGACTTGAACTGTAATTGTATCAATATTTAATCAATCTAACGCGTTAACGTTGACAGCCCATATTGATTTATTCCATAAAATCGCAACATTTTGTTGTGTCATTTTATATAATTGCATAGGCTTGACATCGCGATTGCTACATGATTAATTGTGCAGCACTAATATCATGTATGAAACACAAATTTTACAAACAGTCTTTTTAACCACGCAGTGTCATTTTTTGTGTTATAAACATTATTACAGAAGTAGGCTATACTGGAAAATACATTTATAGTTCAGATATAAACACTGATGTCTACGGTAGTGATCAAAATAGAGTAAAAACACCTTTTGAAGGTAACTTCAAATAAAATATTGGTTTCACAATTTCAAGTGACAAAGGAATGTTGGAAAAAAATCTATCTTTTAATGAATCATTCATTTGAAATTTAGCTCAGGAGCATTCCAATTTCACTTGTTTCACACCTCAAGTGGAGTTAACCTGTGGCAAATTCAAATTCAATTGAATGGGTATGAATTGGAAAGGCACACACCTCTCAATAAAAGGTCTAACAGCTGAAAATGCCTATCAGAGCAAAAACCAAATCATGAGGTCAAAGGAACTGCCTTGTAGAGCTAAGAGAACGGATTTAACCAAGACACAGATCATCTGGGGAGCACTTAAAAAAACACACACAAAAAAAACTAATGATTGGTTAGTCATATATGGGGATGGGAGAAACTTACAGAATGATAAACCTAAGCCACTAAATGACAAGCAACCTTTAGCCAAAAAAGCGTAACGGTTAATTCTAACGCTGGTAACGTCACGCAGGGAAGGAGAGGATACTGACAGCTGTTTTTTATGAATGAATGTCAATAGAGAAGAGGCTTCACTACACTGAATAAACCACTTTTGTAAGGAAAAAACACCTTATCATTTAAGTAGCATAATTGACAGCCTGTTGCTTATCTTCAACATGTTTTACGCTAAACAAGACTTTTGTTGGGAACGATATGCAGATTTTACTTTGATAAAAAGGTTATTTTATAAGAGAAGGGAATGTCACGACAGGTAAGACTAATTTGCGGCATTAACATAATATTTAATAGTAATACTGAGTGATATTGTATATTGTCTAAAGAAGGTAAAAAAATAGATGTTTTCTTTCTTTGGCTTTCAGGGTTTACAAGTTATGATAAGACTTGAATTGTTATGACTATTATAACTGCATGTAGCCTATGCATATGCTATGACACTGATATTATACATTTTAATGACTAAAGATAATATTTATAATTAAATTATTCATTTTGTGTTATATTGTATGTTGTTTAATTAAAATAAAACAGTGTTGTGTCAACATGTTGTGTAAAACATGGAGGACTGTGTGCCTAATGATGATTCAACACTTTTTAATGAATGATGGTTAAAAAAAAATACATACCATTTTAATTAATTAAATATGTATTAAATTACAATTAAGTATTTAGTGTAATCTTAAATATAGCTTTATGTGCCCTGCAGTGACTAGCCTACTGTAGATAATAGAGATATTCTATAGCCTACTCCGACTGTGAGAAACAATATTCTCTGGTATGATGAACAAGCGTCAGTTCCAAGCGTCATGTCTGGAGGAAACCAGGCAGTGGTCATCCTTAGTCTAGCACAATACCATCCCAACGATGAAGCATCATGCTGTGGGGGAGTTTTTCAGCGGAAGGGACTGGAGACATCGTCAAAAGTAGAAGCAAAGCTCAACGCAGCAAAATATAGAGATAGCTTTAATGAAAACCAAGTATTATTCAGAACCTCAGGCAGCTAAGAAAATGCAACATAACAAAATGTGGAAAAAATGAAGGGGTTTTTAATACTTTTGCGAGGCATTGTAGCCTATATATACTTAAAAAGCATGGATTTAACCCCGTATTTCAGTGGCTATGGTGGTTGATTATGACACTATAACAAAAGTATTATTCCACAATATAGGCTAGCTAATCAGCTTTAATTATGGCACTGGATTCTTCATCTCATGTCATATACATGACTTTACAAAATTATAATTTATTTGTTTAAATATCAACATTTTAATTAGAACAAAATTACTGAGTAGCCTACACATTTGAAAACCAACCTGTTTGTTCCTCAGTATCTTCTTCAAGTTTCACTCTGAATGGTTCTGAAATTCTCATGTCTTCAGTCTCCTCTTTAATAAATGCCATATTGAAAACAGTGTCACGTGAATCTCAGTTGTTTCACCAGAAGCTTCTTGTTCCTGTATGTTTTGAAAAATTTTCATGTTTAATATGAGGAAAGCAATTAAAAGAAAGAAATGAATAAAAACCCTAAATCTAATTTGTTACATATAAATGCACTTTAGTCACAGCCATATATCATAAAGAGACAAACTATGATTTAATGTAAAGCTTTATAGTTCAGTTTTCCGACACAAAAATATAATTAATTAATATTTCTGAAGTCACGATTTATAAATTGAATGAGAGAAAACGGCAAGGCTATCAATAACTGAAAACTGAAGCGTCACCCGGCACCTCACATAATACCATTAATTTCACATTACTTGTAAAAACTATATAGACTGAACGATTTGTATAGATTTAAACACCTCAAATACTTTTAAGCGTTCAAAAACTCAAACCTCTGTTGAGTGGAGAGCGGTGCAGCCGGGTGCAGCCTGATGATGTCACAACTGACACAACACCAGACCAAAATAAAAGTCCCGTCCACAGAAGGTTCATAGAAATGTAGCATACATAAAAGACTGCATAAAAATAATAAAATGTGTCAAAGAAATTCAGAGAGAAACTTCTTGAATTACGTATTTTAAATATATACATATACAAGTACTGATGAAAGAGGGAGCACCACATCTAATTCAGGGACAATTAAAGTTTATTGGGAGTATCAATAATGTAGTACTTTAAAATGTTAACAAAAACGTCTTTAAGGCATTTGCATCTGAAAACAAAATTATTTAAAATTATGCATTTGTCAAAAAGTGAGTACATTTAACACACACACACACACACACACACACACACACACACACACACACACACACACACACACACACACACACACCACACACACACACACACACACACACACACACACACACACACACACACACACATTATTCAAATGTTTTACATCGCTCTGATACTTAAAAAAATGCATATAAATTATAATAAGAAAAAAATGTTAAAGAAATTTAGTGAATAAAGAAAGAAAAATCAGTCATTAATGAATACATAGAGTTTATTTCTGTCCATTATTTGCATTGTTTTTCTTTCTTTTGTTTCAGAAATTACGATTATTTTAATGACATTTGAGAGATTTTGGTCCCTCAGATTTCATTCAAAATATTTTTCATTTGTTCGAATGTCTTTTTTTCGAGTGAGCAATGGATAAGAGAATTTTAATTTCCAAAAATGTTAATTCTGTCATCATTTACTAACCCTCATGTTTTTTCAAACCTGTAGGAGTTTCTTTCTTTCTTCTGTTAAACACAAAATAATATATTTTGGAAAAAAAAAAAAAAAAACGAAAAAAAAAAAAAACGTATCTTCTCTGTTAATATTTGTGCCTTTTAAGTTGTTGTTGTTGTTTTTTGTCTGTAAAACTCTTTCCACAGTTGACATTTTAAATCGTTCTCTCTTTTTATAAATTCCATGTGACAATTAAGGTGTCCATTATGTATGAACCACTTTCCACATGGTGAAAAAAGGTGAAAGGCTTCTCCCCAGTGTGAGATCTAATGTGATTCTTTTTATTATTATTATTTAAGTTTTTATTTCAGTAATTTATAACATTTCCTTACATTTGGATGGTACCTGGAATCTTTGTCAAGGCATTCAACAATTGGTTACATTTTTTTAATAATAAATAAATAAATAAATAAAAAAACAGCTAAACATATTTTGTGAAACAGATATTACATCCAACATTATAAGAGAAAGAAAAAAAGGGACATAAAAGTCATCAATTGAAGTAACAATAAAGTATGTTGCAAGGTAATGTCAGCCAACCCAATATTACAGCTTTTTTTGTAAATTCAGTGAGCTATATATTTATTACTCTGCCTGTAGTTTGGGTACCAGATCTGATCCGTTTTTTTTGTTTTGTTGTTTTTTATTAACTACTGTGGTGGAAATTTTAAACTGAATATTAAGCTAAACATGTTTTACCATTTGACCTTATTTGACCTGCTAAATCTCTGAAACAATGTTCTAAGACATTCTGTATTTTAGGTGAATGTGTGTGTGTGTCGAACCCATGACTATGTGTAAAAATAACAAATATGGGAAATGAGACTAGACAGGGATGATTAAGTTAGAACTTGTGATAAATGAAGTAATGGTTAAAACAAATTCTTCTCTACCCAGTAACAGAAGAGACTGTGAATGAATAACCAATCAAATTAATGTCATTATGCCATACCTCCCTATTGTATAAAAACTGTGGTTTCCGTGTTTTCGGTGGGATTCTCAATGGAAATTGTCTGAGATCCACCGGCCTTGTTTTTACTTGGGAGATTCTCTGAGTAGGCCTATTGCTCGAGAACTCTCTGGCCGTTAATTAAAAGCATTTAAGGGATAATTACTGAAGTCTGTCTGTCATTTAAAAGCTGCGCAGCTGGAGAAGTTAGGATTAGAGAAAACTCGAAGCTAAAGATGTCGACGGACACTTTGGGAGCTTGAGTAGAGTAGTTCAGAAAACTCGAAGCTAAAGATGTCAATGGACACTTTGGGAGCTTGAGTAGAGTAGTTCAGAAAACTCGAAGCTAAAGATGTCGGTAGACACTTTGGGAGCTTGAGTAGAGTAGTTTAGAAAAAACTCGAAGCTAAGTGTAAATGGTAGACACTTGGGAGCTTGAGTAGTGTAGGATTAAAAAATCAGCATTTGTCTGAAGTATCGTTAAGAGAAGACTTATAGGAAAGCAGATAGTCAGATTTTAGGTTAGATTTTAGGAAAGAAAATCCATCACATTTTGACGAGCCGCCAGGAGCCAAGGATACTCCCTCCGTCGGTGGGGGTTGTTTACCGGACAACGGACGAGAATTGTGCCAACTTGCCGCAGACCCCACCGAATAGGACCGATGGAGGGACCATCCCAGACGGGCAGAGAAAAAAAGAACTTAGGGAGGTAGGACACACAGACTTCAGTTTATGTTTTCCTTTTTAATGTGTTAAATAAAGCATTTTTGTGCGTATGAAAAAAAAAGATTTTTTTTTTTAAAAAAAAAAAATAAGAATTTGGAACGTGTTTCTAGTTTGTTCTGTTTTGATGGTTGAAATTGAAATTTTCCATATCTGAGAAATCTAAAAGAGGGATTTTAGAAGAATGAAATTTAATTGAGAAATTATTTAGCTGAAAAAAAAAAAAAAAAAGAAGAGAAGAGAAAACACACTGGCTGAGCCCAGGTTTAAACGATGTATCCCATTATCTTATGGAGAAGAAATAAGTCAACTAAATTTACCACAGCGAGATAATTTTATATTTAACAATACATATATACGTCGACGTATAATTGAGATCAAGAGGCCAGGGAAAAATATTTGAAGGAAATTGGTGATCACATTTAAAGATTTAAGGATTTTGAAAAAAAAATGTTTTTACCTTGTCTATTAAGGGCAATGAGCAATGATTATGGTTAAATTCAACTAAATTGGTATTTGTTGAGTATTGTATTTGATGTGTCAATAAAACTTCCTGCAAAGAGAGCAACTTGTCATGCTGGAAACCAGATCCGGGAGGGAAAAATACCCCGAGATGCTGAGGTGCTGCAATTTGCTTTTTGTTTGAAGTTTTTGTTTGAATAAGGTTTAATTCTGAGAGAATATAAAGATACATGGTAATATTGTTAACATGAGATTATGCATGGTTACATTTTGAAATCAATTAGAAATGTTATAGAAATTGTTATAAATAAATAAAATAAAAGTTATAAATCATAATAATAAGAATATGCATTCTGAGATAACATAGGATTTTGAATCATAAAGAAACTTTTGTGAGTTAAACTCTGATTTATTTATGTAGATGAGATAGAGTATATAAGACTGAGCAATTAGGTGCTCTTAAAATAAAGTAATAAATAATAAGATATTAAGTACACGTGTTTTAAATATTATAATTTCTATCTGAAGGTGTCTAGAATTTGTATCCCGTTATCCCTGGAGACAGTGTGAAAGAACTTGAGAAAAAATTATCCATTGCAGAGATTCGAAGAACCAATTGTTTATGTTTAACTAAGATAATTTTTGTGCATTATGCATAGTATGAGGTTGGGTGACCAATTTAAATATAAATTGTGATTTGAACAAGCACATTACATATATCTTACAGTCATTTTATTTTGGATTCTTGAAGGAAAAAAAGACAAAGAAAGGAAGTTAAGAAAAAAAAAACTGTATTGTAATTAGAGTTTTTTTCCTGCTTTTTTCTGCATTTTGGCAATGAAGAATGCTTGCTTTTTCCGCAATGAAGATCGCTTTTTAATAAAATGAAGAACTGCTGTCTTGATAACCAGATGAGATATTTAGTTATTAAACTAAGTTTAATTTGAGTTTTGCAATTCTCTGAGTGTTCAAGGTTTCAGACGCCTGGCTTGAAGAGTTGGATGACTGGAGAGAGAGAAAGAGGAAGTGGTGCCCTCAGCTCCCCAGCTCCCGAAAGAGGAAGTGGACACTTCTGAGGGGTCAACTGAGACAGTGCAGGAAAAGGTGACAAGTTCACTGGAGACTTTTCCTAAAGACAATTTTTGCCATGCATTATGAAATGTTGTGCCAGGGTGGATCAAAAGCCAGAAAGAGAGGGCCATTGCAGCCTGATGATCAAACGTATCAGCCTAACAAGTCAACTGAAGGACAATCCACACAGAAAAGAAAGACCTCCATCCCCTCACTTGTGGGCCAGGTGCTGAATTTCAATGATCACTACAGAGAACGTTTCAAATTTAGTTAATTATCAATTAACTTGATTATTGTTTTTGATTATCCACTGGTTTCAGCAATTCTTCATATTTCTTCAACTAACACTTTGAATCTGCTTTCAAATAGGGACCAGTCCAGCTGGCCTAATACAGGAAGTTCAATAGCAGAAGTGAGAGATTGACTCACCAATCAGTTAAAACACTGGATTTGGATAGTGAGGCTTATTACTTAAACCAATAGTGGTAAAAGCATGTATTTGTTGAGAATAGATTATATATATATATGACTAAATATAGGGCACAAAATGTCCCAAAGAGACATTATGGCTAGAGAAGCAAAATTGTTGGTCACTCCATTTCATTTAAAGGTAATTTTCTGGATTCAATAAGAACAATGCTTCTAATTATAAACTTTTGAAATCACATGCTGTCATCACCAGGGTACGAGATAGAAATGTTTTTGCTTTTGTCCATGGATCCGAGAATGTGTGAAGATTTCCAAATCTTCTTTTAAATAGCTTAGGAGCAACAAAACAAAAAGTTTTGAAAAATTGAAATTGTGTAATTAATGACAAATTGCATTTGGGGGATTGAAGCTGAATCTCTCAACTGCAACCGAAGGTCTATATGATTATTATTTTAAAGTGTTTAATCTATTTGATTTTGAGGTTTACGTTCACTGTGTTAAACTCAAACACATTGTGACTGCATCGGACGATTGATAATTAATATCCTAACGTTTAGACACTGTCGCAAGGGGAATGCCACAGTGTGTCTACGTTCAGTAGCTTCTGTCGTAAAAGTTGTTACCGTTCGGATTTGGTGGTATTCCACTCCTAATAAAATATATGTTCCTCATTCAGTTCATAAACTGCTATGGCAGACAAAAAGGTATGATTCTCTGGCCAGAGAGGGGTGGGATGTTTGTTTGTGTGTGAAAGTGTGTGAATGTGAATGAATGGAAATTTTAATAGATAAGATTAATTATGGTACTAACCATAAAACTTTGAGTGTATATTTCTATCTTATGGTAAAACTTATCATACTTCCCATTTTCATGTCTGATGGTGATTAACTTTCCATTCTAGATCCAACAATAGAACAAAATAAATCTTACTTCCTTTTATTTAGGATGTAGCCTTCAGACAAATTTTCGATATGATCTAATCATCTAAAGACACTTTTGACTGGATGTAACCTTGGTCAATGGAACTTTGCAAATGGACTAAGCGTCCTGTTCTTATGTATGTCCTGACTGTATTGAGAAATGATTGACTGAAATATTAACCCCTTACAATGTTTTTCGAAGATACAGAATATTTTTTGCTGATATCACTAACAGAGTAAATTATGACCACATGGTGAAATATGCCCAATAAAATAATGGCATGGATGATTTTGGCTAACTATCCTGAGATAGGTTATTGTTGTGGCAGAAATAAACAGTGTCACACATGCGCAGCGTATAACTCTGGGAAGGCAGAGAGCAAGCATGCTTGCCCTGTCCACCCCACATTTAACTTCTTCCTTTTTACAGGATGTCATGATGGATCCTGTCGAACAGAACTTATTCTGTTCCAAATGTATAAAATATTGTCTTGTTACTGTTTATCATGAAATTTCACAGGTCTGATCAGAAAGGACGACCGGCCAGACAAGCAGATTATGTTAATAGATGTTGTCACTAACAAAAATAGTTAAGGTCTCCCTTAACAGGTCAAAGCTGCATTGCCGGTTCCAGGTACAGAGACACAGCACTCTTACGAGCCAGGACAGTGGGTCTGGATCAAGGATCACAGACGCAAGGCGTGGTACAACCCGAGGTGGCTGGGTCCGTATGAGATCATTCTAACAACGAATACAGCAATCAAGGTTTCCGAGTGTGACGCTTGGGTTCACGTGTCACATTGCAAGCCCCACCAACCGCCATCCAGAGGAAAAGTAGGGGAGGGAAAATAAAAGGACGTGCTGGTAACGTGCCTCCTCTACCTACGAGGGAAAGACCTTGCTACTGCTCGCAAAGAGCAATCAAGGTGAACATGGAACGTTTCAGACATCTGTGGGGCCAACGCGACGACCAGCACACCTGGGAACAAATGTGGTCTAACAAAGTGTTTAAATGCATATGTGTTATTATATCTGCAGGTGTGTTGATGCTGATCATATTGCTATTTCTGTTTGAATTTTTTCCAGGCTGTGATGTTCTTCCAGAGGCAATAATGTGATGTTTATTGATGTTTTATTTGGTTCAATCAAACTGTAGGACCGAGAATTAATATAGGGTTGAAATTTGAACAAATTATTGATTAATTTGAAAATATTTTAGGTACACGTAAATTGAAAAGAGGAAAATCTCTTAATTCTGAAGAGTATATAGACTTTAACTAACTACATTACTGTAAAAATAATAAATAATCTAGGGACTATTATTGAAGAAACTTGAGGGTTTTAAAAGTCTAAGACCGATATCATAGATGCTAAAATGTAATAGCAATAGTTGTTCACTAATAAGAGAGAATAGGTGATAAGTTACTTTGCCAGACTAGGTCTTAATAGATAATTGGGTAAACTTCTATAGTGATGAATTAATGACTACATTAAATATATTTTAGGTGGTTCCAAATTGCTAAAATAGCTAAAGAAAACTTTCAAAAGGGGACTGATTTTGGGAAACCTTTAATTTATGGATTATTATTAGTTGAAGAAGTTACCAGTGTGATTACTGAAGTGTTCCTTTCATGTATTGTCTAACGTCTGTATATTTGATATCTGAGAGGTGACTGCGGGTCTAGCTAGCTAGGAATACAGCAACCGTGCTTGCTTATTTAGCCCGGCTTCAAGGAATGAAATATTGTTTTGTTATTGTATTATTGAGAAAGGTCTTCAACATATTAAAACAAATTATGTAGGGGACAGAGTTAAAACTATAGACCAAGAACAATAGGACCCAAAAACATGTTTCAATTTAAACTAAAATTAGTCTAATCAGTTTAGAGAAGTCAGAGAAATAGAGTATTTGCTAATATAGAAAAAAATTCTGAAAAGCTTTCTGAATTCACAATGAAGCTAAAGATTTAATGATCTGGATAAATAGATCAATTATGAGCTATTCCACATTGCAAAAACTTAGAGGTGGTATAAGTTATGTCCATCAGTTAATTCTGGAAAATAGGATTGTAGGAAGATACTTGATTAAAGATTAAATGGCATGTCCTGGGCTAAGGCTATTTCTCGTGGCAATAGCTGTGTAAAACAGAGTTAATTTTAAAATAATGACATTGTTTGAAGCAAGATAATAAAATTATTGATATTAGTGTTAAGGATAAAAATGAAAGATTATAGAACCTTTTTGGTTAGATTTTATTACACAGATCCTTAAATAGATCTGACTAAGTAAAACAATCGCCTGCTTTAATTAAAAGCTAACAACATAAGATTAAGAAAAAATGGTTAATCAGCATTATTGGCATGTTAAGGCCTAATAGATCAATGCGATTTGAAAGATAGCTAAAAGATGATGAAACTTGACTCAAGGTCTAAAGTTAAAAGGCAATGTACTATGGTATGTTTAGTTTTTTACTAGAGATAGAATATTGGCAAGGAGATGAATAGATGAGAAGATGGTATGTGTATGTGAAACATTAGAAATTGGTTGTATTACAGCAGGATGTTGATTGAAGGAATATCTTAAAGGTTTTATGAAGTAAAAGATGAAACAAGGAAATGGTTAGAGATAACAGGTGGTATTAAAGTCACTGACTTAAAATAGGAGGATTCGGTGGAGCAGGTAAGTCATGCAGGTATGGACAAATGATTAGAAGAATTAAATTTAATTTTGGCCATGTTTGATTATGGCCAGAGAGGGGAAATGTGGTGGAAATTTTAAACTGAATATTAAGCTAAACATGTTTTACCATTTGACCTTATTTGACTGCTAAATCTCTAAACATGTTCTAAGACATTCTGTATTTTAGGTGAATTGTGTAGTTGTGTGTACCCCAGATTCAGTGTAAAAATAACATTATGGGAATGAACTTATTCAGGGTGAAATGGATTAGAAATTGTGATAATGAAGTAATGGTTAAACATTCTGTCTCATTACCATAACCAGTGACTTGTATGAAACCATCAGAATTTCTGTCATTTGCCTTTTAACCTACATATTGTAAAAAAAAACGTGTTTCCGTGTTTTCTGGTGGCTTCTCAATGGTGATTTTTGTCTGAATCCACAGGCTTGTTTTTAATTGGAATTCTCTTGTTAGGCCAATTCTCGAGGAAACTCACCTGTGCCGTTAATTATAAGCATTTAAGGGATAATAGTGAAGTCTTCTGTCATTTGAAAGCTCGCAGTGTGAGAATTATGATTAGAGAATTATCGAAGCTTAAAATTTCCTGTACACTTTGGGATGCTTGAGTGAATTTATTTCAGAACTCAAGCTAAAGAGTCAATGGACACTTTGGATTTTAGTAATAGTAAGTTCAGAAAAACTCGAAGCATAATTGTCGTATACATTTTGAGCTTGATAGAGTAGTTTAGAAAAAAACTCGAAGCTAATTGTAAATAGTAGAATATGTGGACTGAGTAGTGTAGGAAACAAAATCAGCATTTGTTCTGAAGTATTCGTAGAGAATATAGACTTATAGGAAAGCAGATCGTCTATTTTTAGTTTAGATTTTAGGAAGAAATCATTAACTACATACAAAAGAAAACACTTGAGGATGATGCATTTTACTCCAGAGAAACTCTCATTCCCAATATGGGTATTTATTTTTATTCCTATATCATTACATCTTTCATTCCTCATATCCTTCATATCTCTTAATCAATAATTCTTAAGATTTCCCTTCTTTTCTTAAAAAATATTCAAAATTTCTACACCAAGTCTAGTCTAAGTGGAAGTATGTATTCTATCCATTGCTTGACAAATTTGAGATCTTATGTGATTCTTAAGGCGTCCTTCAAGATTGTATCTCCTTCCACACTGAGGACAGGGGAAAGGCTTCTCTTTAAAGTGAGATTTTCTATGCAGTTTAAGGAGATCATTGTCTGTAAAACGCTCCCCACATTGCCTGCATTTTAAATTTTTGCCTGTGTGAACTCTCATGTGAACATTAAGCTGTCCTTTATGTATGAAATTCTTTCCACACTGATTGCAGCTGAAAGGCTTCTCTCCAGTGTGAATTTTCATGTGGTAAGCAAGGGATTCTTCATGTTTTAAACCCTTTCCACATTGATGGCACTTGAAAGGTCTCTCCTCAGTGTGACTTCTCATGTGTCTTATGAGGTCCTTATTTATTACAAACCCCTTTCCACACTGTTGGCACTTGAAAGGCTTTTCTTCACTGTGACTTCTCATGTGTGCCTTTATGTTTTTACTTATTTTGAACCTCTTTCCACATTGGAGACATTTGAAGGGCTTCTCTTCAGAGTGAATTATTACATGCCTGTTAAAATGTTCTATGTCTTTGAAACTCTTTCCACACTGATGGCATATAAAATGGTTCTCTCTTGAGTGAATTTTCATGTGTAAATTAAGGTTGTCTTTTCGTATGAAACACTTTCCACACTGATCACATGGGTAAGGCCTTTCTCCAGTATGAATCCTCATGTGAACCATTAAGGTCTTGCTTCGCGTGTAACTCTTTCCACACTGATCACATTCGAAAGGTCTTTCTCCAGTGTGAACCATCATGTGATCCTTTAAGGTATTGCTTCGTGTGTAACTCTTTCCACATGATCACACGTGTAAGGCTTCTCTCCAGTATGACTTCTCATATGGATTTTAAGGTTTCCTGCTGTAGAGAAAAATTTTCCACACTGTTTGCAGTCAAAAGATCTTTTAGATCCAGTCTCCTCACGTCTTTTTTGTGAGGAAGACTTGTCAGTCTGTGAGCAATGTTCATCTTCAGTTATGAAATCATGTTTCTCATACTGTACTTCGTCCACCATTTCATTCAGTTCTGGACTCTCCTCTTTAAGCTGCATCAGGTCTGAAAGGGGAAAAAAAAGTTAACCCCAGTTTAATGGCACAAAGCAAAAGACATCAAACAGCTACAGTCATGTGAAAAAGAAAGGGCACCAAAATTAATTATGTTAATTATGTATCGGACAATAATAAAAAATAATCTGGTCCATGGCATAACTTAAAATTAGGTAAATGCCTAAAGATATCTCAGACGAACAAAAATACTGTGTCATTATTTATTTAACATAAACTAGGCCAAAATGGAAAAGCTGTGGTTGGCAAACTAAGTACACCCTTACTGCTTCCATTGGATTTATAAGGGTATAAGTGGCAGTCAGGAGCTGCTAATCAAATGCCTTTGATTAACTGATCATCAGCAAGTGTGATCACCTCTATAAAAGCAGAAGTTTTGGTGTCTGTTTGCTGGTCTGGACAATTCAGGTGTGTGTGTTAACACAATTTCAAGAAGGAAAGACATCAGCAAAAGAGAATTAGAGAAGAAATTGTTGCTGCCATCAATCTGGGAAGAATTAAAATGCCATTTCTTAATTATTTAAAATCCATCATTCTACTAGCCTGGGTTTCCCCATACTGCCTTACCTCAGCACGATTCAATTCACGCTGAAAGGCAGTCTGGATACCATGGCCAGATTTTTCGCCTCATTTAGGGAACCAATCACAGAACGGGGAGGGAGCAGCTAGACGATGACGACATCTATGCAACACACGGAAACATGTCTGTGGAGTGTCCATACCTTCTACCCTCATATTTATCTTGCACAAACGGCAATAATCGCTTAACGTCATTGTTTACAAAAAAGATCTTTCCCATCGTCTTCTTCCTTGTCTAATTTCTGTCGCTCTACATACGTCATCTGGTATAATCGAAACGATTGGCTATGAGCTACGTACAGGCATATTTGATAGACATTCTTAGCACCCAATAAACTGCGACGGGCATTCTGAAACCACGCCTCAAATACGAGAAATTGCGCATGTGGTTCCCAGACCCAATTCTCAACGAGATTGGGTCTGGCGTTAGCCAGGCTATCATTCTACAGTAAGGAAGATTATTCACAAGTGGAAAACATTCAAGAGTTACCAATCTTCCCAGGAGTGGACGTCCCAGTAAATTCACCCAAAGGCTAGACCATGCAATGCTCAGAGAAATGGCAAAACACCCGAGAGAGCTACATCTCAGACTCTACAGGCCTCATTTAACATGTTAAAGGGTTAGTTCACCCAAAAATGAAAATTCTGTCATTAATTACTCATCCTCATGTCGTTCCAACCCCGTAAGACCTTCGTTCATCTTCGGAACACAAATTAAGATATTTGTGATTAAATCTGAGAGCTGGATCACTCCTCCATAGGCTTCTAAGAGATTGAAACTTGACAGCCCCGAAAAGTTATTAAAGAAATCGTTAAAATAGTCCAAGTGACTACAGTGGCTAGATCTTAAGTTTATCAAGCGACGAGAATATTGTTTGCGCGCAAAACCCCCCCAAAAATAACGACTTTATTCAACCATCTCTTCTCTTCCATGTCATTCTCCTAAGCTGTTGACATAGTGTAACTGCGCAGCACTTGTGGGTTCTACGTCACACGTAAGCTCACTATTGGCCGACGCTGGTCATGTGTGATGCGTGTGACGTTCAACCAGAAGCGTTGCGCAATAACACTATGTGAAATCTCCAGGCCCAAAGAGAATACTTGAATAAAGTCGCTATTTTTGTTTGTTTTTTTTTGCGCTCAAAGTATTCTCGTAGCTCGATAAACTTAAGATCTAGCCACTGTAGTCACTTGGACTATTTTAACGATTTCTTTAATAACTTTTCGGGGCTGTCAAGTTTCAATCTCTTAGAAGCCTATGGAGGAGTGATCCAGCTCTCAGATTTAATAAAAAATATCTTAATTTGTGTTCCGAAGATGAACGAAAGTCTTACGGGGTTGGAACGACATGAGGGTGAGTAATTACTGACAGAATTGTCATTTTTGGGTGAACTAACCCTTTAAATGTTATAAAGTTCATGGCAGTACAATTAGAAAAAGACGGGACAAGTTTGGAAGGGTTGCCAGGAGAAAGGCAAGCTTCTTCTTACTAAAAAGAACATGGCAGCATGGCTGAGGTTTGCAAAGTTGCATCTGAACAAACCACAAGACTTCTGGAACAATGTCCTTTGGACAAATGAGACAAAAGTGGAGATGTTTGGCGGTAATGCACAACGCCACGTTTGGCGAAAACCAAACACAGCATATCTGCACAAACACCTCCAACTGTCAAGCACGCTAGTGGAGGGTTGATGATTTAGGCTTATTTTGCAGCCACAGGACCTTGGCACCTTGCAGTCATTGAGTCGACCATGAACTCCTCTGTATACCAAAGAATTCTAGAGTCAAATGTGAGGCCATCTGTCCGACAGCTAAAGCTTGGCCGAAATTGGGTCATGCAACAGGACAATGATCCAAAGCAGTCAAAATCCAGACCTCAAACCGACTGAAATGTTGCCGGGGGACCTTAGGAGAGCGGTGCATAAACAAATGCCCACAAACCCCATTGAACTAAAGCAACGTTATAAAGAGAAGTGGGCCAAAATTCCTCAAGAACGATGTGAAAGACTGATACTGTCAGTTAAAACTTATTGCTGCTAAAAGTGGCTTCTAATCTACAAGCAGTTGAATATGGTGTACTAAGTTTGTCACCCATGGCTTTTACATTCTGGCTTTATTTTTTTGTTAAAGTCAATTTTATCCCTTAAACTAATTTTTGTTTACCAAAATGACATATTTAAAAAAAAATTCCTTGAAAAAAAAATCTTCATTCCTTAAAGGGATAGTTCACCCAAAAATGATAATTACCCCATGATTTATGCCGAGTTCACACTGAACAATTTTAAGCCAGATTGTCGCTCACCGACAGGTTTTGTGAGAGTGTGAATGATCAAAGATGCGATCTGAGAGAATCGCAGATGAGTCGCCGGATAGCATGTCAAATATCTTGACCTGTCTGCGATTCAAAATCATGCTGTGTGAAAGTGTTCTGACTGAAAACTACATTGAAGATGACCTACAGCCAATGAGACAGCAAGATACAGGATAATAAAGGACTTTTGAAGTTAAGTGATGCGTTTGTGTTAGAAAAATATCCATATTTAAAACTTACCGACTAAAATAACTAGCTTCCGGTAGACGGCCGTCCACAAGTCGACTTACGCCAAAAGAGTAACACTTGATGATGTATGACGTAGGATGTAGGAGTAGCGTAAGCTTTGATGCCTCTCACGGTTCAAACAAACAGATCTGGGCAATAATCTCAAGCTCCTCCAACAGTTCTCTTTAAAAATTGTCCAATTCGTAACTGGTGTTTTGTTTTGATCTATCCTCTGAGAGTTAGCGGTTGTCATTACATTGAGCGTCAAGGTCAAGGTTTACTCTTTCGCCGTAAATCGATGCGTACAGCCGTCTGCCGGAAGCTAGTTATTTTAGTCGATAAAGTTTTGAATATGGATATTTTTCTTACACGAACGCATCGTTTTACTTCAGAAGGCCTTTATTAACTCCCCAGAGCCGTGTGGGGCATTTTTATCATGGATGGACCATGATAAAATGGATGCACATTGATGGACTTCAAAACATAAACGGCCATTATAAAGCTTGGAAGAGCCAGGGCATTTATTAATATAACTCCGTCTCCATTGTATTCGTCTGAAAGAAGAATGTCATTTACCCTTAGGATGGATTGAGGGTGAGTAAATCATGGGGTAATTTAAATTGTTGGGTGAACTATCCATTTAAAATAGCTTGAATGCAACTCGTTCTTGCAACTCCCTTGTCTCATTAGTATACGCTGTTCTGTGAAATAGCCCCACCTCCACACACTCACACCAGCTCAGAGATCCACACATTGATGCAATTGGTAAGAAACACAAGCGATATGGTGTTGACTTATGCATTTGTACATGGTTTGCCTTAAAGCATATTAAAAACACCACATAGACATCTAAACATGAAGACGCTGGACAGGGGGACTTAAAATAAATAATGACTTGGGCTACGTTCACACTGCAGGGCTTAATGCTCAATTCCGATTTTTTGAAAAAATCCGATTTTTTTGCAAGGCCGTTCACATTTCCAATTAAATGCGACCTTTAGTGATCTCCTGTGTGAACGTGAAATGACCCAGAAGTGACATGCATGCGCAGAAGAGTACTCAACGGTCAACGACGTCACTTGCTGTTTGCGGAAGTACCTAAAAATGAATGTCAACAGTGGAGCTCGTTTAGCAATATTAAAGTTATTTTCCCAACAGAGCCAGCACAATTACAATCTTTTCGTTTTAAGAAGAAAATTAAGAAGGAGGAGAGCGTTTGAGCGCCTTCGATTAACTCACGGGAAGAGACACGTCTGCGGCGGACCATAACAGTGCAACGCGTTGGAGTGTATTGACAGGTGCGTGCTATCGGTGCTATCGTACGATAGCTAACTTGTTTATCTTCTCATTCCTGCCTACTTCAACGCAGAATTATGACGTTTGTGGCATATCAACGGCGTGCGGGTCGGATACATGCGACCTGGCCGTTCAGATTGAGGTCGCATTTCAAAAGATCGGATACGTATCGGATTTGGACCACATACCCAAGTGGCCTGGGTCGCATTTGAAAAAGATCGGATCTGTGTCGTTCAGACTGTCATGAAAAGATCGGATACAGGTCGCATAGGGGCAAAAAAATCGGAATTGGGTCGTTTCAGCCTGCAGTGTGAACGTAGCTTGGTGTAATATGTCATTTGTTGTTGTTTATCTGAGGTACCTAATTTTAAGACGTGGTAAAACGACCAGATTATTTTTATTATGTTCTGGTACATAGAACTATAAAATAAGCAAGTCTAAAAACCTGCAACAGTTATTTTATGATCATTTAGAACAGCAGGTCTCAACCTTGGCCGAGTACCTCCAACAACACACATTTTGTTTGATTCCCTTATCAAACATTCCTGACTTAACTTATCAGTGATTTAACCCTGCATTTCAGGGTCTATGGTGATCATGACAGTGTGACAGTGGGTTTTATTCTATTTTTTAAATATTTTATAATCAGCTATAATTGTGGCACTGATATGACTATTATTCATATAGTTTTTTCAGATAATTTTTAAATTATCACGTTCTTTTATGTCAACAATTTAATAATAAACAAATAACAGAGTTCACATTTGAGAACCAACCTTTTTGTTTCGCAACATCTTCATGTTTCACTCTGAATGGTTCTGAAATGCTCATGTCTTCAGTCTCCTCTTTAATAAACGCCCCTCTTGATACATCACGCGAGCTCAGTAGAGATTGCTAATGTGACGTTCACCAGTGACGTATTACCAGTTGGTGAACGCAAAGCATTTTGGGGATCCGCGGCACAAACAGAAGCGCAGTATTGATTGCATGGAGGGAAGAGCGCAGTGTACAAGATTCCGTCTACCTGCTGTGTTGTAAACTGCAGTAGTCGTTCTCACGATAGAAGTGGCATAAGGTTAAGACGGAAAATCCTTTTATCGTTTTCCAGCGTGGAAAAATAATAACTACAACCCATGTTTCAGAGGTGACAAAAAGGCGACGAATGCCTGGCATGTATTAGCAGCAGAGTTAGAGTGTACAAAAGCACAATGTTGTGTTATTGCGAGTGTACAAATATAATTAAAAACCTTGCAGTTCTGTTTGAATGATGTCCTGTTATGAACAAATGACGAGTATGTTCTTATGTTTCCACCAATCGATCGCGTCTCTATCAAATACCTCAAATATATTCTATAATCTTTGGAAGCCGAAATCTCAAATAAAATCAGACTAATATCACAATCTAAAGTGTAACCATATAGGTTACGTTTGAATGTTTAGTGGTTCTGTCCTCCGTCCGTCGTCACTCATAAGCAGGGCTCTCTCTATCTCTCTCTCTCATCTTCTCTCTCTCTATCTTCTCTCTCACTCGTGCCCGCGGCCCTCTCGCGGACAAACACACAGCACACTCCAGGATTGCAATCTTGACATGAATTCTGACTGGCATGCAGATGATGAGAGAGCGCGAGGAGTGTGGTGCTTAAACTTGCGACTTGAAGTTACTGAAAACTTCGTGTGTGTAGATTTGTCATACTTTGTGCATTTATATTATATTATATTTTTGGAATTGAGAATATATTGTCGATCTGATTTATAATTCATATCATGTAGTTTGTGCTGGAAGTTGGGCAACAGGTTGACGTTCCTGACCACTCATCACTAAAGAGATCCAGTCCCTTGATTTCCTTTATTTTTCCTCATATCTCGTCTTTGCATTAGAATTGGTTTTAAGGCGGTATGGTCGCACAATGTTATCTTTAGCCCGCTGCATTTTGTAGGATTATAATATGTTTTTCAACACTACTGTTTTATTTTTTCATTCAGAAAGCAAGCCTAAACTCTGTGTAAACTGGCCAAACATACCATAATTCTTTGCGTTCTTGATGACGTTGCCGCCCAGTTGGTCACATGTCTTAGCGATCTCTGTTGTTTCAGCAGAAGTTTTCCTGTATTTTGGACATTTAGCCATATTAAGTATGAGAAAAAAAATTTATAGAAATTAGCCTATATCAAATAACCAAACGTTACTCAAGTACTCAACTTTACTATCTGACAATTAACATCATCATTTATGAGCCATTTAAACGGGACAAAAGGGTCAATGGAACACTTTTCAGACCATACTAATACTAACGTAAATATATTTTATTTTCCACAGAAAAAAACATTCATATTTGGAGCGACATGGGGGTATGACAGTATTTTCATTTTGGAGTCTAAATTTAATAATTGCAATTATTAACAAGAAATAATATGGCACCACGAATGTTGCTGTCAACTGTGTTTCACTATTTCTAAAAATCCTTGCAGTAAATTAAGCCCGTACGTGGCGTGGCTATCATTTCCCCAACCCACACTCTCGTGTGCTAATGGTACAGCCCACAGTAATTCAAATAATAATTCCACTAACTACACGGGCCATCACTAAACATAATAAGTAATTGATTAATTTCATGTTACTTTAATTTTCGATTTTAACATCTTAAATGCATGATCGTTCAGAAACACAAACCTGTGCTGAGACAATAGACCGTAATAAAGGTTGAGACCATGAGAGCGGCGCAGCCTTTATGACGTCGTTACACCAAAACCAAAATAAAAGTTCATATGTTGCTTCTTAAACGGAAGGCTGCATTTCTATTAATGTATTAATTAAATTCTTTAAGCAAAACATACAAACTGCTTATAAAGACGAGATATAAAAATGAAACAAACATTTAAATAGCCAATTACAGAGAATGGTAGTTTTATTCATGTATAATGTTTTATTCAAACAGGTGGTCAATTTTCGGTTCTTGTGTCATTTTAACCACAAAATGTGTGCAGAAACAGGAAGGGAGAACTCAAGAAGAAACACAGACCTGGCATAGCTGATAGTACCTTTACATTCTTTTATTTGCGAAGGCAATACAATCATTACATTGACAGACTTTACAGATTAGGAACAACATGTATGTAAACAGAATGGAAAGGAATAAAATAGAATAAAATAAAATATGTGACAAAGAATAAGCAACACCAGAAGTATGACAAAAAAAAAAGATCTGAGAAAATGTATGTTACTTACACATTGTGCAAAGGTAAAATAGATTTTAAATTTAAAGAGATAGGTCCTACACTTGCATGACTGAAATAGTTGCATGAGAGGCGTTTCAAATCAGGCTAAGAGTGAGATTATGGCTGTACACCAACTTGAAGACTCAAATATATCTGGAATACAGGTTAAACAATTAGTCAGATACTTGGGTATTGTAATTAGTAAATCAGATTCTGAGAGATTAACAGAAAACTTCTTGAAAAGATTACAAAAAACAAGAAATATTTTTAACTGTTGGCTCCAAAGAAATTTATCTATTCAAGGTCGTGTGTTGATTTCAAAGGCTGAAGGCATCTCCAGAGTTGTATATCCAGCATTATCTCTTTATGTAGATTCTAAAATGTGTGCTGCAGTTGATAAAATCTTATTTAAATTTATTTGGAGAGGTAAGACAGAATATATTAAAAGGAAAACCATAATTAGAAGTGTATCAGAAGGAGGACTAAATGCTTTAGACTTTGACACTATCAATAATATATTTAAAATTAATTGGATCAAACATTGTCTTTGTGATAATAGCCTTCCATGGTTTTTCATTCCCAATTTAATCTTCAAAAAATGTGGTGGTCTTAATTTTCTACTTGCTTGTGATTTTAAATGTACTAAACTCCCAATTAAGTTGTCCAACTTTCATAAACAAGCTTTGAATGCGTGGAAATTAATTTACAAACACAATTTCTCTCCCCATTCATGTGTTATTTGGAATAATCAATATGTACTATTCAAAAACAAGACCATTTTTTGGAACGATTGGTTTAGCAAAGGTTTAATTTTTGTTAAAGATTTGATAAATCAATCAGGTGACCTACTTAATTATAATGAATTTATTAATTATATTGGGACAAATGTATCTTCTAAAGAATACTTTAAACTTATTCGTTGTATCTCCCCAAAAGTACTTTATCTTATAAAAAAGAAAAGATGTATAATCCTGTAACTCCAAGTTTTCTTCCTAGTCTGACTGTTGGGGGCCTTTCTATTAAAGATAAAAAATTTAATAATATATATATCAGAAGAATTTTAACCAAAGAAAAAAGTTCTTCACCTACGGCAATGGTGAAGTGGAAGCAGGCTTACCACTTTCTGGTTTTTAAAAATTTGTGGTCTGATATAAATAAATATGTACTCCCTAATAAAATTAAAGAAACTCACTTTAAAATAATAAACAGATACTATCCTTGTAATGACTTTATTAGTAAATTTAAAGAAGGGTTTTCACCACTATGCAGTTTCTGTAATGAAGAAAATGAAACAATAATACACTTATTTTTTAGTTGTAATTATACTAATTTATTTTGGTCCCAAGTTTCTTGGTTTCTTTTTGAGTTATTCTATAAATTTGTCACAATAACTGAGGTAATGGTCTTGTTTATGGATTGTAACTCTGATTTATTGGAAATGAATAATATAATGAAACTTCTCATTCTATTTGGAAAATATCATATACATAAAGCAAAATGTATATCCACTGTACCAAATATTAGACTATTTTCCACTGATTTGAAGATGTTTTATGACTCTCTAACTTCAATACAAAGCAACCGCAAAGCTCTAAAGACATCAAAACTGTTGAAAAGGATACTTAATGTATTAGAAATTTGATAGATATGTGAAATATGCAGAATTGTGAATTTTTTTTGTTTGTTTGTTTGTTTCACGGATTCAAATGTCTCTGTATTTCCCTTTAACGTTTTCTCAATAAAAAAAAAAAAAAAAAAAGAGAGGCGTTTCAAAGATGGCCGCCGAGGGAAATTACTTGTCTTAGTTCTCTCTCACCCCAACAACAGATGCAGGAAAAGACCATTATTATTGCAAATACCTCAGCAAGCCTGGGCCTTAACATCAATAGAGAGAAGAGCAAGGCAAAATAATTGACAGGTAAGGGGGACAGATGCAGATGTAAGAAAGCGAAAGCAGATTTTCTCCAACTGAAGAACATCTGGCGATCAGCGTCAACACCAAGACCAGAGTCTCCAACATCATTGTAAAGCCTGTCTTGCCGTATGGAGCTGAGACCTGGAGAATCACCACCACTACCATGAAGAGAATCCAGGTTTTCATCAACTGCATGCCTCAGAAAACGCTGGCCAGGCAAGAAAGTTCTTCAGCAACAAAGAACTGTGGCAACTAATCAGTGGTGGACAGTAACGAAGTAAATGTAATTCATTACTGTACTTAAGTAGCTTTTTTGCGTATCTGTACTTTACTCAAGTATTTAAATTTTGGGAGACTTTTACTTTAACTCCACTACATTTCAAAGTCAAATATCTTACTTTTTACTCTACTACATTTTCAAAATCAGTCATTCCTTTTTATTTATGAGTGGATAAAAACGTAACTGGTCAAACGAGCCACCAATCACAGTACAGCGCGCGCTTTGTTTTGAACTTGCCTTGGCGGTATCTACTAAGCACGAACCAGAGCCGTTAAATGAGAGTTGCGAACATAGATGGTTGTGACAGTGATCTCGCCGCCGCGCGGTCACGTTATTCGTGTAGCTCTCAATAGTTCCAAACAAATTGCGTTGACAATGATTTTAAGCAGGACAGAGCAGCAGCTATTATTGCAGCAATTATTGGTAAGTATTGACGCATAATGTACATTGCTTACGTTGCCACTAAAATGACTTAGTCTGGGGAGTAGCCTAGCAGAAACAATGTATTAATACGTTTTTGTGTTTAATTTTGGAGGGAAATTGGCTGCTCCCATAACATAGAATATATATATATATATATATATATATATATATATATATATATATATATATATATATATATATATATATATATACTTTATATGTATGTGTGTGTGTGTATATATATATGTATATATATGTATATGTATGTATATGTATATATATATGTATATGTATATATATGTATATGTATATATATATATAATATATATATATATATATATATATATATATATATATATATATATATATATATATATATATATAATAAATATATTTAATGGCGTTTTGCAGGTTTATGTGAATGTATCATAACATTAAGATGTCATGGTAATAATTATGACCATAGGCGCTGGAGAAAAATATATACAGTAAATACTGTAAATGTTTTATACCTTATGGGAACAGTCCCCTTTCCCTCCAAAATTAAACACGCAAAAAAATAATTTAATTCATATATATATATCAGACAAATAATGTCATTTCATTAATAGATTGGTGTGCCAAGAGTGACATTAGTCTTCACTTAGACTGAGTTAAGCAAGAGTCTAGTGACAAATTATAATAGAACATTATAGCCATAAAAAAAACAAAGTACTTGTACTTAAGTACATTTGAAGGCAAATACTTTCGTACTTTTACTCAAGTGAATGTTTAAAGGCAGCACTTCTACTTTTACTTGAGTAATATTTTACCTTGAGTATCTTTACTTTTACTCAAGTACATGGTATGTGTACTTCGTCCACCACTGCAACTAATGAACACATTTCTGATGGCAGTGCATGGAAACTTTTTCTGGCCTTCGTTGTTTCAACAGTGTTTAATTTTCAGGGTCAAATTGACATTTTAAATTAAATAAAAGGTACAGGAAACCTATAAATCAATTTACCTGCATTGAGGACTGTCAAGAATGACAAATACAGAAGCATGAGAATTCTCTCAATTAATTCAAAACAGGTGTTGTGTACTTCTAATGTTCTTTGATCTATATCATCTATTGTTAGGCTACAAAGCAGCCCCTCAAAGTTCATTTGGTGCATTCTCAGCAGGGATGAGAGTGGATTTTTCTTTCTCTTAAATACGACATGTTATTGCCTGTTTTATCTGCTCTTTCGTTTGTTACTTTTTACTTTTGCCGATTGCAGCTGTCATTGGATTGGTTTAGATGCCTGCCAATCATTAGTGCTAGTGACCCACAATCGACATTGCAAAATGTATATAGTATCTTTTACACAGTTTTATCTCATTTGCAAAATTGGATAAAACAAAAACAAAACAATGAATGCCTTGATTTGAAAACACATAGTAGGCACATACTTTTGATCAAAGTATATAAAATTGACTTTTCTGGTAAGTTTAATAATTGGGTCATTTTTAATATAGGCCTTTTATTGAGAAATATTATTGATATTTTTATGTTTTAATGCGGAGTAAAAAGTTTTATAGAAGCCTGTTTCAATGTCTGTTTAAATGTTTAATTTATGTCCAAATGTGACATGTGTTAGGTCTATAAGTACACTTTATAACTACAGATAGGTATTGAATTCACTTGCATTCATTGCACTGTTTAGCAGCGATTTTAGACCGTTGGAGTGTTTTGCTCACAACTTGACCAGGGAACAACAGTGTGCACCAGAAGAATCCACAAGAAGAGACAAACAAAATGAAAGATAATTAGGCATCAAACAAAAAGAGGCAGATTCATTTTTTTTTTTAAAGAAAGGTGATTGCTGACCAAAATTTAGGTTTGGACTTACCTGTGCGATTTTGGTGGTCTACCAGCACAACAGTGAGCTCATGAAACTGTGTCTGTCCAGCAATTTACAGTCAAACCAAAAAGTATTCAGACACCTTCAACATTTCTCACATTATCAGTTTATTCACTAGTTTAGAAAATGGTAATAAAAATGACAAGAACTCAACACAAATCAGTTGATATTTCACTGGCTTTGGCCATCTTTCTAATAGACTGTTTTACAAATGAGATAGATTGAATAGCTGTCAGCTGTTAAATTTAAGTGCACAATTAGATAATGCTAATAGGTCAACCAATGACCAATTAAATGATTACTTTTGTTCAGTCTGTGGTGTAAAAGGATGCATTAGCAATTAAAGAAAAAACACTTAAGCAAAACATGGTCTGGTCAAAGTGTCCTAAGAAATTTTACTGGTGGTCCATGATATTTTTTGGGGTCACAGTTTACTTTATTTTGCTATCCTCAGATGGATATACATATACATAAATGAACTAGTGTCCTGCACCCACTAGTAAAAAATAAAATAAAAACTATATATATATATATATATATGTCTGAATATTTTTTGGATTGGCTGTGGCGAAAACCATCAGTGAGTGAGAACCTGATAGTCTGCTTTTCTGGCACTGGAATATTGCTTTAAAACATGCTGGGACTCTGCATTCTCTTATTGACAGTTGAAATTTGTTTAAGCGTGAAATGTTTTACTATTACTATTTCTGCAATGCCTTAAGCATATAATGCGAGTATGTTATTCTGAATTCAGCAATGCAAAAGATCAATCTGAGCTTTGGCATGTCACACATTACATAACGCTTCTCTTCAGGTAACATTTTTTTAATACATGAGTGGGAATTTCAGTTTTAAAGGAGAACTCAATTTTAACATTGAGCTCATTTTTTGTAGATTTGGAGTGCTGTCAGTACAGACAAAAACCATGTGAGTGGTGTTATTAAGACTGACCACGGAAGTAATTACAGGTATGTGAGCTGGCTGAATTAACATCATTTTTATTCATATCTTTCACATCTACTGCAGTCAGATTGACCGTGTTCACTCTGAATACAATTACTCACATGGCTGTGCAATTGTAATGACAAATCAAGGATGTTAAGAGGCTAAAAGCAGGTTTAGAACTTGCCCCATTGTAGTCAACAGGGTGCGAATTTAAAAAAAGGAAAACATGGTGTCGGAAACACCAATTTTTGTCGTTATTGTCTGTACTGACAGCACTCCAAATGTACAAAAAAAATGAGCTCAGTGTTAAAATTGACCGGAGTTCTCCTTTAAAACTGTAATTCCCACTTATGCACTAAAAAAAATGTTACCTGAAGAGAAGCGTTATGTAATGTGTGACATGCCAAAGTTCAAAATTGACCGGAGTTTTCCTTTAAGCTTAAAGAGTCAAACTGAAAATCTTACACCAAAATATGTCATTATGATAAAATGATCTTCCCGTGGTTTCTGGCACAAATTGACATTCCCTTTGCATCTGTCTATTGATGGTAAAGGTTTCTCTTTGAAAGTAATATGTCACATTTTGGCATTTGTATAAGGATGCACATTTTCTTCTTGGACATGTGACAATATCAGATGCCTTGAAGCCAAGAACAGGTTGGATAAAACACAACTCTCCTTTTGACCAGCAAGAAAAGAAAACTAAAAAAGCGATTTTAAAAAAAAAAAATACATTTCATAACTGTTAAACATTCATTACCTGTGTTACATTCCTTTGTGGTTTCATCGGTTAATGGTCATAATAATGTACTCATAGATGTAATAAATACATAGACGCCCTATTGGCAACTTTGGAACGTTGCTGCGATACGTCAACGCGTCCGCCATATTGCTGAGGGCAAGACTGCGCTGTAAACAAATGCAAGTAAACTGGTGAGTACATTTATCAACTGATTTCAGTGGTTTGTAAGTTCCATCTCTAGTTATTTAAGATCTCGATAGTTAGACTTATACAATATTGTTTAATAAGGAATTGTCAAAGCTAGGCTTGTCATATATTTGGCTTTTTATTTTTGGATAAGAATTGTGAAGACCCCCATACTGAGATATAATTTAATTTTCACATTAAATTAAATAAAGTTTTCTTATTGTGGAAAAAGCATTTTCTGTCTTTGACTTGATTTTAGCAATAACAAAGATAACTGATGGATTCTTTATGGTAATACATATGATATGGTACAACTAAAGTACAATACAAATAGTAAATATAAGATGAAATGAGAAGTAATAGTAAACAGTTTAGTGTATAGTCAATCAAATAAACAAACAATATACAGCAAATAAAATAGTAATGGTAGTATAATTATATAATATCGCAAGTGGTATAATATTAAAATAACAATAATAATAACAGCAAATACAATGTAATATCAATTGCAGAATAATATAGACAATAATACAAATAGTAAATGAACACAAGAAACAAGTTTTCATAAAAGTCGGTTTTAAGAAAATATAGATGGATATTTAGATTTCAGGAAATTTACTTTATAATATAAATGGAGAAAATGGAGAAAGTATTATATCAGTGATAATATTTTCTAAATACTTGGATGTAAACCAACAATCAATCCTAGACTGACTTGGTGATGAATTATTACTCCTAGTAAAGGATACTTGTGATGGGTGAGATTTTCTACATGCATTAAGTAAGAAAAAAATCCTCCTTCCTCTTGAAGCTCATGAATTCTCAGATTCCACCTGTGCGAATAGCCTTCCAACAAGGTTAGAAGTCTCTCTTGCTCCTTAGCACACTTGACAGCTTGTTTCAGTTGATATTCTGCATGAGTAACTATCTTTCAAGGCATTGATGTCGGTGCAAATAAACTAAATTGTTTCCTTGGTGATTTGTTTAATGACTTTCTCTTTGATTTCATTAAAAATGCACAGGTTTCTTTCCACCAGCTTCTCCAGTACATCCGATCTTTCCTGCTCCAGCCGAGAAAGTTCTGAGATCTGTGCGAGCCTGCGAGGATGACCGTTGTATGTCTGTCTATAGTGCTATGTTGCTTGGGGCTGGAGACTTACATGGAGTTTCAGGGAGAGATGGAAATTCTTCCTCCACCAGCATAAATTCATCCGGATCAGTGTCTTGTTTGAGATAATCATGCAAGTTGTCTGTAATCAGATCACTGGAAGGGATCTTCATAAACGCTTTGGCCTGTGTTTTGTTAGCAGTTTTAGCATTTACGCTTTGGTTGGACTTTCCAGCACTTTTCCTTTTTTTCAGATCAACCCATTGTTGTCTAGAGTTAGTTATCTTTCAAAGTCAATTTAAGTATTTGGGAATGCAGAGCTGATCAAAACACGTGCAATCAGGGAGCCATCTTGGAGCCTCCCCATAATGCTAATTTTCCCATGTGTTGTCTTGATTTTTTTTATTTAATGCATTACATAGACTAAATTTTCATCATTTGTGGAGGCTGAAATTAATAAAACATTCATTTGGTTCCATTTCTAGACATTTTCCAAAATTAAACTTAAAATGAACATATTGCTGACTTCATTTAAAACATAGTATACTCACATGAAGTAGGGGTAGTATTTAATCTGTGACGTCTCAGAGCCTCGTCCTGAATAAGATGAAATAAACCAGAATAAAAAGTCACTATCACAAAACTGTATACGGTAAACATTGAAAGTGCCTCTTCTGAAGGAACATGATGTTTTTTATAATTTAACTCATTTTCTAATTGAGTATCAAACGTAATGAACTGGACTGTGGAACATTTACCAGCAGCACGTCTCTTCCTCCATTTGATAAGTGCAGTTATGATGAGAACAACCACACACATTAACACCAACACACTGATAACTACAGACGGACGGAAGGATCCTCCTGGGTCATATTTATCTGTATCTGAAATTGTGGTCAATAAAAAAAACAGGAAAATAAATACAAAAGCTAAAGATATGTACTGAAATAATTTGTATTATTATTAAATCTTATGCGGTTGTTGATATCAAAAAGGGCATTTTGTTTGTTTGCTTGCTGGTTTGGGCATTTGTATTTACCAAATATAATGTCCAGTTTGTTGTCCAGATTGAGGTGCTTCATTGTACAGTTGTAATTATGTCCTGCTTCACGTAGTTCTCCATCGCTGATCACTAAACTCTTCCTCATCTGGTAAGTTCCGTCTCCGTTGGGCAGAATCTCTCCTCCTGTGATGTGATCATCCTCCACAGGCTGACCATCTCCGAACAGGGTCAGGTTAATGTGACGGGGGTAAAAACCAGTGGCCAGACAGCTGATCTGAAGCCCTTGAGAGTCTGGGAGTTTCTTCCTCATGAGTCTGACTCTGGGTTTCACTACAGAGAAAAAGGACAAGCGTTACTGTTGTTAAATTGTTGCATTATACTGAAGTTAATCAGGTTGATTCTCTCACCTTTTCTCATCACATTATTCTTTTCCAAACGCAGGTACCTCTGCAAAGTTTTAATGCAAATAGGATGATAAACATGTTCATATTTAAACTGTAAATAAAGCCTTTTTATGTGGTCCCATGATATTATCCATGGCTTTTTCGTATGGATATCATTTTTTTCCAGGTCATAGATTAACTCCTCCATACATTGTCCATCAAAAGCATCCCAGGAATGAATTGGACCTGGTTTACCATTATTCAACAGTTCACATCCAGCAAGTCTCTGATACACATGTACACCTTCAAATAAAAGAAAAAAAATATTTGTATTAGTCCTCACTCTGACACAATATGAAATGTAATGAACTGAAAAAGAATATTCTGGACTTTATGATTACTAAAAGTCTTACACCAAATTATTTAATAAAATAAATAAAACACATAGAAGCTACATCTGTTATTTAATGATTTGTTAATGTATAGTTCTCACCATCTGTGTGATTGAGGTGTTCAATAGCATAAAATTCCCGATTTTTTATAGAATTATACATGTCTTGAAATACAACAGTGACATCACTTTGCTCCTCATCATAGTATTTTGAATCACTGTTAGTGCGATAGACAGGTTTCCATGAGGTTGAGTCATAATATAATATTTGCAGATCATCCAACATCACCACAACACTGAACTCAGGAAATGGTGTCTGTCCAACTATATATGTTGCAAAAGCCATCAGTGAATGAGAACCTGTGGATACACAAGGACGAGAATTATTTAGACCATAATTCAATTTGATTCAATTCAATTTAATTTTTCAATTCAAAAAAACTTTACTTAGACCATAACATGACTATATGCATTCCATTCCAGACTTATCTTCCTCTGGCATTATAACTGAAGAAGAAATTTATCTTTAAGATATGTGTGACCATCATATGACAATAGAAGTGTGTTGGTAAGTGAAAGGAGGACAAGGATAAAATGATGAACAAGTCTAATAATGTTCCACATATGGTAGAAAATACCATCATTGGCCTAATCATTGGAGGCGATCTAGCCTAAACCTAGTTCATGACGATTTTTTTTAATAAATATCCTTGCAGATACTCTGCAGGTCATCCAAACACCAGATTCACAAACTTTTGCGAAAAACATAAATTTGGTTGACACTTGGAGAACCTTAAATCCAGGAATATCTAAATATGGCTTGAGCTAATCTGGTTAAGCTCAAGCCACAATTTTAAATCCAGAATTGATCACTGGTTAATTACAAATCATTTACTATTTTATAATATTAGCTCTGATATTTCTGCTGCACCACTAACAGATCAGTGTTATTTTACAACAGACCAAACCAAACCCAATGATGACAATGTCCACTCACACACACATATCAAATTATCACATTATCAAAAATAATGACTACTGCCAATAAAATCTAATTATTAAAGAAATTGGCAATTCTGAGGAGCTAACAACTGCTACCAAAAAGTGGGAATTCCTAAAATATGCCAATTTGCCATCTCAGTAAAATAATTTAAAAAGATAGTAAAAAACAAGAAGTAAACATTATTAACCAGTTAAATGTACTGCAATGGGCCAAACCCAACTGGAGACGATAGACAGAAGATATTAAATCAAATTTACAGTTGTAAGACCCAAGGTGTAACGATCACCAGCTGGAGTGCCCTCGAGAGCCACCAGAGGGCACTCCACAATAGACTATTACACTCCATTACAGACTACATTTCCCAATACCCACTGCCCGGACTCATCACTGATTGCATCACACCGGTACCTCATTGTCACTGATTGCATTCACCTGTGTCTTGTCATCCTGCTAGTCTCAGTCTATTTATATCATGTTCATTCTATCACTCACCGCGAAGTCTTGTTGTACTGTTACTGCATCTCTAAGCATTATTTTCCCATGTTTGATTTCTGGTTTTCCTGATCCTGGATTGTTACACCGTTTCTTGATTGTTCTGCTGCCTGCCTCGACCCGTATTGTTTATTGGACCTTGCTTTCTGCTGCCTGCCTCGACCCTTGCCTGTGACTCGATTCTGCTCTGTGATTCTCTCCGTTGTACTACCTGCTGTTGATTTACCCTGCCTGTCGACCCTTCTATAATAAAGCTGCATTTGGATCTTAATGACGCCTATGTTTCGTAACACAAGGGGCCTTCATAACAAATTCAGCATATTACTGTTGTCTTGAAAAAAGACAGGAAAAAAATTGTATCAGATCCTTGATGGTAGATAATAATGAAGTCACAGATGAAAAATTTATCTCTTCAGAAACCTGGAAATTCTATAGCCAGTTCTATAGCTCTAAATTGTCTAACGTGGACTGTCAAAAACTTTTTCAGGATATAGCAAAACATATTCTGAATGTAGAGGATGTATGGAAGCAAATAAGAGATTTGAAATTTAACAGCCGCTGAATACTTAGTTTTGAAATATTGTATTTTGAAAAACATTTATCTGAATTTATTTGCTCTGAATTCACCCCTTTGAAATTATTTTACTTTGGAAACCATGTATCTGAATTTATTTGTTTCGAATTTACCTCTGAAATTTAAATAGGCCTATGAAAATTCTTGATTTCCATTTTAAAAACCTGAATTTTTCGATGAATATTTTTCAATGTTCACAAGAAAAAAAAAAAAATCAACTTATACAGAATTTCAGATAAAACAGATTAAGGTTGATCAAATTCGACTGCTCAAATTCAGATCGAAAAAATCTAGTTAAATATTCAAATGGACTATCGTGGAGTATCCATTTATTCTTTTGGCGCTCGACACTTTGGCTTTGGAGTCAAGTTTAGAGAATTGGTTGGTGGATTATATCGAGATATTAGTAGCTTTGTCCTGTTACCTAGTGGTACCACCCCAAGCTTCAAGATTAATGTGGGTATTCCTCAAGGTTGCCCTATCTCACCATACCGGTTCATCTTAGCCACAGAATGACATAAATGCTAGCAATCTTTATAAAAAACTGTTTAAAAAAAACTTTATGTACTTGGCACAGACATAATAATCAGCCAACAAGAAGATGACAACAATATTCTTAAAAGATATACCAAATTTCAACAACTATTGGCAAAATTGAAAAATGTTCCAAAGCCTCAGACCTAACATTAAACTTAAAAAAGTGTGAATTGCTGGCTATACATGACACTTCACTGAAAGACATCTGTAATATCCCTATTAAATCAGAAATGAATTACCTTTATTAATTTACCTTTCCAAGGAAGGACCAACAAACAAAGCCAATATCTGAATGTAAAAAATAAAAATTAAAGAATGCAAGTCAAAACTAAATATATGGCTACATTACAAAGGGACCCATCAATACTAGGTCGAATTTAACTAAGATGGATTGTTTATCGAGCTGTATTTACCCAGCCTATTCCAATGCCATTCCAAACATATTGATTAAATCTATCTGTCACGTTACGCTAAATAGAACCCAAGCGCAGACAGTACTTTCACAAAACACGGTTTAATTACAAACGGAAAACAAAGACCCACAATGGGGCAAACAAACAGTAACTCAGACAATAACTAGACTTGACCATAAATAGGAACTGGAACTTTCACAGACAGATCACAATACTCACAGAACCGAATGTTAACAAGACGAACCAGCACTGAGGAACAAACACCGGGTGCTTACATAGAACACATCACAAACCAGCACTGAGGAACAAACACCGGGAGCTTACATAGAACACATCACAAAGGGTACAGGTGACACTGATGAACATCAATACTAACGAGGGAACAAGGGGCGTGGTAAGGATACATGATCACAATCACAGGTGACACTGATACAACATTAACAAGGAACGAGGTCAAAAACACAAGACAATACCAACACATAGCCCAAAACAACCAGCCATGTGTTTGCACACAAAACAAGAGACAAATACATGACACTATCAACCAAACCAACCTAAACTTAATTTGGAGAAACAGACCACATTATATGAAGAAAATCTGTATGGTTAAAGACACAAAGGATGGAGGACTAAAAGTTATTTTGTCTGCCTTAATGGAACCTTAAAAATAAAATTGGTTAAAATCTTGTATCAAACACAGCAACTCCTTTTGGTATTGTATTCCAAAGACCTTATTCAAGAAAATTGGAGGATTAGAATTTTTTCTTAGAGTAGACTTTAATGTTAACAAATTACCTTTATCATTGTCAGAGTTTCACAGACAAATACTCTTGTATTGGAAAATGTTATATGTAGTACATAACTTCTCAACCCACACATCTGTACTCTGGAACAACAGATATGTTTTGCACCTCAACAGATCTCTGTTCTTTAAAGATTGGTAGGAGAAAAATACATGGTCCATAGTCGACTTAATGGACACCAACGGAATTGCAAACATAATAATTCAAACCCATAACATAATTTCAAACCCTTAAAATCAGACTTTACTAAATTACATAGAGCATTACCCCAATAATTTGTCTTTCTAATAAGAAACATTTTGGCATATCATCCAATACAACCACAATTGGCTCCACTATCAATTCAAGGGATCTTTGTTCTAGATAGAAAATGCACTAACCACTTTATTAGAAATTGTTTTACTGAATACATTTACCCTGAAAGGCAAAATAAAAATAACATCCTATAATAAAATTGATAAAGATTAAATTACTTAACTAAGAACAATGTGTCTAACACTCCCCCCTCCAAAGTGAAAGAAACATACTTCAAAGTAATGAACAACATTTACCCCTCTAAAGAATTACTGAGACTTTGAGACTTTTTTAAATGCATTTAAACTGTATATAAAATCCTTAAAAACTCTGAAAAGTCCTAAAGCACAAAAAATATATGATACCCTAAAACACTTCCCAACTGAGGTAAATAGCTGAACTGAATTATCTCCTTATGTTAGAATTTCTTACCATTTATTTAGCTACTTGAATTTATTTATTTAAATGTTTCTTTTTCCTTTTACAAAACATCCTTATTTTGTTAGCCTACATTTATTTTCATGTTTGTATTAAGAGCTGCTCTCTCTTGCTATATTTTCTCTGTATCCTATTCTGAAGAAACGGATTTTATGCAGCCGTGTTTGTCATCTTGATATTTTCAATAAAAAAAATAAAAAAAAAAATATATATAAAAAAGGATTGGGGGTGTGGAGTGCGTGAACACGCCAAATTGCGTATATAGGCCTATGCACGCGTAAACTGCGTATCATATGCACGCAAAAACTATTTTGGCATATAAATGGTATGATAAATTAAATTCGTGCTATACATACGAAAAAAATATATGATATTATATATATATATATATATATATATACAGTGCATGAATGAACAATCTAAAAAAAGATATTAAACTCGACGGAGAAAGTGTGGGAATTAGGTTAATCTGAAACAAGTAGGCTGGTGTATAGACCATTTTGACCATTTGCAAGATGTAAACAACACTGGTCCAGAAACACTTCCTGTTTCAGTTTGTAACTGTTTTCTTTATTTCACATGTAAAGAAAACATCTTAAAGATGTTTGTTTAACTTTTTGATTCAGTTGTATATGTTCTGTTGGTTGTATTTCATCCCAGCTTTTATGTAGTGTTAAAAAACTGAAACAGGAAGTGCTGTTCTGGACCAGTGTTGTTTGCATCTTGCAAAATGGTCTAATGCATGATGTAACTCAGCCAGCAATTTCGCCAAGCAAATACCAAGAAATAGGTTGCAGCAGTTTATCTTTCGACTACACTTGCAAAATCCGCGAAAGGACTGAGCTCGAATAGTACAAAATCGCTGTCAATCAAAAGGAGACGCAGTCTTTCGACAGACCCTCCAATCATCACGCAGAAGCCCGAGTCCAGAGAAGCTGAGCATCTGTGGGCGGGACATAATCGCAGCATTTATGGCTCTGCATTTACCCAATGACCGTCTAGTTTCGAAGCACTGAAAAAAGAAAATACTGTTGTGTTCAAACTTCAAAGCAGCCCCATAAAAGTCAATGGACGCTGCGCTTCACTTCAACAGGGAAATGCACTGTCTGTGACGGTGCCTGCTAGTTCTGCTAGTTAGCGAAGCATTAAAGAACCATCTCAACTGTTAAATAGCATAGCCTATTGGAGATTAAAATAATATCAGATTTGTCTAATTTAAAATAAACACCAAAAATAGCATTGTTTTCTCTATATAGGCTAGTGTCGATATTGGCTAGCCTACTATAAATGCATTATGCTAGTGTGTAAGTAAACAAAGTTAAAACAAGGGTGTTACAACTAGCCACCCTTTAGTTTGTGCCCTTGTGTGAATCTCTATTTCTTATAATATTGTAATTAAACACACGTAGCACAAATAGTTTTACTACCGTATTGACACACACACGAATAGAAAATATCTTACCCGCGTTGCAGAATAAGGTACCGGTAGATAGGATGCATTAAATTAACTTACCTGCATTGACAACTGTCAGGCATAACAGCAGATACGCAACCTTGAGCATTCTTTAATGAACGAATCCAGGTGTTATGGATCATCTCTGTAAAAAAAAAATTCTTAACACGATCCCAAGTCGATGCAAAATCGGTCTTCAGCCAAACAGGTGTTATAGCTAAGCTAGTGATGGCAATTTCAAAATTTCAATGCTTCATGAAGCTTCGAACCATAGATAAAGTCGGTTGTAATGGGAACGCCCCCGGGATTAACGCCCCGTCACGTGATGTGAATTTACCCCGTGGGGGAAAACATGTTGCCTTCATTGAAATACACGCGACAATCATGCCGAAGAGTTGTTTTGTCGTTTTCTGTACTGCCAATATAAACAAAAAATATACATTGAAGTTCTACACCAAACAAACCCGTTGGTAAAAAAGGTGTGAGCCTCCAGGGATTTGTAATTTTTGAGATTACTGTGTGAGTAGATCCCTAGCTGTGTAGTGGGTGTTAAACTCGTATTAGGCAGTGGGCCAGATTTGTCTACTTCTCTTACGAAAAATAATTATAGTAATCCTATAAGATTTGTATTATAATACTTAATTCCTATAAGCGGCGACATCTCCCGTAATAACTATTTTTTATTTTGTTAACTGCATTTTAACAGTTAGGCCTAACACTTAATAAGTTGTTAATAAAGTTTTGAGTTTCTGATTCTCCATTACATCAGAGAAAGCTGCAATTGTTCTGAGCCTGGTGTGGCGAGGGAGATGATGAAGACTAAGCAGCCTGGAAGTTCACATTAATAAAACTTTAATACGGTTTACATGGTAGCCAACTACGCCACCTCAGGACTTTCACCCAAGGATATGTAAGACAACACAGGTTCGTTCTTACCAAGGAGGACTGAGACAGTTCTGACAAGTAAAAGCAATTTATTACAAAAATCTTTTCACATTGAGAAGCAACACATTCACTAATAAATACCTTTCAGACATTTACCTCTTAATTACCCACAGATGTTAATACAGAAAAAGGTATTTTTAAATAAAACAAAATAAATACTGGGTTAATCAGAGACACTAACAGGAAAAGGAATCCCTGACCCACCTTGTAAGTAATCACTCATTAGGCTGCACCCACACGCAGTGACCCTCACTACAAAGGCAATGAAACAAATCCACACTCCAGTGTGTTGAACACTACACCCCAAAAGCGGGTGAGCCAGATAGCCTTTCACGAAGGTCTCAGAGAGAAAACCACAGCACCTAAATTGCAGGTTCCCAAAAATTATACTCACAACATATTAATACGGAAGACAAAAGCAGCAATACATTTACAATAAAGAGAAAACAAAACAGCAGCGTAGTCTGGGTCCATGTGTCCTGCTGATTACAGAGCTCCGAGCTGGAAGCACGCTGTTAGACACGACCTCAACCTACACACACACAGTGAAGTGAAGTGAAGTTTAAGCACATTTAAAGCATGAAAGAATCTCCAAAAAGAGATCATACTCACTGCGTCAGAACAACGTATTTAAAACCACTGCATGCTGCAACATGCTCTCACTGCACTGCAACAACTGCAGAACAGGCTTTAGGTTACACACAAATATTACACAAAAATAAAATCACATGCCACTTTACACTCATCCACATACCAGAGATTGGAGAAATAAGTGACCCAAACTACACGACTCCATCCGGGAAAGGCATAAAATGGACAAGTAGGAATGGCTGAACACAAGCTCAGCTACCTGAGCACCTTGCTTTTATTAAAAGTGTAATCAGAATAATGATTAACCAGCCGGTATGAACACAGCTGAATCCACGGGGAAATTATTCCCGTTCTCCACCAGGGGGAGTAATGGAGAAAAATCCCCAATCTGCTACACTGGCAATATCCAGCAAGAAAAGTGTCAATATTCATGTTTCAGAAAATGCTGTTTATTAACCTCTTAACCTTCGCCAGAGCGAGGGCGCTCTGAGCGTTTTTTTTTTTTTAAATCGTTCAAAGTTACTATCAGATTCAATGTTAATACCTTGACAAACTATACATCATTAAAAAGATATAAGACTGAAGGTTTAGTATTTGACCACTATTGTATTCTGAGAATCTTATAGTGACAGTTATGTCTTAATTTGTGTCTGGAGTTATGTAATCAAAAAATGAGTCGATACCTTTGATATGAATTATGAGCGTCAGCCGCTTCCATTCAGAAAAAAACTCCAGTGAGATCGTCACGACAGAGCTTGACAAAACAACGTCCATCAGGGCTTTTAGCTCAAAAGTGTACAGATTTGGAGAAATATTGATAGATTCTCATAGGTTTACATCAGATTTATATATACAGGAATCATATTTATTGAATATCTACCCAAATGCGTCGATTTAATCATTATGAGCGCTGGAGACTCTGATGTACTGTGTTTTTCAATACATACTGGCAGCCTGAGGGCGCCCTGTGCACATATGGACTCCAAATATGGAACACGAAGAAGAATCATATCATGTGACATTTCAGGAAGTCCATCACGACGTAAACACTAACAGAGATCGCTGTAACATGCAGATAAAGATGTTTTGAAGACAATAAACATGATTGCAATGATATTTGGTTTACCTGTGTTCTTCGAGCCATGTCAGGTATTTTCATAATAATAGATTATATTTATAATGTAATGCTAATCGATATAGACTTTATCATTGTGAAGAATACTATAAAATACTATATTTTCTGTCCGATTTTTTTATCTGAAGCCAAATCAGAGCACAGAAGGTTATTTAAAACACTCGACTTGTGCTATAAAGTAAGTTTTAGAGCACAAACATGGTTTTAATCTCATAAAGTGTCGTGTATTGATGGTGTGCTAAGCTAACATGCTAGCTAGCCCTTGGTGCACCTGCTACCTAGCTGTTATATTTATGAATATTTCTAAATAGGACTGATTGCTGAAATGTTTCTTTTTTCAAGAAGGTCATTTTATATAGTTTCAAATGTAAGGTGAGAACTTTGAGAACTTTCCCTAAAAGAGATTAGGGGTTGAAACAGTGTGAATAGCCAGTCGTTAGTAATTATAATGCAGACAAAAGAAAGCATATTTAGAGCAATAACCAGAGGCTGGAGAGGTGTGAATGTGTGCAGGGGAGACTGACACTGAATGGAGATCGTTTAGACCACAACGCAATAGAGAAAATAGACTGAATAGATGCTTAGAAGATGACAATAAACATCAGTTTGCTTTTTAGAGTCTAATCAAAATAAAGTCGTTTGACATGATCTTGAAAAACATTTAACTAAATAAAGAGTTTTAGACATATCATCTTCAGATTTTAAATATAACATGGTCAGACATGTGGCTTTAGCTGCAGTGCATTTCTAGATTGCTACAGGGCCAACTTCAATTTTATTTTCATGAAAATATTTCATAAAAATAAATTTCTAATAACTTGACAAAACTTTGAAGCTATTTATAACATTTATTTTTCATTATGACAATAATTAATTCTACATTTGCAATAAACTGCCAGGTGTCAGCTTTCAAATGAGATCATACTTGTGCTTTTAGAACAAATGGTTCATGAACTGGATCTGTTTCAGTTTGGGTATGCCATTTCTGGGGATTTTTCAAAATTGGGGGTGAAGCTTAACAGGTTAAATATTAATTTGAAATGTTATTAAATATGAATATAAACGAAATGAGTTCAGTTAATACAGAAATGAGTTTCTGATGTAGGCCTACATGCACAATTCTGATATTAAATCAAATAAGCAGTATACAAAGCAGAAATTGCGGCATCTCCAACAGCCAATACCCTACTTTCTCCGGCTGTGGCTGCGGAGAGAACCCAAACGCAGACGATATGCAGACACTCAAGGTTTATTACGACACAAAACAGAAAACAAAACCCACGAGGGGGCAAAACAGGACTGGAGGAGAGTAGCCTACACCTTGACTAAGACAAGATGACAAACTAAGACTCTGACTTGACAGGAAACAAACTCAGTCACAATTGTTATTAAATAGGATTCAGACGAAATACAGATGCACGCAATGTTTGACAATGTACCGACACAGGATAGAAGACATTATATGAGCAAACTAATCAGGAACACAGGTGAAAAGAAAACGATATATAAACGATATATAAACGATATATAGCCTAAACGATATATATATATATATATATATTATTTAAGTGTTTATTGCAATCAACAAATAATAACAATTAGGGTAGAGTGGGGAAAATGCCCCCCTGGGGTAAAACGCCCCCCACCCGTTTTTCCCAAAATAACCACTAGAATGAATCGAGATACATTTTTACTATTGCTATGCACTACGTTGACAACGGGGATATACAAATCTCCATGGAGAAGCTGACATCAGCGACGTATTTGAAGAGAAGAGGATTACATGGAAAGTGCTATAATTTTCAGATATTAGTAAACAAGTGTTTAATATAGAATATTGTTCACAGTGATATCACAGTGATATATGATAGATGAATAGTGAAGTCTGTAGTTTGAGAGCATATGTTATTTATAAGGAATATAATTATATTTTTAAAAATAAACTATTTTTTAAAAAGACATAGCTTGTGGGGTAAAACGCCCCCTATGCTGAGGGGTAAAACGCCCCCCAAGTGACATAGTTTCTCTTTATCATAATTACTATAGTAACATGTTTCTGTTTATCAAAGTCTTTATTTTACACTTTAATGCAGTATAACTAGGCGGTAAAATCAAAATATTTGAACAAAACATGAAAAAATTACAAGTGAGCATTAACTAGCTAGCTTGGTGGATGCAATGATGGAAGGTGGTTATGGCGACCCAATGATAAAACATAGTGACTTTTAATGCATTTATGGAATATATTTCACTATAAATATACACATTTTTGTTTAATATTTATTTAGGGTTTTCTGTTTTTCTTGATGATAGTGGGGAACAAATACTACATCAATTATCAACCTAGGTGTAGAAATCAAAATATTAAAATGTTAGAAATTTGGCTATTTTGTACATTCCTGAAATTAATATTAATAGGTATATATATACATGTTGTTGCATTACTTGCCTTTTACTTTTAGAGATTAAAAACTATGTTCATTTTGCTGTTGATCTATGAAGCAAGGTAAGAAAGGTGGTTGGTAAGAAAGGGGGCATTTTACCCCACCTTGGGGGGCGTTTTGCCCCACCGCTGGGGCAAAACGCCCCCTTTGTACAAAAATATTTAAAGTCAAATTTCAAAATATTTACTAAGGCTGAGCAATTTTAATATTTGGTGAATAACTCCTCCCATAGTCATTCAAAACTGGGATGGCAATTCTTGTCACATTTATGTTTTGTTTCACAGTAATGTCACATTTTACCTTAAGGGGGGCGTTTTCCCCCACTCTACCCTAGTAATAATCCTTTCTTATTTCAAATTCTGATATACTTCGGCATTTGTTTCTGGTTTGTAAAAAAAAAAAAAAAAATCCGACCATAAACTTATAAGCTGTAGCCTAATGTATAGCCTATGTAGGGGAGCGCGGGGCACAACGAACACTTGCATTTTCCTATCAACAGTGGAAACAACTTAAAATACTCAATCTTTTCTGCTCATAGGCCTATACAGAAAAGAATAATGCATCAGTCGCAAGTAGCTACTTTTATTTTTGTAAACTCACAAGAAAACGCTGTGCTTTTACAACAAATAAAATAAAACAAACAGGGCGCGCTTTCATCGTCTCCGTGGCGTGAACTGGAGCGTGTCTAAAAAATGAACTGAAACACAGTGTATTGCCTCAGATACATGATGAATATTTCTATATAAAGCTTGAAATGTTCACTTTTAAACGAAAAAAAAAAAAAAACTAATCGAAAGCAAATACCGGCTGATAGGCTATGACATGAAAGGTGCATTTCTCTCTAAGGCGCATCCACTTTACAGTGGAGATATAGATATGTTTGCAGCCGACACTGATTAATTTTTATTTATTTATTATTATTAAACAATAAAAATGACTATTTTTTTCCAGACATATATTATCATTAGCCTGCTTTTGCCGGTGCTTTGCGGCAATATTTATGCATGTGCTTGAGCGCGGAATATGCCTCCATGCACTCAGTATTTAAGCAGAAATTAATATTAACGTGAGATTACTCGACTAATTGCTTAAATGAATGACTAATAGTCGACTAGAAAAATCTTTAGTCAATTGCAATTCTAATCAATGCATTTCGTCTAGTTGACATTTATTTAATTAGTAATTCTATCCAGGTCTTTACTTTAAATTAGTTGAGTTAACAATTAGTTAATGAACTAAAATAATAAAACAAAGATTAAATTAAGATGCTATTGCTTGTTCCACCACAAAAGACACTTTTTAAGGTGACAATCCGTTACACATTTAAAGATTTACTGTATCGTGAAGATTGTTGTATTGTATTTTATCTTCTGTTATAAATATGAAGATTGACATTTCGTTAAAAAATAAGCCCATAGGCTACTATTGTAAAACAAACAACTTAGCCTATGTTCTGTTAGATGTTCTGCGTTTTGACTACTTTTTGAATTTTGTATAATTTCATCAACATCATGTTGTTAGCATCAACAGACTGTCACAGTCCTCGTCTGCACCAGTCTGTCTTTGTGTCTACACTACACTTCCCAGAATCCTCCTCGTCTCCACACCTGTATTCACTCCCTCACTTACCAGCCTGTCCCTCGTTATCATCATCTGTGTCACCTGTCTTCACCTTGTTAGTGTTCATTTGGATCTGTATTTAGTTCACTGTTTCAGGCTACGTCCACATTAATCCGGATACATTTGAAAACGGAGTTTTCGTTTAAAAACGCTCTCCGTCCACACTAGCGTTCTCTTACGAGAGTATCTCTCGTACTGCGTAATATCTTACGCCAGGTGTGCCCAACCCTGCTCCTGGCGATCGACTGTCCTGCACAGTTTATCTCTAACCCTGATCAAACACACCTGCCTTTAATTTTCAAGTAATCCTGAAGACCTTAATTGGTTGTTAAGACCTTAATTGAAGACCTTCAGGTGTGTTTGATTAGGGTTGGAGATGAACTGTGCAGGACAGTCGATCGCCAGGAGCAGGGTTGGGCACACCTGTCTTACGCTATGGGGAAACACTCTTTCCTCGAGATATTGAAGCCAAAAATTATCCTTAATTTTTTAATCATGCAAAACGCTTTGCAGCAGCAAGCAGACAAGGGCGAGACAGCTCGCGCGCCCATTGGCTGCCTCGCTGGAAAAGCTGCAGCCTATCGAGTGAGGCACTGCGTGACGTAATGACGAATGAGGACGCTTCGCGCTCATTTCGTCATGTCCCGCCAGTATAGGCGTGGTCTCGCCCTATAAATACCCCCTCGATAGCTGTATTTCCTCTGATTTTTCATTCTTCACCCGAAGCTCACGCATCGCGGGATCCAGAGTGAGAAGCCGCGCCGTTGACTTGTAGCCTTCTCAGCGGGACGTGCCATCTTCTGAAGTCGCTGGCCCAGCCGCCTTCAACTGCCGTACCTGCTGCGCTTTCCGGCGTACTATATCCTTTTACTCTGCTAAGTGTGTGTGTGTTTGCTTACGTGACGCAACACCCATTTCTACTGTTCTAAAAGAGCTGCGTCTTTTTAAAGATGCCTCCCTGTGGTTCTTGCCGAGCCCCACTCAGCGACGAAGACCGCCACGTCATCTGCGTGTCCTGCCTGGGTGAGGATCACGCGGCCACCGCGCTCGCTGACGGCGGATGCCATCATATTGAACGCTTGCCTATGGTGACTCTGCGGACTCGCCTAGCTTCGTTCTCCGAGCCCGCATCCCAGCCCGCCGTGATGCCGCGCCGCAAGAAGCGCCGCGCCCTGCGCGCGCCCGAGCTATTTCCAGCCCGCCAAAGCTCGCCGGTTCGCCCGCCAGCTTCGCCGGCTTCGCTCGAGTCGCTCCCAGACGGACAGCGGCCGCCGTCTGCCGCCGCGTCCGCACTTGAGCTCGACAAACTTACCGGAGACGGCATTGAAACTGAGCCGATGCGTCCGCTCTCTCAAGCCGTGGATTACATCGGCCTGAATGGTGAGATACATTTGTGGCTAACGCTATCCGAGATGACGGAAGCTGAGCGCTCCGTGTTCCTCGACGTTCTCGCTCTGCTGGACGCCGCCCCCCTCAGCGCGGGCCCCGGCCGAGGATTGAGATAAAGCCCGAGGTCTCAAGGCCTTCCTAGTCTCTCTAGGAAAGCGACGGTGTTCAGTTCCCGCTGCGGCCGGATTTTCACCAAAACTTCTCGCTCGTTCAGTTCCAAGCAATGTGACTGTTCCAGTGTATTTCGCAGTGAGCAAGCTGGTTCCACAGCCCGCTTGCCTGCGCACAAAGGCCGTCGTTTCGGCTAACTAGCAGCGCCGCCAGGCCCGAGATCAAACACCGCGCTCTCGCTCTGCTGGACGCCGCCCCCCTCAGCGCGGGCCCCGGCCGAGGATTGAGGTAAAGCCCGAGGTCTCAAGGCCTTCCTAGTCTCTCTAGGAAAGTGACGGTGTTCAGATCCCGCTGCGGCCGGATTTCCACCAAAACTTCTCGCTCGTTCAGTTCCATGCGTTGTGACTGTCCCAGTGTATTTCGCAGTGAAGCAGCCGGTGTCTCAGCCCGCTTGCCTGCGCACAAAAGCCGTTTCTATGGCTACCCAGATAAATCCAATAAAGAGTGCATTTTCTGGTGTTCCGGCCACGGCCGATGGTGTTACGAGTGTTGTAAGAATGCCCACGTCCCAGTGCCCATTCCCACACCCAGACACAGCCCGCCACGGTGCAGGGCTAGCACAAATAAAACCAACTCATGTTGGTTGTGCAGAAAATGTAGTGAACGCGCCCATACAATGCCCGCTTACACTACACGATGCGTGTCCCTTGGTTTCTGTAAAAACGAAACTAACACACATTTAGTCGGCGCGAGCCGACAGTGTTCTCAGTGCAGTAAATGTGCCCGCTGTTCCGCATTTCCTCACTGACACGCCGAATCCCACGGGATTCACCCCCGCTCGCTTTCTATGCACAACCCGTCACAGAAAAGCTGAGCGTGGCCAGGCTGCCCGCTGTGATTAGCGCGCACCTCGCACGCTGTGAACACAGCGTTGATTCAGTCGGCGCGAGCCGAGTATTCTCCGTGCAGAAAATGTGCCCGCTGTCTCGCGCCCGCATTTCTCACAGACACTCCGAATCTCACGGGATTCACCCCCGCTCGTCTTCTCTGCACAACCCGTCACAGAGAAGCTGAGCGCGGCCAGGCTGCCGGCTTTGATCAGCGCGCGCCTCGCACGCTGTATACACAGCAGTGATTTAGTCGCGCGAGCTGACAGTATTCTCAGTGTAGTAAATGTGCCGCATTAGTAAATGTGCCCACATTCCCTCACACGTGCCGAATCCCACAGGATTCGCCCCGCTCGCTTTCTCTGCGCGTCCCGCCATAGAGAAGCTGAGCGCGGCCAGGCTGCCCGCTGTGATCAGCGCGCCCCCCGCCTCGAACGCTGTAAACACGGTGCTGTGTTCCCAGTACACAGGGGCTCTCGAGCCGCCGTCCTGCCGCGGCCAGAGCCCAGATTTCATTCTACCCCTAGCTATTCACGCAGATGCGTGGTCAAGGCTTCCCGGGGTATCAGAATGGGTGTTGAACACTATAACGAGAGGCTGTTCGCTACAGTTCGCTCGACGCCCCCGCCGTTATACGGCGCGAGTCGAAACTACGGTGTATAGCGAAGTGTTTCATCTACTTCGAGCCGAGATACCGAAACTACTGAGAAAAGGGGCTATAGAACCTCTATCTCAGGGCGAAGGGGGCTTATACAGCAGATATTTTCTGGTACCGAAAAAAGATGGTGGGCTCAGACCCATTCTAGATTTGCGACTGCTGAACAGAACGCTCGGGAAGCGCCAGTTCAGAATGCTTACGACCAGGAAAATCCTCGCGCAAGTACGCCAAGGAGACTGGTTCATGTCAACAGATCTGAAAGACGCCTATTTTCAAATACAAATAGCGTCCCATCACAGGCGATTCTTGAGATTCGCCTTCGAGGGCCAGGCATATCAATACACAGTCCTGCCGTTCGGCCTGTCCATAGCACCCCGTACGTTCACGTAGTGCATGGACGCGGCCCTCGCCCCCCTGAGACTTCGGGGCATGCGAGTTTTGAACTACTTGGACGATTGGCTGATTCTAGCTCGTTCATGAACGGAGCTCATAGAACACAGGGCCGCATTACTCGAGCACCTCGAGGAGCTGGGCCTTACAGTCAATTGGGCGAAAAGCTCACTGCTCCCCAGTCGGAGAATTTCCTTCTGGGAACAGTGTTGGACTCGCTATCCATGACAGCACGCCTGTCACCGGAGCGCGGATTGAATATTCAGCACGTCGCGAGATCCTTCCGCCACGGCTCTATAGTCCCGCTCAGAAGGTTTCAGAAAATGCTGGGTCTGATGGCCTCAGCAGCCTCCGTACTCCAGTTGGGCCTGCTCCGCATGCGCCCACTGCAGCTATGGCTAAAAGCACGAGTTCCCCCAGGGCGTGGACCGCGGGTCTATTTCGCCTCAGGGTCGACCTTCAGTGCGTTTCAGCTCTGAAACCGTGGAAAGTGACCGACTGGTATCAGTCAGGTGTGAGTCTGGGGATCGCCTCGGGTGTGAAGGTGGTGTCTACGGACGCCTCCACATCGGGGCGGGGAGCGCTGCTCGAGGGCAGACCACTAGCTGGCCTATGGTCAGTACGGGAGAAGCTCCTTCACATAAACTGCTTGGAATTAATGGCAGTCGACAAAGCGCTAAGGCGCTTCTGTCCCCAGATAATAGGCCACCACGTATTGGTCCGGTCGGACAACATGTCAGTGGTGGCGTACATAAATCGCCAGGGCGGCATCGGGTCCACACGCCTTTGCAGGCTGGCGGAACCCCTCTTGGTCTGGGCCCAGCGCAACCTCCTTTCTCTGAAAGCGGCGCACGTGCCTGGGCACCTGAATACGGGTCCAGACAAGCTGTCCAGAGACAACGTCCCGACAGGAGAATGGTCGCTGCATCCGCAGACGGTCCAGCTGCTGTGGGAAACGTTTGGCAGAGCGCAGGTGGACCTGTTCGCGTCCCGCGAGAACGCTCACTGCCCAGTATTCTTCTCGAAAAGCAGGGACGCGCTGGCCCATGCTTGACCCAGCGGTCCCCTGTATGCTTTTCCCCCTGTCTCGCTCCTGCCTCAGGTGTTGGAACGGATCAGGGAAAATGGATGCCCAGTGCTGCTTGTAGCTCCGCTCTGGACGAACCAGGCTTGGTTTCCGGTCCTGATGCGGATGGCCAGCACTGCCCCGTGGCCTGTACCGTTGAGGAGAGATCTCCTCTCTCAGGCGGAGGGCTCGATTTGGCATCCTCGCCCGGAACTGTGGTCCCTGCACGCATGGGCCATCAACGGGTACCCGCTAGCCTCCCGGAAGGAGTGCTAAACACGATCGCGCAGGCTAGAGCTCCGTCTACCAGACGGCTCTATGCCTCGAAATGGTCGGTGTTCTCTACTTGGTGTCGAGCCCGTGGCTTTTCACCTGTGGACTGCGGGGTTAAGGAAGTGCTTGCCTTCCTTCAGGAGCTGATGGATAAGGGAAGGACCCCATCCACGCTCAAAGTTTACGTGGCGGCCATAGCAACGTTTGCTAAACCGGTGTCTGGCCAGTCACTGGGGAAAAACGACTTAGTCGTGTGTTTCCTACGAGGAGCTCGGAGGTTAAACCCTCCCAGGCCCCCTTCAGTCCCGGCTTGGGACCTTTCCACGGTCTTGGAGGCCATGAAAGGCGCCCCGTTTGAGCCGATCCAGCTGTCGGACATGAAGCACCTGTCCCTTAAGACGATGTTTCTATTGGCTCTCGCTTCAGTAAAGCGTGTAGGGGACTTACAGGCGCTTTCTGTAAGCGCGTCATGTCTGGAGTTTGGGCCTAACGACTCAAAGGTCGTACTCAAACCGAGGCACGGCTACGTGCCGAAATCCCTCAATACACCGTTTAGGGCCCAGGTAATTTCCCTGTCAGCCCTTCCGGTTCTCGATGAGGAGAGGGACGCGAGTCTCCTTTGCCCTGTCAGGGCGTTAAGGGCTTATGTGTCCCGCTCGGCTGAGTTCAGACAGACCGAGCAGCTTTTCGTGTTGTTTGGCGGCCGTTCTAAGGGACTCGCCGCTTCAAAACAGAGCCTATCCAGATGGATAGTGGATGCCATAGCGCTGGCTTACACTTCCAGGGGCCTGCGGTGCCCATTGGGTGTCAAAGCGCACTCCACGAGAGGCGTGGCCTCGTCGTGGGCATGGTATAGCGGGGTCTCCCTGCAGGATATCTGTACGGCTGCGGGCTGGGCCTCGCCGTCTACATTTATCAAGTACTATAACCTGGAGGTGCCCGCCTTACAAGCTAAGCTTTTGGCGGTCTGAACTTCGGGCTTATCGGCCGCCAATGCGGCTATGTGTACCCCGACGGTCGGTACCCCTACGGGACTTTTATGAAGGAGTGATGCTTCTAGCCTCTCCTCCTCTACTCTGTGTGAGTTGTGGTGATTGTGCACTAGATGTGCCCCGGGCTTGGCCCCGGGACTCTGGTGTTGGATCCCTGTCCGCACGGCGTTTTGCATGGGGTCCCCATAGCGTAAGATATTACGCAGTACGAGAGATACTCTCGTAAGAGAACGTACTCGGTTACTAACGTAACCTCGGTTCTCTCTAGAGAGGGAACGAGTACTGCGTATCTTGCCGTGTTTGGACTATGCTCTGGTTCGCTTCGGCGTACAAAATCAGAGGAAATACAGCTATCGAGGGGGTATTTATAGGGCGAGACCACGCCTATACTGGCGGGACATGACGAAATGAGCGCGAAGCGTCCTCATTCGTCATTACGTCACGCAGTGCCTCACTCGATAGGCTGCAGCTTTTCCAGCGAGGCAGCCAATGGGCGCGCGAGCTGTCTCGCCCTTGTCTGCTTGCTGCTGCAAAAGCGTTTTGCATGATTAAAAAATTAAGGATAATTTTTGGCTTCAATATCTCGAGGAAAGAGTGTTTCCCCATAGCGTAAGATATTACGCAGTACTCGTTCCCTCTCTAGAGAGAACCGAGGTTACGTTAGTAACCGAGTACGTTTTCAGGCGTTTTCAGACGTTTCAGTGTGGATGAGAAACTTATAAATTTACCTTACTGCGCATGCGTGAAACCTCACAAAAGCTCACTGACAGATGGAAAAATAAAGAAAGGTATCGCGCAATTCTTCTAACATGATAATTTTATTTAGCAAAATATCTCACCATTCACTGATGCGTCCAGGTCGCACTCAGTCACCATATGTTTGGTCTAAAACGCGACTGCTCTCCTGTATTGCCGCAGGACAGCAAATGTGTGTACATTTTCTATCATCTGTGCAGTACTGTGATATGAAGAGTGTGCAAAGTAACATATTTTAGCAACAGTGTGAAAGTGAATAGCACATAACAGGCACAATACCGGTAAACATCAGGTAAACATCTATTGGTACAACATGGATCACATGACTAAACTTACGTCATCGTTTTCAAATACCTCCGGCTTCACAGTCCACACTACAACGCGAAAACGGAGTTTTCAAATTTATCCACTTTGAAGAGCGTTTTCCAAAAGCTACGTTTTCGTTGACTTAAAACGCCGTTTCAGTGTGGACGGAAGGCCAAAACGGAGAAAAAAATATACGTTTTCAAACGAAAACGTATCAGTGTGGACAGTCTGTCCTTGTCGGTTCTTGCGTCTTCAATGTTATGTATTGTGAGTGTTTCTGCCCGTCATCCCTGTATAATTGGATTATTCGGTAAATGTTTAAATTGGAGCTTGCTTGACTCTGCCTGCCTTCTTCAACCCACACCACACCCGTGACACAGACAGTGTTTGCATTTTTAAAAAAGCTGAAGATTGTTGGTAGCTTTTGTAGTAATTGAGCTTCTCTTGCTTCTTTGTCCTTTTTGTGCTTTTATTTCATTGATCCACTTGCTTGTGGTTTTAAACTCATTTTTGTTTTTGAGTAACCGTCTTATACGCGTGACTTTTATATAACGCAATGCTTTTCACTCGCCTCTAGATGTCCTTCTCAGCAGCGCAGAAATACATTAAAATTATTTATTTGATTTATTTACTAGTTAATACTTTGCAACTACAAAAAAAATCACATTATTCCTCAATATTTAACACAATTTTACTGAAAATAAAAATAAAATAAAAATAATTATTTAAATACTTAATATAATACTTAATATAATATAAAAATAGATTTAAATACTTTAAAAACCTCTCACGATTCGTTAATCTCGATAGCTGTAATAGTTAAAACGTATAACAGCTGTAGTATTCGAGAGAGTTTCACATGTTACTCGTAGTACCCCAGAGTGCAGTCTGGACGATGGGGCGGGGCGGCACTTTTAGGCGGGGCGACACGTGTCGCTCCGCCCACCCCCAATTTAATTGGTTTATAATACCGCAATCTTATTGGTGTAGACGATTCAAGTCTGAGCATGCGCATTCTTTTATGTACGATTTTGTGAATGATTTGGCCGTAAAGAAATATAAAATGCTAACTTTAATCGTATCTTATTATCGGTTTGCCATGGTATTTTTTGTTATGATCTATTGGCTAATACTTTATTATACTTAAGGCACAGAATAGAAGTTATTGTTTAAAAACGAACGCTTGGTGACGGCACCTGTACTTCAGGGAGATGTTTTACATTAGCACGTCATTCACTGGCTTCTTCATATTTCTATCAGGATCGGTGGATCAGCACAAACTCTGGATTTTACGCAAATTATGATTATTCACTGTAAGAAGAATGTAAGCAGCTGATTTTAAATTCTAAAGCACGACCATTTTTTGTTGTCATTTTAAACGACATTTGTTGTCCGATGCTTGCATTATTTGGTACAAAGTGTAAATAAATTTTTTAATGGCAAACATGTTTCCTGGTTGTTTACCTGTTCATAAAATATGAGGGCCTATTGGTTCTGTATGTTATAGTTTTTAAAGATTCATGTTTTCTAATAAGTGTCAACCGGTTAACGTAAAGGGATACGACTGTCTATCTGGCTGACATCAGATATTAAAAATCGAATTGTTTATGTATCCACCATAGCATTGTGTGTTCATGTTTTAATCATCGTATAGTAGGCTACGGGATAAAAATGGTTTTAAATATTACTCTCACATAGCTACAATAACCATAAAAACCCCACTGCTGTAAATCTGTGCAATTATAATATAATAAAATAAATAAAATACCCAGCAGAGAAGTGATATGAACATGTACTAGGCCTATTGCTTATAGTTATACGCTCTTGAGCACATTATAATATTTGCTATAGATCGACCTAATAACATCTGTTTTAGTAAAAAAATAAAATAAAAACATTGCAGCGCTGCACGGATTTTATTTCCATTGTACGCACAAAACCCAATGGCCAGGGCTTGTGCTATTTGGTAGCCTATTATTCTCTTATTTGTCACCGTGGTTTTGCTTTAAAATAAAATAAATGTATCCGATGTTACTGAAATACAGGGAATTATCATCATTTGTGTAAAATCCCGAGTTTGTGTTTATTCACGGATCCTAATGAAAAAACGAAGAAGCAAACGAATGATGTAAAACTACGGAGCCCTGCATGACATGCGGAAAATTATTGTCTAAATCAGCCTATAAAGAAACTATCTCTCCTTTGATATGCCAGTCATTTCAGTCATGCTGATTATCCACCAAAAGTGGCACTGACTTGTCTGCAGGGTAAATTAATACAGTATAGCTTGGCTAAATCTCAAACAGTGTATCATTTATCAGCAACATATTTTGTGATATCGCCGACGCCATCCATACAACTGCTCGCTTACAATAAGACTTTTTGTAAAGCTGCTTTGAAACGAAGTGAATTGAGCGCTATACAAATACATTTTGACAGTAACTTCATCTAACTTGATTCGTAAGTTCATCAAAACATTATCCAATTGATCGTTACTGAAATCGCAATGGTTATTTATCACTTAATATAGTATATGGCCAAACAGCATCGTAGATCATTCATAAACTCGTACCATTCGTACATAAAAGAATGCGCATGCTCAGACTTGAATCGTCTACACACCAATAAGATTGCGGTATTATAAACCAATCAAATTGAGGGTGGGCGGAGCGACACGTGTCGCCCCACCTAAAAGTGTCGCCCCGCCCCATCGTCCAGACTGCACTCTGGGGCTACTCTGTAATACGAAGCTATTTCATATGCAAGCATGTCAGCCAATCACAGCAGTGGCCCGGTTACACTGAAGTCTCACAGCAGACACGCCCCTTCAAACAGAGTGTTCAAATCAGAGACTAAAATCAGGCTAGGAAAAATGCCTTTTATTTCTAAATTATGACTATTTTTGATCTAAAAAACATACTAACATTATAAGGGCAACACAGGAAACATTATAAAATAATTTAAAAAACCATTCTAGGGCACCTTTAAGAGTTTATGTAGTTCTTTAATGCTTCGCTAACGAGCAGAAGACACTAGGGTTTAAAGTTGTGCAGCTGGGGCATGTTGTCACACTGCGTTACAATGTGCCCCTATTAGAAATATGCTATTCTATACTTTTATGAATTCTATTGAGAAAAATGTAAATAAAGACTGAGAGTCAATGTTCAGAAATTAATAAGTATTATTATGTTTTGAACTATGCTGTACAGCTGTGTTTTCCGGTGTGTTTGTTGTCAAACTAAAAAATTAGTTTATTTTTAATTATTAAAAAATGCCATTATTTTATATGAAAAAGTTAATAATTGTATTTTATTGAGAAAATATTTTGGTTTGACTTGTACATTTTTTTTGACTAGATCAGATAACATTTTAAGCTGTTATATGGTCATGTTACAACGTGCCCCTCATGTGTTACAATGTGCCCCACCTATGGGGCATGTTGTCACATTTCACTTCCATTCTTTCGGGGTAAATCAAGAAAAAAGTAAACACTGTATTAATAAAACAAAGCCACATAATTGTAGCCTACTAGACATGTTGGAAATTAATATGAAGGGAAATAAATGCTTTAAACCCTAAGTAGATTTACACAAACAGAGAAAGTCAAAAAACGTTAGATTGTGCCCCGCTCTCTACTAAGTTCTTATTCAAATGGCAACGGTTAATGAAAGGTAGATATTGCACTCACAAAAAAGTGTTAATATATTCTAAAACATCAAAGACCACACTGATGGCCGCTGGAGATGCCACCGCACTGGTCATCATCAATCGTTTTGTGTTTGAGCGCCCCCAAGTTGTGTTTCACTGTAACTTCAGAAGCTCCAGACACGTGCAAGTAGAGGTAACTGCAGGCTGGAGCAATGGGCGTGGCAAGAGGTAGGTGCGTGGCAAGAGGTAGGGGCGTGCCGTAAGGTCTTTACAATTGGACGCGATAGCTTGCTGATCCGCATAAAAGCGAGCCATAAACTTAATCACTATTGACCAACAAATAATTATACAAGACCAAATACATTTATTTCACTGTAAAAATATCAATAATGATATTGAGAATACATTCAAAAGTACCGAAACCTTCTGTATGACGCGGGTTACAATGACGTCATCACCACCGCGACTTTTTTAGGATGTCATTAAACATTCATACTGTTTGTGAAAATTGCACTTTTTGTAACACATCGCTTGAAGATATAGAAGCTTTATTTTTGTATTGCCCTTTTTCTATTTCTTTTTGGACTGACTTGAAAAATTGATATGACAAACAAATTTGTCTTAATTTAGAACCTCATGACATTTTACTTTGTTTCCAAAACCTATATTTTTCTGAAAAACAAAATTATATAATTAAATTATTTTGACAAAGTTTTATTCATAAGACAAAAATATCTCAAAAGAAACCCTCCTATATTACCTTTTATAACACTGATCTCACAGTAACCTATACTTTGAAACCCTTTCAAACATGAGATTACAAAACAAAACCTTTTTGAAAATATCTATAACTGCCTTGATATTCTAAACTTTTATTTTTGTATTTATTTATATTATGTTCATTTTATACTTCAGTTGTTATTGTTATGGTTTACACATTTTGAGCTGTATTTACAATGCCTTGTATTCATCTTGTTTTTTTATTGCATTATACATGAAACGTCTGTACTTGAACTAAATAATAAAATAAAATAATTAAAAAAGAAATTAATTTATTATTTTAAAGACAAAAATGTCTCCTGCCACTATTAAAGTCATACTAGTTTTGTACTTTCAAGTACATACGAACTAAAAGTAATATTATTTTTATAATAATGGTACAGGAAATGTTTTTGCTGTATAAAGGCATGCATATATACACGTGTTGGATCAAACTGTCGGGGTTGCTGCAGGATGACCGAAGACGAGGACACGGAATTCTCAATATAAGAGTTTTAATAAACAAAATGAAAACTTCCAAACTCAAACAAGAACAAACTCCAGAAAATCAGGCAACACACAACCATTCATAGACGACGATCGACCAACACTGGGAGAAAACACAGGGCTTAAATATACATGGAATGATTGAATAATTAACAGAACACAGGTGATGAAACTGAACACAAACGAGGAGCGGGAAAACTTAACAGGGCTAAACCAAAAACCACAAAGACAGGGGAAACCAAGATCACAAAAACAGAACTCAAATACATTGGATTGTTACAGTACCTCCCCCCTCCCCGAAGGCGCGATCTCGCGCCGTATAACATCCAAAGGGGTGGGAGGGTGGGCGCCCTGGAGGCTGACGAGGGCATAGTGCAGGTCCAGGAAGCCTCCAGGGCGGAGCAGGCTGTGGGCGTGGCCATGGCGGAGCAGGCTGTGGGCGTGGCCAGGGCGGAGCAGGCTGTGGGCGAGGCCAGGACGGTGCAGGCTGAGGGCGTGGCCATGGCGGTGAGACCCCTTCGGGTGGCCATGGCGGTGAGACCCCTTCGGGTGGCCATGGCGGTGAGACCCCTTCGGGTGGCCATGGCGGTGAGACCCCTTCGGGTGGCCATGGCGGTGAGACCCCTTCGGGTGGCCATGGCGGTGAGACCCCTTCGGGTGGCCATGGCGGTGAGACCCCTTCGGGTGGCCATGGCGGTGAGACCCCTTCGGGCGGCCATGGCGGTGAGACCCCTTCGGGCGGCCATGGCGGTGAGACCCCTTCGGGCGGCCATGGCGGTGAGACCCCTTCGGGCGGCCATGGCGGTGAGACCCCTTCGGGCGGCCATGGCGGTGAGACCCCTTCAGGTGGCCATGGCGGTGAGACCCCTTCAGGTGGCCGTGGGTCCTTCGGCGCCCACGGCGAGGGCCTATGGCCCCCCCCAAAAAATTAATGGGGAGAGTGACTGGAAAAGGGACAGGCTCTGGGACAGGCTGGGCAGACGTGACGTGACAGACGTGGACCAGCGGTGAGGGCTCGGCAGGGCTGGACGGGACCAGCGGTGAGGGTTCGGCAGGGCTGGACGGGACCAGCGGTGAGGGCTCGGCAGGGCTGGACGGGACCAGCGGTGAGGGCTCGGCAGGGCTGGACGGGACCAGCGGTGAGGGCTCGGCAGGGCTGGACGGGACCAGCGGTGAGGGCTCGGCAGGGCTGGACGGGACCAGCGGTGAGGGCTCGGCAGGGCTGGACGGGACCAGCGGGGAAGAAGTCTCTGGCAGGACGGTCTCCGGCTGGACGGGCTCTGGCTCTGGGTCAACGGGCTCTGGCTCTGGGTCAACGGGCTCTGGCTCTGGGTCAACGGGCTCTGGCTCTGGGTCAACGGGCTCTGGCTCTGGGTCAACGGGCTCTGGCTCTGGGTCAACGGGCTCTGGCTCTGGGTCAACGGGCTCTGGCTCTGGGTCAACGGGCTCTGGCTCTGGGTCAACGGGCTCTGGCTCTGGGTCAACGGGCTCTGGCTCTGGGTCAACGGGCTCTGGCTCTGGGTCAACGGGCTCTGGCTCTGGGTCAACGGGCTCTGGCTCTGGGTCAACGGGCTCTGGCTCTGGGTCAACGGGCTCTGGCTCTGGGTCAACGGGCTCTGTGAAAAAGTCTATTAAGTCCATGCTGGCAGAGGCCAGCGGTAGGGTCTCTGTGCTGGCTGGGACCAGCGGCGAAGGCTTGACTAGACTGGCCGGGACCAGCGGCGAAGGTTCAATTGGGCTGGATGGTGGGGTTGGAGTGGGGCTGGTGACATCATCGACGGTGAGAGATGATCCACAGGATACCAGCACCCACTCCACATAGCCCTGGAAGTTCCCCCGAGGCCCGTCCCCGGGCAGGCGTGCTCTGGTCTCTGGGTTGAGACCTGCCCGGAAGAACACACAGAGGCTGGTGTCATCATAATGCACAAGGGGTTACCAAGTTCAAATACCTCTGTGTGTGCCTCGAGGGACTGGTTCTCCTGGGAGAGAAGGAGGATCTCCACTGCTGCAAGATCCATTTTGTGGTCGATCGTTCTGTCGGGGTTTGCTGCAGGATGACCGAAGACGAGGACCGGAATTCTCAATATAAGAGTTTTAATAAACAAAATGAAAACTTCCAAACTCAAACAAGAACAAACTCCAGAAAATCAGGCAACACACAACCATTCATAGACGACGATCGACCAACACTGGAGAAAACACAGGCTTAAATATACATGGAATGATTGAATAATTAACAGAACACAGGTGATGAAACTGAACACAAACGAGGAGCGGGAAAACTTAACAGGGCTAAACCAAAACCACAAAGACAGGGGAAACCAAGATCACAAAAACAGAACTCAAATACATTGGATTGTTACACAAACACTCACCATATAATAAAAAAAATCTCCATGTAATAAAAAAATTAAGTAAAAACAGTTTAATAAACTTCTAAGTGGCATTAATCAATTAAGCAAAACAAACACAATTTTATCCAAAAAACATTTATTCAGTTTAGTTGTCATTTTTACAAATAATTTTTTTAATTTGTCATCAAAGGCTTGTGTTCAAAGTCAAAACTCATTCCTCTATTACTCATTCCTCTATTACTCATCCCTCTATTACTCATTCATACTATAGTAGCAGTCCATAGAACAGAAGGCATCAAATTCTCTATCTGAATAGAACGCAGTAAAGACCCCCTTCTTTCCATTTCCGCAATATCCAGTGGTGTTTTTGTAGAGGAATCCACAGGGATCACGTCTGGGGAGCTTAAACCCCACCCTATATTCCTCCCTCACATCCGGATTGACTGACTTCCAGTCAACGATACCTACAAGATAAAAGAAAAAATGAATTTTTAATGAAAAAATCTCAAAAAAGTCAAAAGCCACTCCCAGAGAAATGTACAGGCCATACTGAAATTCAAAGGCTACTTGTTTAGACCTTTTTATATTTGTTTTCTAAATGAAAAAAAAAAATGAAAAAAATGAAAATGCTGAATGGTTTAGAACTGAACCACCATACAGCAGCTGATAACATTTGAACAAGAACTGTTCAACTGGAACTTCTGAACACGAACTATTGAGCTATGTAAAAGACCTGTACACACTTGACTGTATCTCCCATCACTAAGACCACTTGCGCAGAGTGAACCAAGAAAAAACACTTGTTTCAGCTTTGGACGCAAAATCTGAAAATGGTTGTTAAAAAACACAAAATATAGAAATCAATTTGACATGGATAAAAATGTCTTGATGACTTACACAAAGCATCCAGTGTGACTTGATCCACGATGGAAATAGAATGCAGTCTTTTGTAGAAGCATCAACCTATCACAAATAAATATAATACGAAATGGTGCACAATGTTTATTTTGCTCTGTGAAATCTTTTTGCCCGCTTTGAAAGAATGCTTACAACACATATGCCACATAAAATGTCAATAGCAATAATACATCAAAACAGTCAATGAAATCTAAAGTATGTATGCTAAACAATAACAAATCATAACTACAATATAACACTGTTGAAAAAATTATATGCTTACAGGGATATGTAACATGGGATCTGCACAAAGTGGGGGAATCAGCGTTGCATTCACATAGCTGTTAGACGTCCAGACATGGATGCCCTAATAACAGAAACATACACATTTCTTCATAACAGCTTTTTGCATTTTATTCACGCTACAAGGCAAGCAATGACATTTTACCTGCAATCAGCTAAGGTCTTCAATTTTCAAAATCTATAAGAATCATAAACATCAAACACAACTTAAAATAGGAAAATTAATATATAAAGCAAAACATGTTTGTCATAAGTTTCCAAGATACGTAACATCACCGTTCACGTTATAACCTTAACAAGTTGGGTTGGAAACCATTCATACCACTTTTAGCATAGCTTAAAGGGGACATATCATGCTAAATCTACTTTTTTAGCCCTTAAATGCCTTTTGTTGTATATTTGGAGTGTTTATAAGCACAGAAAAATTAGTCTCTTCAGGAACTTCGTTGATATCTTTATATTCTGTTTTGGTCACATTTTTCAACCGGTTTAGATTTTTCTCTAATCTATGACGTTTTGTGAACTATTACGTCAAAGTATTTGCAGCGGAACTGCCAAATAAGGACATCGACTTCCGGCCAAACACTTGAGCAATCCGCCATTTTTATTTCTCGCTATTTTGTAGTCCAAGTTCAAGGATGCAGAAGTTAAGAGAGGGTACGTCAAAATGTTCGGTTGTTGAATGTAGTAACCCACACGCTTCATTACACCGTCTCCCGGCATCAGAACCTCTTTGAAGTGCCTGTTTGAGTTTTATTTTTCACGGAAATGTACCAACATCTGTGGGTAAAGTCATGTTTGTGTGCGCGAAGCACTTCATGGATAACTAACGTTACTTCAGCAATCTCCGCCAGTATTGAGAATGAGGAGTCACGTGCCGATTTGGGCGGGGTCTGAGCCGGTCGGCCATGATGGGAGGAGACGCTATCGGTTGCCAGGGGCAACGCCTTCAGAACTTCACAGAGGCGCGACTAAACATGCCAGAAATAGCGAGAGAGAGACAACGCAGCGCAGTATTTGTTTACATTTCAGCGATACACGGCAGTGTCTTTGGAAGATATGTAGAAGGAAGAGAAATGAAAGTGGTTCTATCGGGTTTAACAATGCTAGCCAGCTTAGAGAAACTGCTTGTCGATAAACTGACAGCAGCAACAGCGAGCAAAGCATGATTTCAAAAGCAGTTCAGCACAGTTCACCTTTTATTGAACACAAACGAACAAAATGAATACTCTGTTATTCAACTAGAGTTGTTTAATTTGTTATAGATATATCTGTACCGCGAAATGTTTTAAAAAGACACTTTTTTTAATGACGTATGATTTGCATTGAGAGGGGAATGTCCTATCCGCTTGACGTTGCAAATGCACGTATCTGATTTATATCAGATTTATTTCCACATATGAATGAGGCCTGAAACATCAAGTATGACTGAATTCTCACAGTTTAATGTTACAGGTTTAAGGGTTTCTCTTGCACCCAGCCGCAGCAGAATTGTTCATAAGCTTGTTAATGACTTAAAGCTTCTGAACTCTTGCATTGTGTAGGCAGTAACGTTTTAGGCACTGATACCATACACCAGGTAATTGACCATGTCAGGGTATGTGAAAGGTGGCAGTGCTTTGGGTCTTTCGTCCATTCTGTAGCAGGTCGTACGTGTCCATACTGTATATGTTGATGTCAACTAGTTTCTCTAAATGACGCTGCTTAGTGTTGTTATTTGGTCTCTCCCGATAGAGACCCTTTCCTTTTGCTTCATTTATTCCCAAGAAACTGTGCCTTATCGCAAAAATGCAAATAAATATCAAGCTGCTCTCCTTCTCTGTCACTATTTCTCTCGGTCTCACGGTCGAAGTAACCATGACAACGGATAGCGTATCCTCCCAAAATGGTGGATCCTTCCCACAATGCAACGCGGAGTTATACGCGTGACGTCACCTTCTCATTCTCAATAAAGAAGGATTTGCCGATAGACTTCGTCTGATTGAATGGTCAGTTCCTTCTATCTTGGAGACGACGAACAGAGCACTTCGGTAAGCTGTACATAACGTACTAACGTTACTTTCTTAAAACACACGGTGGTGCACACACAGTGTGCTTGTTTTAACAAGAGAAACAATCGACTTTTCTTTAATTGTTTATAATATAACTTATATTTTGTTTCTTGTGAGTATTAAATAGTCGTTGTAAATCATGCAGTAATGTAGTAGTGGGCATGGATGGAGAACTTCCTGTAAATACAGTAACACAGCATTGCGATACATCCATATGAAGACGTTGTTCTGCAGGTTCGTCGTCTTTATTTTCATCTCGCTCCGACTCTGGCTCGAACATGTAAGGCTTGAGGGACAAGTCTACCGTTGTTGACATTTTGTTAATAAATTGTGAATAAAAAGTTTCTGTTCCGCTAGATAATCGTATTTCTGGTATCAAACTACAAAAATTGCCGAATGGGGTGGAGTTGAACCGAATGTCACCTCTGCAAGCTGGAGAGGGGGCGGGCTATGAAGTGTCGCATTTAAAGAGACCGCACCAAAACGAGTTGATCTCAGACGCACATCAGAAAAGGGGTAGAAAAGGGGCCTGTGGAGCTATAATAATGAGGAATTCAGACCCGAGCATTGCAGTTCTGCTTTATATAGACCACAAATGTATGATTTATATGTAAAAAGGAACGATTTAAAAGCATGATATGTACCCTTTAACATAATTTATAGGTGACGACAATACTAAGGGTGGAACAGTACACAGACGGTTCGGTTCATACCTTGGTTCAGACATCACGGTTCGGTACGATTTCGGTACAATGGAGTGAAAAGCAAAACAAAAATATAGATAACATTTTTAACATTGTCTTAAGCCTTGTATTTTTTAAATGAGTTTTATAAATAAAGGCTTATAAGCAGTTTATTTGTATTGCACTGACAATAGTTTTATACAATTAGTTTATTAATAAAAATGAATAAAAAGACCCTGAGATATGTTTGGTAATTGTACCTGAATGAATTTAAAATTAATTTGCTATATTTCAGATCAATATATTTGTTTTCCTTAATTTTAATTAACCCTAACTTTATTCTTATCTGAATTTCTAAATAATTGATTTCCGTATAAAATAATACTACCATTAAAAACACATTTGATTTTCTTTTTTAAGCGATGTAGAATGTGTAACTTAAAAATAAACAGATTAGTGCCTAGTATCTGTGTATAGTAGTGCTGTAGCGACGCGTCGATGACGTCGACGCTTCGACGTCAAAATTACGTCGACGCCATATTTTTGCGTCGACGCTTCTTCATTTATTTATTTTTTGCACCGTTTCCGGCAGTACAGCTCGCCAACACACGTGGGAGACCGAAACATTGCAGAATGGAGGACGAAGACCACTAGAAGTGAATGTGCTCTCCATTAAATGAATCACACACAGTAAACAAATCCTTAACAAAAAAAAAACCTTTGCAATTTAGACGCGCAAACTGGGTGCGGGTGCGGTGAGACGTACGGCTCGGGCAGATCCGGCTTGCAGTCGTTCATCCGCGGACGCGGCGCCGCGCGCGCTGTTACAAAAGAAGCCGTGCACGCGATATGGGGTTTTGCCGGTCTTGCGCACCCAACGCGTCATATTTGCCGCACGCTCGTGCGGACGCGTCAAGTATAAACAAGGCTTTGCTCCGTGTCAGCGCGCGCTCTGATCGGTAAAGGGGAACAGACTCTCCTGAATCATCTCCAGCAGGAGCAGAAGCACCACTAACTTCGCCTCCGTTTCCCTCGTAAGCTGATATTAGTATTTAAACATTCTCTATGATAAAAAATGTTTGTACAAAATATTTTAATAACACGGTTTTGGCGGTTATAGAGTTCTAATGACGGTGTTCAAATACATAACAGACTAACGTTAGCCAGCTACAGTATCATGAGTAGGCTACGCTAGTTCGTATTTATTTGAGATACATTGTTTTTTTTTATTAATCGAGGAGCAGAAAAATAATCTTTATATTAATCGCCCAATTAGTCGTTAGATTAGTCGACTAATCGATAAAATAATCGCCCAACTAATCGTTTAGTTAATAATCGTTTACCCCAGCCCTAGTGTATAGAAGGATCATAAACATGCTGGTACAGACGTACCAGTTCGGCCAGATTCAGCTCGAAGTCGTTCATCTTCGGCGCCGCGCGAAGTTACAAAAAGTGCCGTGCACACCGCCAGGCGGAATGGGGTCTTGCGCACCCAACGCGCACGACCGCCCACACCACAATGACGTCATTTTTGCCCGCGCGCCCGTTTGGGGAGACGCGCGCGGTCTGCGGAGACTCGCGCTCAAGGCCGACGCTCTCGCCGTTGTACTATTCTGTGAAACGACAGGGGGCGACTCAAGTAAATGTCCTCTAACCACGAGGAATCAACGGAGAGAAGAAGAAAGGTCCACACGTGACAATGTTTATTTTAGTACATCACCACCAATAACACTACAAAAAGAATCGTGTAAAATACAGTAAAGCATGAGATTATTACTTATGACATTAGAACAAAATATGTGGATATAAAACATGTATGCAGGCTATACAACTAAATCCCAAACTAACGATTTCTTAAATATTTTCTAATTTCACTAAACATCTCATTAAGTTTCGTGGACATTTTATAACACATGGATCTTTTTATTAAAAAGGCGTATTACCGGTATGCTATTGTAGGCTAATTTTGTAAGCATAATCAACTGATTTAGACGCGCAAACTGGGTGCCGGTGCAGTGAGACGTCATGCTCGGGCAGATTCGGGTTGAAGTCGTTCATCCTCGGATGCGGCGCCGCGCGCGCTGTTACAAAAAAAGCCGTGCACACCGGCAAGCGAAATGGGTGATTCTCGCGAAATTAGACTTATGAGGTGTCATGAAACATTTTGATGATAAAAGTAAATGCTATCAAAATAAGAAGGATACAGTTATAAACATCTCATCATGTACTATTTTGCACATGATTTCAAATGACATCATAAATACCAATTTTGTTGTTTTTTCCACATTTAAGGGGAAATTTGTCATTACCGCAACGTGTCCATGACTGGATTTGGGTCCTTTGAGATGGAAATATTTATAATTAAAAAATATAAAAAATAAAAAGCTTCAGTGCATGTTATACTATAAATATTTACAGTAAAGTCATACTCATACTTTCACTCGCTATTACAAGTCTACATCCCTACCAGAAGCCTACGATCGGTCAATGAGCGGAGGCTCGTGGTACCATCACAGCGAGCCACAAAATCACTCTCCAGAACTTTCTCATTCACAGTTCCATGCTGGTGGAATGATCTGCCCAGCCTCATTCGGAATGCAGAATCCCTGACAGCATTCAAAAGACAACTGAAAACTCATCTATTCAGGGAGCACTTAACATAAAAAAAAAAAAAAAAAAAAAAAACCTTCCCCTTCCCTTAAATCCTCCCTTGCTTGGCTTATACTACTCCGAGCTATGTGTGAACTTTGTACTTTGAGCACTTCTTGCGTTGTTTTTGCCTTTTCACGATGACTCGCTTGGTTTTGTCCTCAGTTGTAAGTCGCTTTGGATAAAAGCGTCTGCTAAATGACTAAATGTAAATGTAAATGTAAAGAAACATGTTGAATTTGGTGATCATTGGTAAATGTAGTGACAATAATAAGGAATATAAATGTGTCCAAGACCAATTATCTCATCCTCCGCAACAATTTTCAATCATTGTTTAAGTCCTCAAGGAACTAATATTTTCAAGGAATTTTGTTGGAAGGGACATAATTGACTGTGACACGCAAGATGGCTACCAGATAAGCAGTTCTTATTTTTTCTCTCCAGATAAAAGTAAAAATTTTGTTTGTCATAGTACCTACACGACTTTTTAGTTCTCATTACTGAAACATGAGTTTGTAAAGTTTTAAAAAATGTTGCCGTTTTAATTTTGAGATTACTATATACCCCATTATGGTCTAAATATAAAAAGAGAGGGAAAGTTTAGCTAACCCTCATTTAGCTTCCACAGTTAGCAAGAATGTTTAAGGTCGCTCATCCTCCGCAACACCATTATCATTCACCGCAACAATTAAAGGCCTGTTGCGGTGGAGATACTCAATGTTTCGGTAATGAGAAACAGACTTATGAAGGAGGGACGTGCACTATAACTCTTGCTCATTTCAATATAACTTGATATTTGCCTTAAAGGAGCATTTCACCCATTTCAACATGAATCTTTATTGAAAGTAGATCATATATGTAGTCGAAATGTAAAATAATTTTTGAATTTGTTGCCTTCTTGACCGAGAAAAGACAGAAAATAACCGAAGGGTGCATTTGTATGAAAGACTACAACACCCACAATGCACCACATTGCACAGCTCCGCAAGCCACACCCACTAATCCGGAACTGCGCGCACATCAAAGAAATCATTCTTTCGTCAACAAGGCTAACGTTAGCTGCCACCAGAGTTTGAAATTCATTTCACGCAAAATTTCTAGTAAGTGATAATGAAAGTAAAGAGACACACCGACCGGTCTCGTATCTCTCACAGAGGAGCGGAAGCATAAACGGCAGATCGAGAGAGGAACAGGCCTGATTTTATGTTGTGTGTGGACTTCAGTCTTCAATGAGGGGCTGTTGGCTTATACTTTCGTTGTGTATTTGTTCATTTTACTATTAAAATGTTTAAATGTTCGCCGATTCCAGCCTCCTTCTTCCCACAACAACAAACCCCGTTAACGTTAAGTTACATTGGCAAATTCATTAGTGAATTACTCCTCGTTTGTATTTCTTTCTAAATATGGTGTATTACTGCATGATACCTGGATGTTCAGTCAGGCGAAACTATGGTGGTTCACATCACAACACAGACGTCCCTTCGTTGAAATTCTCTGCAGCAGACGGACTCTATCTGTGTCCGTAGCGCACAGCGAGAGCACAGGCACAGCAGTCCGCCTCAGCTCGAGCCAGTCCGGGCTCCTCGACCGCGACAGGCAGCCGCCTCCTGTTCCTCCATCAGCCTCAGCTGCTCTTCACTATATTGCGGCTCGTAAAGATAGCCACGAACATCGGATTCGAGCAGCAGACTTTCAAAATCCTCTTCTTCCATATCATGTATAGTTTCTTCAGTCATTGTCATACTTCCTATCTCCACAGCGCTCGTTAGCTTAGCTTCCAAAAACAAGATGGCGGATATTGATTTCGGTTTCTGCAAGTGAAGTCCCACCCACTGATCTGTAATAGGCCTGTAGGGTGAGTGGGTCCCACACCCTTGAATAATAATGAGCTAATGTTTGTAGTCTATACACTTTTCAACTATATGGGGAGGCTGCAGACCTGGAGCCGGCAGATATACGCCCCTGGCAGTTTTACGCCCCTGACAGTTTTACGCCCCTGTTGTTCCTGATGCGTCCAGTAGGGGGATTTACTGCGAAATAACATAATTAAATCGACTCTAACACATTAATAACCCGTCCATAGACTTGACAATTTTGTTTGTTTTTTTGTTCATTTAAATATTAAAGTTACAGTGTAGATCTGCACGGATTAAAATATATGTAGCTATAGACCTTATTCAGAGCAGCGCCATGACAGGTATGAAAGTGAGGCTGTGAGGGATAGACTTACCGTGTTTCCAATGGCATCCGCTGTAAAAAGCTGAATAAAGCTCCTATATTACTTACAATTTTCCACAGCTTATATTGTCGGGAGTTTTTTGTCAACTGAAATTTCTTGGAAAGATATTTTTTCAGTGTTTCATGAGCAGAACAATCCGAAAACACATTAAATAACAGTACAGCCCATTGAGGAGATGCATGTCTATCCCTCACAGCCTCGCTTTCATTCTCATTAAAAATCAAAGATGGCGCTGCCGTGAATAAGGCGTATTGAGTTGGGCTTCAATCAAAATTAAAAATACACAGTTGGATCAACTGTTATGACAAGTATATGACCTACTGCAGTTATAGGCCTATTCACCATATGTTTTTATATGGAAGACTGAGTGAAATATGTTGTGAATTTATAGTTACATTTAGATATTAACCAAATTAGTCATACAGCCTATACTGTGTAATCATATGGATCCTTATAAGCTGTAGTATTCTCTATTGGTCGTCATACAGCTACAAGACAGTGTCCTACACAGCATTTTATGAAGACAAACACAATATATCCCTTTTCTAAAATTCCATGGGCCATTTAAAAGAAAGACACGATATTGTTGTTCACAATTTTTTTGATTAACACCATTTATGAATTATGATTACGTCCCTATGGTTTGGCCCTCTTCTTTAACTATTTTTTAAAAGGACATCCATAGTGATTTTATTGTGTGTGTGTGTCAGGTGAGTGTGGATTGCATCAATTTGCTCCTGATCTTCTAAGTACAACGGCACAGGCACTTGTTGGTGGAACAATAGTGGAAAAAGTGTCAAGCCACTTTGATTTCTTTTGGCCAACGATGATGGACTGTGCAGAGAAAATTGAAAATGACATTAAAAACCATGTCCATGTAGGTCTCCGTAAGTTGTTTATTTTGTAAGTCGTAAAAAAAAAGATGGGTGTTTATAAGTTTAGAGAGAGATTTTAATTTTCTTATAGCTAAAGCAAACACACACCTTTATGAGATGCAAGTTTAAAAGAATTTGGTAAAGACAGAGTATGATAAAACCCACATTAAGTGCACATACCCTACATTTTAGCCCAGACCAGTAAGCTATTTTAAGAAAAAAGGTATATTAAGATATAAATTATATAATTATATAATTTCATTTATAAAAAACAACTCAAACCAGAATTTACTTTCAAACCATATGGTAAAAGTTTTTAATGTGGGTTTTATCATGTGATGTTGGAAATAATCAAAATATTTGAGTGAGTGTGCAGTTCAACTCTTTACTTGGAGAGAGAGATTTATATACACGTATACATATATGCCTATTATAAATGTGTCTTTTGTGTGTTCACACCATAGACTGTAAAAAAAAACAAGTTAACATATTTCCAATATCTACTGTAATGTTGCCCCAGAAACCATGTGGAGTAGGCTTTGTTTTAATGCAAGGAGTAAACAGGGTCTACCAGAAGAGGCCATCTCATGCAAGCTAAAGAAAATTAAAAATAAAATGAATTTTAAAGTGAGTAGAGAAGACTAGGGGCAGCTAAAACTACACGTGGTTAGCTAAGTTTAAGCCAGATTGAACATAAACCTGACCGTCAAGTACTTTTTGTCTCTCTAAATAAATTATAGACATTGATAGAAATGAATTGATAGCTACCAAGCTAATCGTTTATAAATAATAAATGTTGCATCATTGCTAAACAACAATAACTTTAGCAGATTATTTAACATACAAATTACAGAATCTATTATTGTTTTGTCAGATTTTCATTCTAATGATAAAATCTTGATTATACAGTATTATTTACTTTGTCTTCTGGGCAAGATTCATCTTCATAAAGACTGAACCATTCAATGATCATGATTTAAGAATATTCTCCTCTGATATAAAGTCCCTTTTTTCTTCAAGAAAATGTCAAAACCTTTAAACTCAAAGTTTTCTAAAACAAATAATATAATTGAGTCTGTTGTAAAGAACCTTCCATTTAAAACTGTATTGATTTGTGTAGCCTAATTCAATCTCTTTTGATTTCCCCCTTGTTTTTAGTTTTTTTTCTCTTCTCACTGTTAATGTCTTGTATCATTTCATTTGCAATACAAAATAAATAAATAAATACATTTCAAAAAATAATTATTATTGATCATAACTCAATTCGCGTCGCTGTACAGCCTCCCCCTACTGGACGCATCAGGAACAACAGGGGCGTAAAACTGTCAGGGGCGTAAAACTGTCAGGGGCGTATATCTGCCGGATCCAGGTCTGCAGCCTCCCCTTACTCCTTTTCAATGAAATTTATCTTCCGTCCTATCGTGACGCAAAATGACGATATTTACGTCACGATAGGACGGAAGTAAAACACTTAAATCCTTTTTTCTCCCATCTCATAAAAAAAACAAGCAAAATTCCACCATCATTATAATATATGACTGGGTTTCTAACAATACAAACCTTAATGCAAATGGGTGAAGTGACCCTTTAAACACTTACACAGATTGCGTAAACAAAATAGCTATTACACCCCCCTCCCAAAAGGGGTCACTAATTTTTTATTTTTATGAAGTGCTTCCACAAAAAGCAGTATGAATGCAGTATAGGCCACCTACTATAAATGTAATATTATTTAATATTCAATAGTTTTACTGTGAAACAATGTATTTCTTCATGTCTTTTTTACGAAATGTTACCTTCAAGATGGCTATTGTGTATTTTGTTACAGGCAAGCATCAGTTGAAAAGAAAAGGACATCAGCGAAAGACAGGTTGACAAAGCATAGGGAAAAAATATACAGCAATCCAGAGAGACAGGGTGATAATGTGGAAATAATAGGAAAAAATATAACTTGGATTCATTGTTTTGACCGACACGCACACGCTGACATGAAAACGTGAAGGCTAATATAATTGTCAAGTTTCCTTCATTTATACAGCGCTCTTAACAATATATACTGTTTCAAAGCAGTGTTACAGTGATAATAGGAAATTAAAGAAACAGAATGTTTTGGCTTTACATCAGCTCTAGAATAAAGTTATTGTCCAGCTAAAGTTAGTTTTGATTGATTCACGTCCATCGCAACGATCATTTATTAAGTTAGGGTCCACTAACACGACACCGTTCTAATAGAAAACCTTTAATGCGATCCGGCAGCTCATTTGCATAAAACAGTGCCTGGTGGCTCTGAGAATTTTTTATCGCTTCCACATAGTCACGTGAATCGTAATTATCCCGACAACGTTTTATCAGTACAGAGGTAAAGGGAAGGAGGCCTTCACAAGGGAGAGACTAGTTGACACTTCAGGACTGCGTTGTCGACGTGTCCAGACGCAGGTCCTTCATCAGATCTGGATGTGGCCTGGATTTTGGTGCTAAATAGGAAAAGGATCTACCGCCAGCAGTTGATTTTGATATTCTAGGTATTATCAACTGGCCAGAATTTTGAGATTGCAATAGACATGAAGGACTATAATGTGTTAAGAGCTTGCTCAAGTACTGCAAATCTTTAGTGCTTTGTAAGTAATCATCAATATTTAAAAATTCTCAGAAACTCAGAAAACGGGGTAATTATTGGCCCGTTTTGGACCAGCTATAGTTTGTTTATTAAGCGTGCAGGGCAACCACCCATAATAGCATTACAATAATCTAGCCTTGATGTCATGAACGCATGAACTAATTGTTCTGCATTTTTCATTGAGAGCATATGACGTAATTTAGATATATTTTTAAGATGAAAAAATAGTTTTACAGATACTAGACACGTGACTTTCAAATGAAAGATTGGTATCAAAGAGCACACCCAGGTTCCTAACTAACGACGAAGACTTAACAGTGCAGCCATCAAGTGTTAAGCAGTATTCTAGGTTATTACATGAGGAGGTTTTTAGTCCAATAATTAGAATCTCTTTTTTCAGAATTAAATAGTAGGAAATTACTAGTCATCCGGTTTTTATATCAGCTATGCATTCCGTTCATTTTGTAAATTGGTAAGTTTCGTCAGGGCGTGAAGAAATATAGAGCTGAGTATCATTAGTATAACAGTGAAAATGCTTCCATGCTTCCTAATGATATCTCCTAATGGTAGCATGTACAGAGTGAACAGCAGCGGTCCTAATACTGAGCCTTGTGGTACGCCATACTGAACTTGTGATCGATAAGACATCTCTTCATTTACTGCTACAAACTGATAACGGTCAGATAAGTATGATTTAAACCATGCTAGCGCAATTCCACTAATGCCAACATAATTTTCCAGTCTATTTAAAAGAATGTTGTGGCAATATTGTCAAATGCAGCACTAAGATCGAGTAACACTAATAGAGAGATACAACCACGATCGGATGATAAGAGCAAATCATTTGTGACTCTAATTCATTTAACGTTTTTTTTTTTCTAACGTAATTTTTAGTTGAATATTTCAGGACTTCAGTCGACCAAGATTTTCTTTGGTTGAGTACAGCCCTAAATAACAGACAGGAACTAGACACAAATAATGAAAGTCTGAACAGAACACCAGCAGAAGAAAGTTTAGACCTGACAGGGTATATATATTGAAAACAATATTTATACTAATTGTTGTATATTTGTTAGTACTACAGTGTAGGCTACATGACATGATTCTTTATTTGTTAGTACTACAGTGTAGGCTACATGACATGATTCTTTATGAGCATAAGATTGTAACTTGTATACACAACACTTGTTAACACAAGGCATGGTACTGTGATGATTACGATAAATGAGAAAATGAAACACTGTTTATGAAATAAATATTCTATTAAAAATTGTATGCGTTTTAAATATGTAAAATGGGGTTAGGCATCAAACCCCTTTGTCAACAGCGAAAGTGTGAGCTAAATCTCATTTCCGAAACATTGATCCTCATTACCGAAATGGCATTTTCATTACCGCAACATGTATCTTTTTTTACAAATTAAGTAATAATTAGATAATCATATTTTGTTTTAAAATGTATATACATATTAAACAACACTACTTATTTAAGGTCTGCTACATAACAAATGTTTATGTTATCTTTTAGTAAAACAATTAAATAAAAGAAATTATAAATCATCACGTATGTTTCGGTAATGAGAGAAAATAAGGAAATTACAAAAAATAATAAATATGAAAAAGTAATCTCTCCAGAGTTTTATATAGCTTTGAGCATGAGTAATAAGAGTCTACTTCAACATTAGCCAAAAATATACATTTTTAACCATATATTTAAGGTAATGTCATGTTGCGGTAATGATAATTTTTTATGGACTTCATCTAAAAATGTAAATAATTATATAGTAAATATTTTTGTAAATCTTCTAAAAATAATGGTTATAGTAAGTTCAGACCTTAATCTTATATGTGCAAAAAGAAAATTGACTTCAATGGCATTTTAAAAATTCTGATGCTGGACACCTTCTAAATCTGGATTTCGCGAGAATCACCCAAATGAGGTCTTGCGCACCCAACGCGCGCGGCCGACCGCCCACACCGCAATGATGTCATTTTTGCCGCGCGCACCTCGCTTTTGCGGACGCGTCGAGTATACCCCCAATTTCCACCAACTGCGGAACGGCTGCGGATCCGCTCAGGAACGGCGGCGGAGTCAATAGGTTTCCATTAAAGTCAATGTGTGTATTTTCACTGACTGCGGAACGGCTGCGTTCCGACTCCGTCCCAGCTCCGGCGACCGCAGCCCTTTGGAGAAGATACGCAGAGTTTCTATTTTTGCCGGATGCCGGAGAGCGCCGCAGGAAGTCGAGCACAGAAACTAAATAAAACATCCGGTAATGTGCTTACGGCGGATCGTATTTCCCTTCACTACACCTCGAAAACGTCATAATGGGTGGAGATTTTGTTTTATATACTTTTTTCTTTTTCCACAAGAACAATAGTTAACTTTATTTACACAGCCTACTACTTTCCCAATACATTCATAAAGGAACCCAAATAAACATTTAGCATGTTATAAGTTGATTATATTTATAAATATTGTAGGCTACTAGAATCACAATCTCCACAAAAAAAGCAGATCAGGTCAGCACAGAGTTGTTTCCCCTGTACTCATCTGGGTGTAAACAAACTGTTGCTGGTTTTGTGGTTCTGTTTAAAGAAACTAAATCATATTGCGCGATCGTGACTGCAGCTGTCAGTCATGCTGCAGCCGTTCCGCAACAAATCCGGATCTGGTAGGTATTGAAGGACGGCGGAGCACGGATCCGACACGCAGCGGAGCCGATCCGCAGCCGTTCTGCAGTTGGTGGAAATCCGGGGTCAACCAGGCTTTACCCCGGATTTCCACCAACTGCAGAACGGCTGCGGATCGGCTCCGCTGCGTGTCGGATCCGTGCTCCGCCGTCCTTCAAAACCTACCAGATCCGGATTTGTTGCGGAACGGCTGCGGCCATGACTGACAGCTGAAGTCACGAGGACATACGATATCTCCCAAATTTACGTATGATGATGATGTTTCTAAACAGAATCACAAAACCAGCAAGTTTGTTTCCATCCAGAGGAGTAGAGGGGAAACTCTGTGCTGACCTGCTGATCCCTTTTTTGTCGAAATAGACTATGTGCACGTTAGCATATGCTACTTCCGGCTGCGAAACCGATATGGGGTGTCTAGTTTCCGGTAGCCTGATGGACAACGTAGATTATGTATATTTCTCCAGATGTCTTGGACATTAACCGAAGATTTCAGTCGATATTATAATATAATATTAGAGTCGATGATGTTCATCGACTGGTTAGTGATTTTTCTCCAGCTCCCCAGAGCAAGAGAGAGAAAGGGGTTTAAATATTACATCTCTCAGTATGTCATACAGGGAGTAGTGCTACACATGTAATACAGGGAGTAAAGGTATCCGACGTTGGGAAAGGGAACTAAAAAAAGTCCTCGCTCTAGACTAGGTACTGAAAGAGTTATAGGAACTTAGTCCGGTCGGAACACGGCACGCGAAAAAATGGTTATAGGAAGGTTCTTAGGCACTGCAAAAGTCCCTCCGGACGGAAAGCGGCTATAGACACCGTGAGTAGTGACTTTTCCCTTGTCAGTGGTGTAAAATATGTAGTTGGATTGTTTCATGTAACTTAGTTCTTCTCCCTCGCTGTGTTATGGCTTTGCTATGTGTGGATACATGTGCTGGTTACGTTCGTGAGACAGCTGATTAGTACTCTTGTCATTGACCGGAAAACAGTAACGTTACAGGAATCACCAACCCGTCGATCGCGGTCGACAAGTCGATCTTGGAAGCATTTTAAGTCGATCACGAAGAGTTTTCAAAATCAGAGAAAAAAGCCTATTGTGTGTAGTAAATGGTGTTCTAATCCATGTTGCTGTTACAATCACGTCATTTTTGCGGCGCGCACCTTTGGGCTCATGCGGACCCGTCGAGTTAAACAAGGCTTTACGCTTTAACCATTAAACCAGCTCAGCCACAGTAAGTTTTTTTATGTTTTAGGTCCATTGCGAACGATTAAACTAAGTTAACGCCGGTCCACTGATGTAAACAAGACGGCAACCGGAAACGAAGTACCCAACGTCCGCCCTCAAGCCGGAAGTTAGCATTTTTCTCGTGCACAGAGCGAATTATTGTGATTCTACCATACAATATTTATAATTATATAATCAACTTATAAAATACTAAATGTCTATTATGAATGTATTGGGAAAGGAGTAGGCTGTGTAAATAAAGTGAACTATTGTTCTTGTGGAAAAAGAAAAAAGTATATAAAACATCTCCGCCCATTATGACGTTTTCGAGGTGTAGTGAAGGGAAATACGATTCGCCGTAAGCACGGAGTATATTATTTTGAAAATTACCGGATGTTTTATTTTGTTTCTGTGCTCGACTTCCTGCGGCGCTCTCCGGCATCCGGCAAAAATAGAAACTCTGCGTATCTTCTCCGGAGGGCTGCGGTCGCCGCAGCTGGGACGGAGTCGGAACGCAGCCGTTCCGCAGTCAGTGAAAATACACACATTGACTTTAATGGAAACCTATTGACTCCGCCGCCGTTCCTGAGCGGATCCGCAGCCGTTCCGCAGTTGGTGGAAATTGGGGGTTACTCTCTCTCATTCTCAAGGCTCGGTTATACTCCAGTTTGGGCGCGTACAAAAACAGCGGCGGACAGCACGGACGCGGACTACTTGTGTTTATACTGTCTGCTGAGGTCCCTGACTCCGCTCAGTGAATTATTGCACATCTGGCTGTCTTTATGATCCTTTAATAATGGGTTGTAGAGTAGGACTTCTCGCACAGCTCACTTCGAAATCGACGTCCATTTTCACCAGCCTTTCGCGGTTAATCTAGTAGTGGCGCGCGAATGAGCGCGGTCCAAAAATGAGAGCCCGCGTCCAAGAACCTGGCAGACCTCCGATGATTTTAGTCACGGACCCTTGCGACCTGCGCAATGCGGACGCAGAATGTTAAGCCCGTTCAACTCAGCGACTTTTCCTGCAAGTCGCATCGTGGCGATGATCGTAGTGGGCGTCCATCAAGTCGCTAGCGGACTTCCAAAAGACAGCGACGCTTCTTGCTGATGTACATAATAGTATTTATCTATATACATTGATCAATAACTTGGAGTATATAAATGTAATTGGGAGTGTAAAAGCACAATATTAGAAAGGCACATAGTACGTTACTTAGTTTTACTGTCTCTGTCAAAAATAGTTATTGACAAATTCAATCATTGACCTATTGGAATCCACGATCGCCGAACTGCTTCCACGCATCTTCTTTTTATTTATGTCTGTATGTTGCAGACATATCAAAAAAATTGAAATTTGCTACCGCAAGGATCAATTCTATCCTCTTACTACGTGCACTGGGCCCAGGGCTGAGGAGAAGGATCCCTCACTCCTATGGTGTCGCTCGCGAAATCGCTCTTCATTTGCATAAAGTAAAATTTCATTTTCGCTGTTCTTGTCGCTGACACGCCCTAGTCGCCAACGTCCGCGCGCTGGCCGAAGTCGCCCGCTCACCATTGAAATGATGGTCCGTCGCTTGCAGCGATAAAGTCGGTTAGTGTGACGGGCTTAACATAGCTACACACACACACACACACGCGCGTGCGCAATGCAATCTTGACATCTGTTCATTATGCTGCGCTCACACCAAACGTTAATACAGCGAAATTGATCGCTATCTAGAGTTTTATTTATTTTTATTCCGTGTATTCTCTGTGCAAATTCGTGCACCGAACCGTGACGCCCGTACAGTTTCGGTTCAATACGAATAACTTACATGTAACGCTCCACCCCTAGACAATACAATATTATTGTAAATGATATCACATAAAAAGAGGTAGCTAACGTAAATTGAATCAAGCAAAGAAATAGCTTTTGTTTTTGCTCCAAAAAGCTTGACTTACCTCGAATTTCACATAAGATTCCTACACGTTATGAGTTTCCATCAGACTCGCGTGTTTGACGCTGTGTGCTTCAAGATTCTGACGCAAGTGCTAAGATTCCGATTGGCCAAGAGAAAAAGTGCTAAGATTCCGATTGGCCCAGAGAAATGTCAATTATAAGAATTATCCAATAATTTTTCTTAATTCTAGCCTGCATGGAATGCAGATGAAGGGCGGGCAGCATACATATTTTTTTCAGCTAAAGGAAATGACGTTTAACTATAGTTACTGCTGATTGGCCAATGCAGTTGCCAGGAGGAAACTCCTTTGACCAATGAGAAATCTCTTGCCACTCCCCTACCTCTTACCACGCCCCTACCTCTTGCCACGCCCATTACTCCAGGCTGCAGCTACCCGTCTCGACACGTGAGCAAAAGCGCCAATCTCAATGGTCGGATAGTTTTTGACGCGGCGCGTCAAACCAAAAAAACGAACCCGAGGCGTTTAAAAAAAATGACGCTTTAACGCGTGGCGTTTTTACTCGTCGGTGTGCACACTCACATTGGCGCCCATTGTTTAGTCACGAGGCGTTAAACGTCGGCGAATATCGCACGCGAAATTCGTCCCGGTGTGAACAGGCCTTTAGATTCCAATGGTTGTTTTTCATAAGGGATGTCTCATTCACATTCGCATTATCAGCTGAAGATTGGCTTGATAGGCCAATCGCTAATGACCATAGACAGTAAAAGAAATAATGACGCTAGCCGAACCTGTCAGTCCCTCGTAGCCTACTGATCACCTTTTACAAAAGCATTATAGTTTGGAGTGAAGCATACGTATTGGTAAGTGACAAGGTTTTATGGAGTTATAGTGTGCAGCATATGATTGAGTTATAGGCTAATGTTACCGGTAGCTACCGCGATGTCTTACCTGGAGATTCAGAATATATCTCGAAATGACACCTCCGGCCATTTGGTTGGGTCATTGACCCAATTTTTAATTAAATAAGGGCAATCATATCCTATTGCAGTTAATTTTGCAAACGTTGCCGGTCGGCAGGTGTCAATGCCTCACAATAAGACATTTTGTCATTCAAATACACACGATGCTCACGGCGTTTTCCCCCACGCCCCCCAACTATGACGCGTTGCCGACTGTTTACAAATTGTTTGTTCCGAATCGGAACGTGTATCAGGTATCAAACTGCCAAAGTCACGTGATTTCAGTAAACGAGGCTCCATTACGTCATAACTGTGTCGAAACACTCAATATCGGAATTTCAATGTTTCACCGCTGGGGGCGATGATCTCTCAACCCATGGATCATGAGGATTCACAGATACCCCTTTTCCACCAAGGCAGAGCTGGTGTTGGTGAGAACCATTGAACAAGTGTCTGTAGGTTTTACCTGACCTCTGATCAGTTTTATACATTTGTAGACTATTAGACATTAGTATAATTAAAATGAATAATGGTAGTGTGGTATTACAAATTTATTAAAAGGTATAATTTAGATTTCCAATACTATAGTTTATAGAAGTTTATTAGTGAATGCCTGAGCAGATTCTTAAAGGGGTGATGAACTGAGAAATCAAATTTCCCTTGAGCTTTTGACATCTAAGAGGTCATCATATTATAAGAATATCCTGTAAGTTTCAGAACTGAAAACGTCCTTGTTAGTCCAATAAATGCTTTTATTGACACCAGCCTCAGCAAACGACTCGTTTTTGAAAGTGGGGAACAATGACGTCAAAGAGGATAAAACACCACCCCCGCATAAGAAGATCAACGCCTACTTCAACACGGCCGGTTTAGCCCCGCCCACCGATTCGCGCACGCATAGCTAAATAACATAGGCCTACCTCGCCGCCTCACAGTTGGAGAAGTTCGCAGAGCTTCAGTCGGAGCTCAAGTCCAAAGTCCGTCGCCCTTCGCGGAGCTTCAGTCGCTGAGTTCAAGTCCAAAGTCCGTCGCCGTTCGCGGAGCTCAAGTCCAAAGTCTGTCGCCCTTCGCGGAGCTTCAGTCGCGGAGTTCAAGTCCAAAGTCCGTCGCCGTTCGCGGAGCTCAAGTCCAAAGTCCGTCGCCGTTCCCGGAGCTACAGTCGCGGAGCTCAAGTCAAAAGTCCCTGCATAAGCTTCCTCTGGAGTGCATGGAAAACTTTATTTTTAATGACGTTCCACTCTAGCTGATGAGGTAAAACATTGTCCGTCTGTTCGCTTCATTTCACTGGATTGTTTTGTAAACAAGACTTGATTTGCAGACCGATTAAGAGTAAAGAACAGTGCTGTGCCGTCTATATTGGATCTGACAGGAATGGTGTACACACACTCTGGGTCAAACATGTATGGGCGAATCATTCCGGTTGCCATTTTACAACATTGGACGTTTTCAAAACAATTTCCCCCAAGTGCATCGACGGCGGGTGAGTTGAAACTCATTATAATATGCAAAAATGTTATCCACTCATAGCAGTGGGCGTTTACTTCCAAGTCTTCAGTGCGAGACGCCCATAAAAACCGAGCGTTTTTCAGCTAGGCTGAAAACTAGGGTACAAAATAGCCTATTACTTATTCATTTTGATGTTTTTGAATGCAAAAACCAAGCGAACGTCATATGTTTACCTCAGACAACAATATAATAAGATTTAAAAAGCCAGTTTATGACCCCTTTAAATCAACACTGAGCCTATCTTCATGTCTCAGCATGTGAAGTGACCTGCTGAGAGGGTCCCCCCCCCCCCCCCCCCTTTTGGCAGTGCGGGAAGCTCGGCTTCATCCTGTTCTCCTGGCTCAGGACATTTACATGTTTTGTTTTGATGTATTCTTAGAGTGTATTCCCCCCCTTGCCTGCCTTTTGTCCTGTCATATACCCCTTTTCCACCAAGGCAGAGCTGGTGCTGGTTCGGAGCCAGAGCCTAGTTTCAAATCGGTTCTTTGGTTTTCGACCACCGAAGCACCAGCTCCGAACCAGTAAAAGTGGTTCTTAAGTAGCACCAAATCATTGCTGGTCTAGAAGTAAGAACCGCTTACGTCAGCGGCTGGGGCGGGGTTACCGTGGCCAACAAGACGAACAGAAACTTGTGACCGCCATTTTTGAATTAGCAGCTAATCGAGCTAATACCAGCTCGATTGTAATCTCCGTTTATGCAAGTTACGGCGAGCTGCACGAACATGTTTTATTCGCCGTGTTTGAATGCCGATGTACGTTAGGTTCGCAAAGCCATGAGCATCAATAGTAACGCAACGGCCGCCATGGTTGATATAAGGCTTGTTCGAGATGCATCGGAGCGGCGCGGACTGATCGGATCATACGACTCCTCCTTGTGCTTTTGGATCGCTTTCGCATTGCTTTCATGTCATGCGGCGATCGATCTGCGAGAAGCCGATGCATCTCGAGCAAGCCTGGCGTGTTTGTGTTTGGCGCTACCGCACTAGCGTTGCTGGGCAACATGAGACGTATGCAGTGACGTAAGATCTGGCTCTGTTGTGGCTCTCAAGCCGGTGGAAAGGCAAACCGGTTCTTAGTAAGCTTGTCAGTCGAACCAACTCCGAACCAGCTCTGGCTCTGGCTCTGAACCAGCACCCGGTTCTTGTTGGTGGAAAAGGGGTAACAGTGCAGGCTCCCCCTTGAAAGGTATATCAACTACAGTTATTCTGCTTAAGTTAGACTTGGGTACGATTTTGGACGAAGCAGACTACAGCAAATAAAGAATCCTGCTTTAAAAGATACACCCGAGTCTCCTGGTCTTCACTCTTCTGAGTTTCTACACTTTAGAAGAAATTAATTCCCAACAGTAGTTAATAATCTTATTGGCCTGTTTAGCTGACCCATTCATAGAACTAACAAAACAAACCCTGACAATTGATAAAAGAACATACACTTGATAATCTTATTAGATGATTAGATAATTGCATTTGAAAGATTTTACTTTCAATAAAACATTGCAATAGATTTGTAAAAGGGGTTCCCTTTCAAGGCAGTAACTCAACATTACGTCAGCTGTGACGTATAAGGGAACAGTGGCGGTTCTACATTGAATTACACCCCGGGCAAGACCCCCTTCGAGCACACCCCCCCCAGCCCCCCCCCCCCCCCCCCCCAACACAAAATGCTGCACACTTATTTTTTATTATAACAACATAAGTGTCCAATGTATTTGTGATATTATGAATGAAATGTGCGTTATTTAGAAGAAAGTCGAGGTGGTGTGACTGACTTTAGCCCACTAATTCCATTAGAGCAGGTGTGCCCAACCCTGCTCCTGGCGATCGACTGTCCTGCACAGTTCATCTCCAACCCTAATCAAACACACCTGAAGGTTTTCAATTAAGGTCTTAACAACCAATTAAGGTATTCAGGAGTACTTGAAAATTAAAGGCAGGTGTGTTTGATCAGGGTTAGAGATAAACTGTGCAGGACAGTCGATCGCCAGGAGCAGGGTTGGGCACACCTGCATTAGAGTATTCCATTAGAGGGTCTCCAACTTTTTTTCATTTGAGAGCTACTTTTTAAAAATGAAAGTGGCAGAACTACTCATGTAATACAATACTTCAATCTCTTAAATAATGCCTCATAACTATCCTATTAAAGCAACACTATGTAACATTTTTACCTTAAAATAATGTTTCCAAAATCTTATCAGTGCATGGTTCATCAAGTCGTAACAGGGTGAAAGGCACTTCTGCCATAGCCTGACGGGGTCTGTGTCGCTTTTACTTGTTACTACAGAACTTCGGGTAACCCGACTACAAAAAGAACTACAAAATTTGACTGATTTACGTCAAGTCAAGCGCTACAATAGTCATTATTTAATTTTTCATCGTTTCTGATGTCGCAATACATCATCCTTTCATGAAATCATGTATACTCTACTTTGTCTGTGGACATCGTTCATTCCGGTGCTGGATAAACAGCGAGCGTGCGTGCGACGGTAGACTAAATTATTTACGACAGCGGTAATGGACAATTTCGTTTCCAACCAGTAGGGCGACCGAAGAGGAAAAGTTCCATGGTGTTGCTTTAACAACTATACAAACTGTTTTAGACCTAAAAGAGATTTGTTGGCCTGTATGTCACCCTTAAATGTCAGAGAAAATAACAGAATCAGAGATGATCATTTTTATAGAAAATTGTACTTTTAGCATATTAGCTATAGGCCTACTGTAAAAGTACATAATTATAGTTGAGTTTAGTTGATCATAACTATGAAATGGCATGAACATTTAATTTCATGATTATAGTGACCAAAATGATCACGGTTACCACAAAATCCTGTTTAAAAAAGTACTACTACACAATGAAATCAATTCAACAAGTTTTATGTCGAAAACTAGCAATTAACAAATAAAATTAGCATCAATATGCACTTTTTGTTTACATAAACATTAAAATATGTCTTGCACCATGTAATCAAGTTACAAGTTCAAATAAAGTTCTGACAAAAAAGGTTTTATAAAAAGATAAACCTCACATATTTCAGCATTTAAATATTTTATAAAAAGAATGAGTCAAAAAAGATAAATTACTGAAATTTATAATGCACATATCTATCATATTAATGAAAAGTGTTGCATTGCATCCACAACAAATATTTCTATTTATTGAATATAAAAATGTTGTAACTTCTCAGTAATGATTTCATGTAGTTTAAGTGTTTAACACCATTAATGAGAATGGCATATTTAACCTAAATGTTTATATCAGAAGTAAAACATAGTTTAAATCATTATTTTATTTATTTAAATTATTATTGTGAACATGCACTGTATTTATGATTAGGACGTATATTGAACATGTACGGTTTTAGAAAGGCTGCGTCAGTTTCACTAAACGGCCCAACGTGCTCGCTGACGCGGACATTTAAGAAGGGATGGATGTTTGCTTCATGTGATAGGCTTGGTGAGTGAAATTATGTTTGTATTATCTTAATTTATATAGTATTTGCACCTGGTTAAGAATGCTGATAATGATAATTCAGGTTGATGCAATTTGATTTATTGGGTGATGTAATAGGATAATTTAGAAGTTTTTCATTTTGAATAGTTATTACTATTTGGGCCAGTTGGTGTCGCCAAAACACATACTCTTCTAAAAGAGTGCGTACGCACGGTCAAGAGCATCCTTACGGTGCGCACTTATTTACGCCGAGTTTATTTTTTATAAATCCTGATATGTGCGTGGAAAAATGCGTACGCATATTTCTATACCCATTTTGTGCGTATGCAACGTTTATACATCAGGCCCCATTAGTGTTTGGGTGCACCCCCATCCTTCATGTTGACTGAGCTTTCAATGTTGTTACGGAAAGGGTGAAGCTGATTATGGTCCTTGTCACATGAACTGCGGTGCGTTTTCAGCATTCTAGAAAGTAGAGACTTTTTCATTTTACTGCACCTGGAAAAAATGAGCGTGTCGCTTCAATTATGAGCGCGCCTACATTTGAACGAACTTGAGCGCGCAAAAGACACAATATGTAAACGGTCCCTTGGCGAGCTACCTCCAATCAAGCCACGAGCTGGTAGCTCGCGAGCGACGTGTTGGAGACATAGACAGTAAAAGGGTTGGAGACCCCTGTGATAATAGAAAACTGCTTCACGGCGCAGAGGATTTTTTTTTACTGCTCATGCCGCCCCCCATGTGTCATGAAAAAATGAAACAATCGGCCATGCAGGCCATGTTTGCGCACGTGGACGGGGCGGAAGCCCACGGGTATGTGCGCATGCCCCCCCTCGAGGAGACCTCGCACCTGTGCCCGTCTTCGTTGGGTTCGGACTGTAGCCTGCCTTCTAACCTGTGCAGGTTCACGGCCCACCAGGCTGACAAAGCATTTACATTTGCAGCTTCTGCTCTTCACGCCATGGCAATACTGCAGGTGTTCCAGGCAGGGTTCCAGCCTATACACAGCGCCGGTAGCAGTGACGGCCACAGAGCTAACGCGCCCGCTGTGTCACTTCCTGGATGTGGTGAAGGCTATCCCGGGGAATTCGCCGTGGGTACTGGGCATAATTCAGAACTGTTATTCTCTTCAGTTCAGACGCAGGCCACCCCGCTTCCATGGCGTGGTCCCGTCATTAACTTTGCCCCAAAACGCTCCCGTTCTGAGACAGGAAGTTGAGACGATTGGCTGATTTTAGCCCACTCAAGAGATGTGCTAATCAGTCACGTGGAAACGCTGGGACTGCGTGTGAATATCCAGAAGAGCGCGTTTATACCGAGTCAGACTATAACGTATCTGGGAGTATGTTTGGACTCGATGGCGATGCAAGCCCACCTCTCTCAAGAGCGCATAGAGACAATCTCATCGACTCTGCACCGTTTCAGACTGGGCAGGTCTACTTCACTGTGGGAATTTCAGAGGCCCCTGGGACTGATGGCGGCGGCTTCTTCAGTGTGCCATCTGGGCCTGCTGCGGTCACTGCAGTTTTGGCTGAAAATTCGAGTTCCGCCTAGGGCGTGGTCTTTAGGCCACAAGTGTATTACGGTCACTTACAGTTGCGTCAGCACTCTGAGACCGTGGAGCAACCCAGATATGTTCAGCCCAGGAGTTCCCTTGGAAATAATGGCGCAACGCACCGTGGTCTGGGCAAATGCGTCGACCTCAGGCTGGGGAGCAGTGTGCCTGGGCGTACCTGCCACAGGCCTGTGGTCAGAGTCACAGAAAGAGTGGCACATAAATCGTCTGGAATTGGAAGCGGTGTCCTTATGTCCTCTCGTACATAAATCGCCAGGGCGGCGTGCACTCCAGAGCTCTGTTCAAACAGGTAGCGAGTCTCCTGTTGTGGGCGGACAGACACTTTCTCTCCATAAGAGCGACGCACATCCCCGGTATCCTGAACCGTGGAGCAGACATGCTTTCGAGGAACGGGATTCCTCAAGGAGAGTGGAGGCTTCACCCCGGATCGGTTCAAATGATTTGTGATCGGGAAGGCAGACGTGGATCTTTTTGTCAAAAGCGAGAACCCGCACTGTCAGATGTTCTTCTCGCTATCTCACTCCCAGCTGACGAAAGATGCTCTGACGTCGCGTTGGCCGGAAGCAAGGCTTTACACGTTCCCTCCGGTGAAGATTTTGCCTATGGTGTTGTGCAAAATCAGGGAGGAGAGAGCATCAGTGATCCTCGTGGCCCCGAACTGGCCAAATCAGCCCTGGTTCGCGGACCTGAGAGAGTTAATGGTGTTCTCAGCCACTCCCTCTGTTCGCTGATTGGCCCGTTAAAAAATGTATTGGAGAAAGCCAAAGTCTGCAGCACAATCCCAGACGTAGTACTGAAGGAAAATGAAAATTGAGCAGAAGTACGTAGGAGGGCGGAGCCAGTTCCCATATACGTCACAGCTGACGTAATGTTGAGTTACCACCTTGAAAGAAACACAGAAACACCGCCCCGAGGAGCAGACCGTGGAACACATGAGGCAGACAAGAGGTTAAAATAAATAACAATGTTTCTTTATTGGATTAATAAAAGTCTTTTTAAAAGTTGGCTCCGTGGTTCTTCATTACTGGTGATCAAGACTGAACAGCAGAGGAGGACATTAACATTCAAAACAGCTGCCGCTGATCAGCCCATCAGCTGCGCTAAAGAGCCGCACTGATGAGCCGTGCTCAGTCACACCACGCGCACACACATAGCGAGGGCGAGTCAGTGAACGCATGAATCGTGACAATTTAGGCCTAACCTTCCCTCCCTTTTAATGTACTTATTTATTATTTTATTTATTGTTATTATTATTATTATTATTATTATTTGTTGTTTAAATAATATTACTTGAATTCTTTATTAGGAATTGTGTTAAATTATAAGAGTCTGATATAAATATGTGAATGTAATTTTTTTATTATTTATTATTTTTTTTCATTTTTTATTTTTTACATTTTTTCATATGTACGTATGTCAAAATAATGCTAGTAGACCTTTTTTTTCAAAAAAGGGTTCAGCATTATAATTTTAGGGCTGGATGGAATCTTAACTGCATTTGGAGGCTAGAGATGCATTTAAAAACTGGGTTTTAACAGGTCTGTCCCAGAATATGAGCAAAAGAATGAGCAAATGTCAGCAGCCATATCACCCTGTAGCCTAAAGGCCTCATTATGCTTCTGCGTCAACTCCACGGCGTAGCTTCGTCGTCACTCCTTTTTTGGTTTTGGTTTTATGGTTTTATGGTTCTGCGTCAGGTTGCGTTGCATCGCGGTGCATCTGACCAATCACAGCCCTTGCGGTCTGCGTCACCTCGACGCGTAGTTACAATTTTTTGGAGGTGCACGTCAAGCTACGGCATAGGGGTTGGAGAGGGGTTCGCGGTGACGCAGAGGGGTCTGCGAGGGTACGCCGTCGTTTCGACGCAGAAGCATAAAACAGGCTTAAGACTGGTTGCCAACTGAAGCTAAGCAGGGTTGAGCCTGGTCAGTACCTGGATAGGAGACCTCCTGGGAAAATTATTATAGGCCTACTGAAAAAGGTTTGTCCTTCGGATGAGACGTTAAACCGAGGTCCTGACTCTCTGTGGTCATTAAAAATACCATGGCATTTCTAGTAAAGAGTAGGGGTGTAAAGGCCTGTTCACACCGGGACGAATTTCGCGTGCGATATTCGCCAACGTTTAACGCCTCGTGACTAAACAATGGGCGCCAATGTGAGTGTACACACCGACGCATAAAACGGCACGCGTAAAAGCGTCATTTTTTTTTAACCTCGGGTTCGTTTTTTTTGTTTGACGCGCCGCGTCAAAAACTATCCGACCAATGAGATTGGCGCTTTTGCTCACATGTCTGGAGCTTCTGAAGTTACAGTAAAACACAACTTGGGGGCGCTCAAACACAAAACGGTCTTGCCGAGCACACATACATAACGGCGAAGAAGATTTACAGCGTCTACACTCTGCCGGAAGAAATAAGACGAGGAAGATGCAAGGCAAGATGAATGTAGAGCTGCTGGTCTTGTTGTTGTCTATATAAAGAGACAAAAACGAGAATGAAGAACTCTATGACAAACGCGACAAACTTGCTCTCTTCTTCTGAGTGACAAGCGAGTGTCAGAAGCACTTTGTGGACCGGGGTATTTAGCGCCATCTAATGTCAGGGAATGAATTTGCATGTTGACTCGGCTCATCATCAGCGAAAATCGCTTGGGTGTGAACACAAAAAATGCGTTGAAAAACGCTGACGAATAACGCGAGCCGATATTCGTCCCGGTGTGTACAGGGCTTAACCCTGTTGTCCTGGCAAAATTCCCTCTGTAGTAGATTAAGTTCAATTTACAGTTTTACCACTAGGGGGTATTTATGCTTGTGTTGAGTGGGAATTACCTATTGCTGTAGAATGTTCATTTATGTTGGATAGCCAGGTCATGCTGGCAGCTGGTGTAATCCTGTAAAATAAGAGCAGTTATTAGTAAACCGACGCTTCCGCATTCCTCTCTCTTGTGTGGTCTTTTTATAACAATTTACAACACCCTCCATCCTCTTATCAATCATGGCCTCCTAATAATCCCCATCCACTGAATTGGCTCTATCACTCTCTCTCCTCTCCACCTATAGCTGGTGTGTGGTGAGCGCACTGGCACCGTTGTACTGTGGCTGCCGTCGCATCATCCGAGTGGATGCTGCACACTGGTTGTGGTTGAGGTAAGACTGTAGATTGTTAAGCACTTTGGGTGTACAGCAGTAATACTGTAGTAAAGTGCTATATAAATGCTTCATTTCATTTCAAGAAACTGGCAAATGCTACATTTAATTATGCTGTACGATTTATAAAAAGAAACGAGTTGACCATGAGAGCAAACTTAATGGCCGAGAAATTTAAGCAAAATAATGAGTATGAATTTTGGACAAAAATTAAGCTTATTAATAATACACCACTGCCAACATTAAAGGGGTTGTGGGGTCTGAGAAAATTGTTAACTTGTGGAGAAAATATTATGGGGATGTTTTTAATTGTGTTAAAAGACAATTGGTTTTCTTACCCCTGGTTTCACAGCCTAGTCCCACACTAAAATGCACATTTGAGCTGTTTTAACTGAAAGCAACTTAAAATATGTCACTGTCATTGTTTTGTCTCTAGATGTACACCGGTAATGTTTTTTATTTATGCTGTCCTCAGACTGATGTGATGTGTGGTTCTGCGGTTCTGCAGTTAGAACTATTTCCCTAGAATAGCTACAACCCTTCCAATTACAAAATAACATACAAAAAAACTGATTTCCCCCAAAATTCATGGACACGTTCATAAACATAGCCATTATGTAGACAGTATCTTAAGATTAGTAGTATGACACACTAGCTTTAGTCAAAGGGAAGTCAAGTCAAGTCACTTTTATTTATATAGCGCTTTTTACAATACAAATTGTTTCAAAGCAGCTTCACAGAGATAACAGGACAATAATGTTATAATAGTATTGTTAAATTCAAAATTAAATGTTAAATGTCCCCAACTAAGCAAGCCAAAAGCCAATGGCGGCGATAAAGGCGAAGAGAGGCGAAAAAGGCAACAGTGGCAAGGAACCAAAACTCCATCAGGTGACAGAATGGAGAAAAAACCTTGGGAGAACCCAGGCTCAGTCAGGGGGCCAGTCCTCCTTTGGCCAACGAACGAACAGTGAATGATTATGATTTAGGCAGCATAATGTCAGGAGTCAGATGTGATCAGAACTTTCACGATATTTATCCAGTTCATCTGGTTGGGGTCGGAGTCATCAGGCCGGTGGGTGGTAGATGAGTATGTTGAGGTGTCCCATGAGGTTTTGGGTAAACCTCGGGATAAACAGAGAGACTAATATTAGCGTAGACGCCATCCTTCCCATGATGTACTAAGTACATCAGGAATCATCGTCGCCATATCACCCTGTAGCCCAAGACTGGTTGCCCACTGAAGCTAAGCAGGGCTGAGCCTGGTTAGTACCTGGATGGGAGACCTCATGAGAAAACCAGGTTGCTGCTGGAAGAGGTGTTAGTGAGGCCAGTAGGGGGCGCTCACCCTGTGGTCTGTGTGGGTCCTAACGCCACAGTGTAGTGATGGGGACACTATACTGTTAAAGAGCACCGTCCTTCAGATGAGACGTTAAACCGAGGTCCTGACTCTCTGTGGTCATTAAAAATCCCAGGATGTCTTTCTTGAAAGAGTAGTGGTGTAACCCCGGCATCCTGGCCAAATTTGCCCATTGGCCTCTGTCCATCATGGCCTCCTAATCATACCCGTATACTGATTGGCTTCATCACTCTGTCTCCTCTCCACCAGTAATTGGTGGTGGTTGAGGAGATTCCCCCCTTCCTTGTAAAGCACTTTGAGGTCCCAGATAAAGCGCTATATAAATGTAACAAATTATTATTATTAATTATTATTATTATTATCATGGGAAGTGTTCCCGGTTCCGGCTGATCTAAACTACGCAGCCTAACATTGAATTATAGAAGTCTACAGTGTGCTATGTGTATGCTAAGCCAAAGAGATGTCTTTTAAGTCTAGATTTAAACTGACAGACTGTGTCTGCTTCCCGGACCATGTTAGGAAGATTGTTCCAAAGTTTTGGTGCTAAATAGGAAAAGGATCTACCGCCAGCAGTCAATTTTGATATTCTAGGTATTTTCAACTAGGCCAGAATTTTGAGATCGCAATAGACGTGAAGGACTATAATGCATTAAGAGCACGCTCAAGTACTGGGGAGCTAAACCATTTATTGCTTTGTAAGTATCAGCAATATTTTAAAATTTATGCAATGTTTAATAGGCAGCCAATGCAGTGTTGACAGAACCGGGCTAATATGGTCATACTTCCTGGTTCTGGTAAAAACTCTAGCTGCTGCGTTTTGAACCAGCTGTAGTTTGTTTATTAAGCATGCAGGGCAACCACCCAATAGAGCATTACAATAATCTAGCCTTGAGGTCATGAACGCATGAACTAATTGTTCCGCATTTGTCAGTGAGAACATATGACGTAATTTAGATATATTTTTAAGATGGAAAAATGCGGTTTTACAGATACTAGACAAGTGACTTTCAAATGAAAGATTGGTATCAAAGAGCACACCCAGGTTCCTAACTGACGACGAAGACTTAACAGAGCAGCCATCAAGTGTTAGACAGTATTCTAGGTTATTACGTGTGGAATTTTTTTGTCCAATGATTAGAATCTCTGTTTATTTAGAATTTAGTAGCAAGAAATTACTGGTCATCCAATTTTTTATATCAGCTATGCATTCCGTTAATTTTGTGAATTGGTAAGTTTCGTTAGGTTTTGAAGAAATATACAGCTGAGTATCATCAGCATAACAGTGAAAGCTAATTCCATATTTCCCAATGATATCTCCTAATGGTAGAGTACAGAGTGAACAGCAGCGGTCCTAGTACTGAGCCTTGTGGTACGCCATACTGAACTTGTGATCGATAAGACATCTCTTCATTTACTGCTACAAACTGAAAACGGTCATAATATTACAAGTGGCGTAGACGGCAGGGTATTTTTTTTTTTTGGCGAGGGTGGTTGTGATTTGTTTTTTTTGTTTTTTCTCTTGGCATATTTATTTATTGACAGTAATTGTTCAAGTAAACGGTAATCGTGTGAAGAGGAGCATTACAGTCTCCGTGGGACCATTTTCACCTTTTCTTCCCTCTGAACTTTCTCCTAAAATTCATCAACAGATATGGAACAAGAAATAATAGACTTGCGGGAGGAAATACGGAGCCTGCAGGCACAAAATGAGCAGCTGACGAGAGAGCGTCCCCCGCCCAGTAGCAGTGCTTCTAACCAACCACACTCTTCTGTCTAATCCCAATGCTTCATCTCCAGCGTCTTTTAGCAGGGTACTGTATGTCCCTCGGGAGAGGAAATGCCCACGTTTTTATGGGAACATGGACTCTGCTTTGAGTATTGAAGACTGGATTGAGGAAGCTGAGGTGTGTATTGAGGGAAGGGGTTGGTCTGATAAAGAAAAGGTGGTGTTTTTGCTTGACCACCTGAGGGGGGGAAGCGAGAATGGAGATAAAACTCCGCTCACCAGGTACTAGAGAATCTCCGGAGTCTGTTTTTGATATTTTGAGAGACTTGTATGGGGGAGACAGACATTTGTGCAATTACAACAGAGGTTTTATGAACAAAAACGAATCGGTTACCTAACGTAACCTCGGTTCTCTCTAGATGAGGGAACGAGTATTGCGTAAGCTATCTTACGCTACGGGAAAGATTCCATCTTTCTGAGAAATGAAGCCAAAAATTATCCTATAATTTTGTATCCATTGTCAACGCAGTTCAGCTGCAGCAGACCATGAGAAGGCTAGCTAGCCGCTCATTGGTTCGCTCACGGAGAACTGCTTAAGCCTATGAGGGAGCACGGATGAACCCGCGACCAATGAGAGTCTGACTCGCTCTCCTTACGTCACTGCCCCCGAAGCGGGCGTGGACGAGGCTATAAATACCCCGAATAGGCTGAATAAATCTGTTTTTTTCAATTCTGAAGCGAACATCGCCAGTAGCACAAGCACGGCCAGGAACGCAATACTCGTTCCCTCATCTAGAGAGAACCGAGGTTACGTTAGGTAACCGATTCGTTCTCTTACGAGAGGTTCTCTCGTATTGCGTAAGCTAGCTTACGCTACGGGAACCCATGGTCAACGCCGTGCGTGCTAAGCATCCACTATTAGTCCCGCGGGGCATCCCGGGGAACACCGAAAGTGGGAATGAATATATGTATCAGTGACAAACGGCCAGCGGAGCGGGCCGGTGATTGTGTAGTACATAAGCACATAAAAGAGAGGGACAGAGCGAACTCGGTCTGTGTGAATTAACCCCCTATAGTGCAGCTCAACCAGAAGAGCTGAAACATACTAGACTGCTAGTAGTTTAGCCTGCAAAGCGGGTACTTCCAGATTGTAAAATCTGACAAAGGTGGAGGGGGAAGCCCATCCCGCTGCCACGCAAATGTCGTGAATGGAAATCCCACTGGACCATGCCCACGATGAGGCCATGCCTCTAGTGGAATGAGCCCTGATGCCCAAAGGGCATGGCAGGTCTTTCGATGCGTATGCTGCTGCAATGGCATCAACAATCCATCTGGATAGGGACTGTTTCGAGGCGGCCAACCCCCTGGTGCGCCCGCCGAACGAAACAAAAAGCTGCTCGGATCGTCTGATCGGAGCTGTGCGAGTGACATATAATCTCAGAGCCCTGACCGGGCATAGGAGATTAGAATCTGATTCGCTATCGGAAGCAGGTAGCGCCGATAGGGATATAACTTGTGCCCTGAACGGGGTGCCAATCGCCTTGGGAACATAGCCATGCCTAGGTTTGAGAACGACTAATGAGTCATTAGGTCCAAACTCAAGACAGGACGCGCTGGTGGACAGCGCGTGTAGGTCTCCCACCCGTTTTACTGACGCGAGCGCGAGTAGAAAAACGGTCTTTAGCGACAGGTACTTTAGGTCCACGGTGTTTAACGGTTCGAATGGGGGAGCTTTCATAGCATCAAGAACTATGGAAAGGTCCCAAATCGGCACCGAAGGGGGGCGCGGGGGATTCATCCTTCTAGCTCCCCTGAGGAAGCGGACTACCAGCCCGTCTTTGCCCAGTGACTGGCCGCGTCGGGGTTCAGCAAACGCCGCGACGGCTGCCACATATACCTTGAGAGTGGACGGGGATCTGCCCTTGTCCAGCATCTCTTGGAGAAAATTTAGTAAGGAGGGAACCTCGCATAACCGCGGGTCCAGACCCCTATCTGTGCACCACTTCGAGAACACAGACCATTTTGACGCATAGAGCCTTCTGGTAGAAGCCGCTCTAGCCTGTATGATCGTGTTAATCACTCCCTCTGGCAAAGCAACGGGTAGTTGTTGATCACCCACGCGTGAAGCGCCCAGCGCTCTGGGTGGGGATGCCAGATCGAGCCGCGAGCTTGGGAGAGGAGATCTGCTCTGACTGGAATGGGCCACGGCGCTGTCTGAGACAGCTGCGTGAGCTCCGGAAACCAAGTCTGACCCTCCCAGTGCGGGGCTATGAGGAGCACCGAGTGCTGCGCTTCTCTGATTCTCTGAAGCACCTGTGGTAACAGAGAGACCGGAGGGAAGGCATAAAGCGGGCGGCTGGGCCAGGTTTGGGCTAGCGCGTCCTCGCTCCTTGAGAAAAATATTGGGCAGTGGGTGTTCTCCGCCGAGGCAAAGAGGTCCACCTCTGCTCTGCCGAATAGACGCCACAGTTTCTGGACTGTAAGAGGATGCAGGGACCATTCCCCGGGGGGAATGGGGTTCCTGGACAGGCTGTCTGGACCGTCGTTCAGCTGTCCCGGCACGTGCGTCGCTCTGAGCGAGAGCAGGTGACACTGAGACCAAACTAGAATGCGCTCTGTCAGCCGGAAAAGATTCCTGGATCTGACTCCGCCCTGACGGTTTAGATAGGAGACCACGGACATATTGTCCGAACGGATCAGCACATGATGGCCCTGAATGCGCGGGAGAAACCGCCTGAGCGCGTTCTCGACCGCCAACATCTCCAAACAGTTTATGTGTAGGAGGCTCTCTTGAGCTGAACAAGGGCCGAAGGCCGGTGAGCCCTCGCAGACCGCCCCCCACCCCGTGTTGGAGGCGTCTGTCGAGATGACTTTTTCGGCATGAAACAGTCCCCATGGAGACGCCGCGCTGAAACCATTCTGCCACTAACCATGGCTGCAGAGCTGTAATACAGGTCTGCGTTACCCTTATCAGCTGGTGGCCCGAGGTCCACGCTCGGTGAGACACACGGCTCTTCAACCAGAGCTGAAGCGGGCGCATGCGCAGTAACCCCAGCTGGAGCACCGCAGAGGCTGAGGCCATACAACCCAACGCTCTCTGAAAAGTTTTCAAAGGCGTGAGTCTGTTCATCTGAAAAGATGCGGCGAGGCGCTGCACACGGTGCGCGCGCTGCGTCGATAGACGCGCCGTCATCGTGACCGAGTCCAGCTCTATACCCAAGAAGGAGATAGTCTGACTGGGTTGTAGTACGCTCTTTGTCCAGTTGACAGAGAGGCCCAAAGCTTTCAGATGGTCGAGGAGAACTGTACGATGAGACAGTAACTCCTCCTGAGACTGTGCCAGAATCAGCCAATCGTCAAGTAGTTCAGAATTCGCAGCCCTGACTCCGCAGGGGGGCGAGCGCCGTATCCATGCACTTCGTGAACGTACGGGGTGCCAAGGACAGGCCGAACGGGAGGACGGTGTATTGATAAACCTGGCCTTCGAAGGCGAAACGTAAGAATGGCCTGTGAAGGGGATTTATCTGGATCTGGAAGTATGCATCCTTCAGATCTAGTGATATGAGCCAGTCCCCCTGGCGCACATGCGCGAGGAGTTTTCTGATAGTGAGCATTTTGAACGGTCTCTTTATGAGAGCTTTGTTCAAAAATCTGAGGTCTAATATTGGTCTGAGACCGCCGTCTTTCTTGGGAACAAGAAAATAACGGCCGTAGAACCCCGACTCGCTCATAGCCAGAGGCACCCTCTCTATAGCCTTCTTGCACAACAGACTTGCTATCTCTGAACGGAGCAGTGACACTGCTTCTGGGTTCACCGTAGTTTCTAGCCGCGCTCGGAAGCGAGGAGGGCGGCGACGAAACTGTAAGCGATAGCCTAGCTTTATTGTGTTTAACACCCACTGGGAGATTCCCGGAATAGCTTCCCACGCTTTGAAGCGTGACGCTAGGGGGTGAATGGCTACATGGTCCCCATTGTCGCACTTCGCGGGCTGCGTGAGCGTGCTGATAGTGCTTATAACAGCGGGACTTACACTTGGAGAGGAGCTTAAGGGCCCTGTAACAGAGTGAGCAGAGGTGGGACGCGCACACGGGCTTGTGGGCGCGCTTATGTACTCTGGGACTCGAGCGGGCTTGGCCCGTTTTATGAGAGTGGACTCTGTGTGAGACAGGGGAACTGGAGTGCTTTTGTGTATGAGTGAACACAGTGTTGCGGGCACATTTCGTACACAAGAGGCTTTTATGCTCTTTTTGAGATTTCTCTGGGTCGCCGTGAAAACGGCGTTTGTGCTCATGCAAGCGGGAAGGGAGACCGGCTTGGTTATGGCAGAAAACACTGCTGTAGTAACCGCCTGGGCGGGGACTAACAGAGGGCAGATCTTTGACGGCGGTCCGGCCGCAGCGGGAGAGCGCCGTCTTTTTCTTCTCAGCTGTGCTAGGCAGACTTTGGTTGCTCAGGTTTCAGCGTGATTCTAGGCCGAGGCCCCCGAGGAGGCGGCGGCCTGTGGCGGCTGTCAGAGCGGGAACGCGGGCGGCCGCCCTGGCGTCGTTGAGCAGTCTGGTTGTGCTGAGCTGTGCGCTGGGGTGGGGCTCGTGCAGGAGGCCGATCACGTGGGCGGCCTGCAGAGGAGCTAGCGCGACGAGGCAGGAAGAGGTCCATGGCCTGCGAAGCTTTCTGTACTTCGGAGAAGCGGTCGACGATACCCGTGACAGCGGATCCGAAGAGGCCGGCTGGAGAGAGGGGGCGTTGAGAAAGGCGGCGCGCTCGGAATCTCCCATGTCGGCGAGAGTGAGCCATAGGTGTCTCTCAGACACGCAGATGGCGGCCATGCATTTCCCCAAGGCTAGAGCAGCAGACTTTGTAGCGCGAAGGGCAAGGTCCGTGGCGCTTCTCAAATCCGCGACTGACGGGGGGTTCTTACCGCCCTCATCCCACTCACGCAGCAAATCGCCCTGCAGGATTTGCAGCACAGACATCGAGTGGAGTGCAGACGCCGCCTGGCCGACGGCTGAGTATGCGCGGCCGTGAAAACTTGAAGTCGCTCTGCAGGCTTTCGAGGGAAGCACAGGTGATGAGCGCCATCTAGCAGAGGGCGGGCATAAGTGTGCGGCGACCAAGTGTTCAACCGGCGGGATGGTGAGGTAGCCCTTCTCTGCGGCTCCGTCCACAACGCGGAGCGGGGTGGAAGAATCAGAGCTAGACCTGGCAGAGAGCGGGGCATTCCAAGACTTTGAGAGCTCAGCGTGCAGCTCGGGCAGGAAGGGCGCAGCCCGTTTGGCAGCGGGAGTCGAGCGCTGGCGGAAATAGCTGCCGTCCATGCGGTTGATGGTCTGCTCGGGGGGAGGGGACCACTCGAGACCGAGGCGCTCGACGGCCTGCGTGAGGAGGCGCATTAGTTCCTCTTCAATGCCCGCGCGAGTCCTGGAGGATTCGCGGTTCGACGAGACCTGAGAACCGGACCAATCCTCACTGTCGGAAGCGAGAAGCGAACATGAGTCCTTGATGTCCGCGGCGTCATCGGAGCAACAGAGAGGCCACTCGGCGGCAACTGTTCGTCCGGAAGCGGCGGAGAAGGAGAGCGGGAGGCTACAGGCTCCGGCGGGATGAACGCTTCTTGCTGGGGCTCCGGCGGCCTCTGAGCGCGGCGTTTCTTCTTCCGTGGCGCAGACAGAGGTGGCTTGGGAGCGCTTTTAGCAGCCAACAGTCGAGCCCGCAGGGTCAACATAGGCATAGTATCACAGAAGTCGCAGCCGCCGTCAGCGAGGGCGACTTCAGCGTGCTCCGGTCCGAGGCAAACGGCGCAGATGACATGGCGGTCTCCAGCCTCGAGAGGAGCGCGGCAGGAGCCGCAGGAATTTCGAGACATCTTTAAAAAGACGCTCGCTCTTTTAGATACAATAGGATTTTATTAAGCTCTGAGTAAAAGGATACACTCCGTCGGATGGCGCTAGCTCACAGGACGGCTGAAGGTGGCGAAGACGGCCGGCTTCCTCAGTCTCCCAAACGCTCGCTAGAAAGTGCCTTTTCAACGACGGCGGCTTCTCTCTCAGGATCAGCAGATGCAGGTGCGTCGCTGAAGGATGAAAAAATCAGATTTATTCAGCCTATTCGGGGTATTTATAGCCTCGTCCACGCCCGCTTCGGGGGCGGTGACGTAAGGAGAGCGAGTCAGACTCTCATTGGTCGCGGGTTCATCCGCGCTCCCTCATAGGCTTAAGCAGTTCTCCGTGAGCGAACCAATGAGCGGCTAGCTAGCCTTCTCATGGTCTGCTGCAGCTGAACTGCGTTGACAATGGATACAAAATTATAGGATAATTTTTGGCTTCAATTTCTCAGAAAGATGGAATCTTTCCCGTAGCGTAAGCTAGCTTACGCAATACGAGAGAACCTCTCGTAAGAGAACAAAAAGGTGAATCTTTTACTGAATTTTCCCACGCTTGCCTGACTGTCCTTGATGGATTTGATTCTTAATAGCAATCCAGGCAGTGTTCCAAATTCTGATAGAGTGCTTCGTGATCAGTTTGTTGAACATGTTCGAGATGTGATGCTGAAAGCGTGAATTAAAGCGATTAGTAAGGGAGAAACCAACTTCTACTCTACTAGAGGTTCGAAGTGAAGCTCTTAGATGGGTGGAAGAAGGGAATAGGGAAGCAGTTTCTTCATATGTTCAGCCATGGTGTAACGTTACTCAAGGTAGGGTAGTTGAGCTTGAACCTAAGGTTAGATTTCACGAGTCTACGGAGTTAAAAGAGATCAAAGAGATGTTGAGACAGCAACAAACACAAATAATTGAACTTACCCAGCGTTTTGATAGCCTTATGTCTAAAAAGAATGAACCCTTTAGTAATGCAACTAGGCAAAATAACTCACGACGGTGCCTTCGCTGTAATAGAGTTGGGCATATAGCTAGGTATTGTCGGCAACCATGGCCCATGGAGTCAAACCCTAGATCCCCTCAGGTGAACGTAAATGAGACTTCTGTTGGGGAGCCTGACAGTGTAGCACCTGTAGTTTTGAGTCAGGTTATAGGAGCTCCTGAAGCTTCACCGTCACCTGTTTGCCCTACCATCTTACAGCGTCTTGTGGGCAAATGTCCGGTTGTAATTGTGCAGATGGGGGGGGGGGGGGGTAGAGATTTCATGTTTACTAGATACAGGGTCAATGGTGACCACTGTAACTCAGTCATTTTTTGAGAAGCATTTCCGACAAATGGGAGTAAATGCACTTAAAAAGTGTAGTTGGCTTCAATTAAAAGCAGCTAATGGTCTTGAGATTCCATATGTGGGATATTTCGAAACTGATGTGACTGTGTTGGGACAAACTCTCTTGGGGCAAGGTATTTTGGTTGTAAAAGATCCCGTTGATACTTTTTTCCATCAGAGGAAAGAACTGACTCCTGGCCTTTTAGGTATGAATGTGATTGGACAGTGTTACAATGATCTGTTTGAAAAAAACACTACACAAGGGGTAGTGCATGTACCGGTAGTTAATGTTGGCACAGAACCTTTATATTTGCCACCAAGAATTAGACTGGGTAGTTTGGTTGGTGCTGAGGTAGTCATGAAATCAGATCAAGACATTGTGTTCAAGGGAGATTTACCATGTGATCCTAATACTGTGACTGTCCAGTGTCAAACTATTACATCAGGGTCAATCATCAATGTCCAAGGATTAGAATTGCTGGGTTACAGAGGCTGAGAAGGAGGAAGTTGGGAGATTGCTAACAAGATACTCTGATGTCTTTGCCAAGCATGATAGTGACTTGGGGTGCACCAATTTAATAGATCATCAGATTCCTTTAATAGATGAAACACCGGTACGCCAGCGATATCGTAGGATTCCTCCTAGTCAGTTTGAGGCAGTGAAGGCACACATAAGACAATTGTTGGACAGTCAAGTCATTAGGGAGAGTTGCAGCCATATGCCTCGCCAATTGTATTGGTGCAGAAGAAGGATGGCTCACTGAGAATGTGTGTCGATTATCGCCAGCTCTATGTCAGAACTTGCAAGGATGCCTATCCCTTACCAAGGATAGAGGAATCACTGGATGCCTTGACTGGAGCAAAGTGGTTTTCGACTTTGGACCTAGCTAGTGGATATAACCAGGTGCCAGTAGCTGACAAAGATCGTGCTAAAACTGCCTTTTGCACTCCATTTGGGCTTTTTGAATTTAATAGGATGCCTTTTGGGTTGTGCAATGCCCCAAATACTTTTCAAAGGTTAATGGAGTGAATTTTTGGGGATCAGAGTTTTCAGTCTTTATTGCTCTATTTGGATGATGTGATTGTCTTTTCAGCAACCATTGAGCAACATCTTCAGTGACTTGAGGTGGTGCTGGTTCGGCTGAGACAACAAAACTTGAAGATAAAACTCAGTAAATGCTGCTTCTTTCGGCCAGAGGTACGTTATTTGGGGCATGTGGTCTCTTCTACAGGGGTCAGTACAGACCCAGAGAAGATATCGGCTGTAGCTAAATGGAATCGTCCACAAAGTCTTCAAGAACTTCGATCCTTTCTTGGTTTCGCTAGTTATTATCGGCGGTTTGTTAAAAACTTTTCATGTATTGCGGGACCCTTGAACACATTGGTGGCAGAAATGATCAGGGGACAGAAAAGTAAACGACCAAAGATTAATCTGGGGACCAAATGGACTGACCCATGTGAAAATACTTTCCAGACGCTTAAAACGGCTCTAACAAATGCTCCAGTCCTTGCCTATGCTGATTTCAGCAAGCCCTTTATCTTGGATGTTGATGCAAGCCATCAAGGTTTGGGTGCAGTCTTATCTCAAGAACATGGAGGCAAATGTCGACCAGTCGCGTTCGCAAGTTGAGGTCTGCGACCATCCGAACGCAACATGCAGAATTACAGCTCAATGAAGTTGGAGTTTTTGGCTCTTAAATGGGCTGTTTCAGAGAAGTTTAGAGAGTATTTGCTGGGTCAGAAATGCCTGGTGTATACAGACAATAATCCACTTAGTCATTTGCGGACAGCGAAATTGGGAGCGTTGGAACAACGATGGGCTAACCAGCTTGCGGACTTCGATTTAGAAATTAGGTATAAGCCTGGACGTTCTCATGTTAATGCTGATGCTTTGTCTAGAAAAACTCCTGCATCTGTAGCTGAATTGGCTATGACTACTGGTTTACCAAAGGAACTGTATCAGTATGCTCATGATAGTCAAAGTGTAGTCGTAAGCGAAACAATTTCTGCCCTCCCCGAACAGCCTAGAGAAAATCTTAGTGTTCTGCAAGCAACTGACCCGTTATTGGGCAATTCCTTGTCTATTGGGATCGTCAAAGGCCACCAGACGCAGAGGAGAAGGCATCAGAACCATCAGAGGTGCTTGAATTGGTAAGGCAGTGGGAGAAGCTGGTGAAAATCGAGGGCATACTGTATCGGAGGTTCTGTCCTCAGGAGGAACATCGTGAAATTCGTCAGGTTGTGTTACCAGCTGTTTTCAGGGAAAGAGTCCTTAAAGGTTTGCATGATGATCATGGCCACCAAGGAATTGAGCGGACAGCAAGTTTAGTGAGAACTCGATGTTACTGGCCTGGTATGTTCAAATTCATTGAGGAATGGTGTAAGAAATGTCAACGCTGCACCCTGGCCAAAGTGGTACGACCAAAGGTACAAAGTTTTATGGGGCACCTGATGGCAGAGAGGCCGTTAGATATTCTGGCCATTGATTTCACGTTGCTCGAACCTGCATCAAACGGACTTGAAAATGTATTGGTGATGACTGATGTTTTTTCAAAGTTTACACAAGCCATCCCAACTAAAGACCAAATGGCATCAACAGTGGCACGTGTTTTAGTGGAACGTTGGTTTTACTTATTTGGAGTACCACGACAAATTCATTCAGATCAAGGTCGGTGTTTTGAAAGTAGGCTGATCCAAGAATTATGCAGGCTGTATGGGATTTCAAAAACTCGTACCACGCCCTACCGACCGCAAGGGAACGGCCAATGCGAACGTTTTAACAGAGCAATGCATGATTTGCTGCGTACTTTGCCTCCAGAGGAAAAATGTCATTGGCCAGACCATCTTGCCCAGGTAGTATATGCTTACAATACCACAGATCACCAGTCTACTGGGTATTCCCCTTACGTTCTTATGTTTGGACAAAAGCCCCATTTACCTGTTGACTTTCTGTTGGGACTGGATAACCATGCCCAGAGTGAAGTAGACTGGGTGGTGGACCATGAAGATAATTTGGAACGAATATTTACTAAGGCCAGAGCCCGCCTTCAATGTGCCACAGAACACCGTGCCCGATCAAATGACCTTAAGGTACGTCATGGACGATTAAGGGAAGGCCAGGTTGTGTATCAGAGAGCCCATAACCTAAAAGGCAGGAATAAGATCCAGGATGCCTGGGATCCAACCCCCTATAAAGTGGTCCGGTGCCCAGATGGACATGGAGCTGTGTATGCTATTGCCCCTGCAGATGGAGGTGGTAATATTAGACACATTCATCGTTGTGAGTTGCGACCAGCTTATACTCCCTCGAATGATCCTGGACTTCTGGATCTATTTGACCATCAGGAGACTTTAGACGAAGGTATGGTAGTTGTGTCCCTAACGCCTGAGGGTGTATCTGCCCAAGACCAAGCTACTACGCCTCAACCTTTACAGGAAGATAATACCAACTTCTGTACTTCAGTAGTAGATCATGCAGAGGACCATCAGCCTCAACAACAGGAGGAAACTGTAATAAGGCGTACAAGGAGGGCAACAGCTGGATGTCATTCTAACCCATATCGTCTCCCTCGGTCAGCCCCTACTACTGAAGTCCAGCTTAATGATCAGGTTGCTCTCCCTATGATAAGGCTGTCCAGCCATGGTTTGAACGTAATGTTCCGCCCCTGGTTGTAGTGTTGATGTAATCGACGGGACGTCGATTTTTATCTAGGGGGGTAGATTTTAATGGGACATGGTTGGGGCACTACAAGTCCCATCAGCCCCAGCGCTATATAAGGAAGTAGTGAGGTTTGTTTGCTCTCACTTCCTTTCCTTGATCGTGTTCGTGAATGAATTGATGTTGCAGCACAACTAAAACTTCAAAGGATGGTAGGTTGAGATTAGTTTGCTCTCTTGCTTCCTTTTTGCTGCGATTTGATCTGAGTCGTGTGAATGATGTCGCGGCAGATTGAGCCCTTCGGAAGAATAGTAGCGGATAAGCGGTTATGTTAAATACTGGCAGAGCGTCATGGAGAGCTGAACATATGACACACACCGTTAAGGATGTAGTAGTTTTATGATTTTATGAAATTGTTTCTAGAATTGTTTTAATGATTTTATTTTCTTTGGGTTTTAGTGTTTTTGCCGGATTATTGCCTGACTGATTGTTGCCTGAGCGTCAGTCAAAATAACGGATGTTGGAGGTATTGTTTTATTAAAGGGAACTTTTAAATAATGTTTTTTATATTTGCAGAATTTATATTGAGTTTTATTTTGGTGTGTTTTTATATATTGTAAATAATTCTTTGTTGTAATTGTGTTTTCCCCTACAGGGATGCACAGGGCCGGAGTGGGACTCATTTTCAGCCCTGGAGTTTCATGCCTTAGACCGGCCCACTTTAGTTCCCGACTGACTATATTAAAATAATGTAATTAAAACCTCAGTATATAAGTCTGCAATAGTGCACTGTTCTGTACAGCCTTGTAATTCATTGTATTTTTCAAAAATATAATTTTCTATTCAGTGCAATAGCCGTACACAGGGTTTTATAAATACAGAGGTCCAACAAGTGATCTTGCTAGGGGGTTCGAGGCATATTATTTTTCCACTGTCATTGGCAAAGAACTTATGTATATCTGTGTTAAATAGGAATCCATTGTAATAAAGTTATTCTCATTCTGGGCACAGTATGCAATAGGCTATTGCTCTACCTGCTCTCCTCTCTTATCTCCATCTCCTTCTCTCAGTCTCTGGTAATACTTTACAATAAGGTTTATTTATTAAACTTTAGTTAATTTATTAACTAACATGAACTAACCATGAGCAATACATTTGTGACTGTTTTTGTTCATCTTTATTAATGTTAGTTAATACAAATACAGCTATTGTTTGTTTGTTAATTTTATTAAAATCTTGTTAACATTAGTTAATGCACTGTGAACTAATCACAGTGCATTAACTAATGTTAACAAGATTTTAATAAAATATTAATAAATGTTGAAATTAATATTAACAAAGATTAACAAATGCTGAAGAAGTATTGTTCATTCTTAGTTAATGTTAACTAATGTAGTAAACTAATGAACCTTATTGTAAAGTGTTACCCTTTATCTTTACCTGTACATTTTCCCTTCCCGAAGCTGAACTTTGATTGATACAGTTTTTGCAAACTGATTAAAACTTTAAACTTGTCGTTTAAAACTTCTATCGTAAAACAGCTGTTTAGTTTAGCCACTTGCATCTTATCTCGTGAAGCGTTGCGTTGGGATCCGCGCGCGGCTCGCGCTTCTGTGAACATAAATCCTGCTTTGATCGGTCATCTCAAACATTTTGCCATTGCCGACGAGCGGTGTTTGAGTGCTGATGATGAGGTCGGTTATCGTCGCGATATGGTGGGGTGGGCCCTGCAGGCGCTACTATTATTCATGTTTTGTATCTCTTATTTCTTGTTCACACATCTAACAACTGACTTTTCTTTTTTTTGTGGGGCTGCGAGAAAATAATCATAAAAAATAGTGGGGTTGCGCTGTGACTGGGAAAGCATTCAACCCAGTGCCATGACAACACAGACCGGCCCTCCTGGCCAATAAAACAGACCGGCCCACCGGGAATTCTCCCGGTGCTCCCGATTAGCCAATCCGGGCCTGGGGATGCACGATTACCGTTTACTTTAGATTTAATTTTCTTTGGTTTATTTATTATTTTGTTGGATGTTGGACCACATAGGAAAAACTTAGGCCATGAAAGACTAGTAATGGTTTTATGGTGCTTACTTGTTTGTCCTCCTGGCATTGCCTACTGTTAATTAATTTGTTTTTCTTTCTTTTGGTAGATTTCTTTTTAACCCAACGATGGCTGCTGGGTTACCCTCACTGTGTGGATGGCGGTGGTGAGGTGGCTGGGATCGTGTGGTGGTTTGGTCACTTTTTTCTGTTTCCTCTTTTTATCTTTAGGTTTGCAGTGTGATTGCTGTGAGCTTTGTGGTGGTGAGAGCACTTTGAATGCCGCTGTCTTCACGACATAGGTGACCCGTGGCTATCTGTGGGTTGTTTTTGTTAATTTTATAATTTGTTTATTTTCTTTTCATTTATTATTTTTGTGGGTATTTGCATTTAAGGTCTGCTATACTTTTCTTTAACTATGTTGAATTGTTTGAATAAAGAAATGTGCCTATTGATTGAAGCTGCACTACCGCCTCGTGCCTGATTATTTACCCCTTGTGGGTCATTGTAATGCAGAGGCTGAGGCAGAGTGATCCATTTGCAAGACTTTTATTTAACACAAAAGAGTAACGAGGTAAGGCAGAAGTCAAAGGGGTAATCCAAACTCAAGGTCTAACACAGGCAGAGGTCGGGGCTGGCAGCAAAGGTACACAGAGTCCGAGGTTCAGGCAGAGGTCGAGGTAACAGGATAACACAGTCCGACAAAGAGAATGCTTGGTAATGTTCGTGGGTGAAAACAAGACTTCGCACTGAGCAATGGAAGAACCAGTTCATATAAAGGGGATAGTAATGATCCACAGGTGATGGTGATAAGAGTGATAATGACGGAGGGAGTGTGCTGGAAATGTAGTGCTAGTATTCAGGGGAGAGAGATCGAGTGAAACCACACGGTGGCGTGAGTGGGCGTTCCGTGACAGAGCCCCCTCCCCCCCCCCCCCCCCCCCCCCCCCCCCTGCGAGCGGCTCCGGAAGCGAGGGTTAGATCCGCGACGGGGTCTACCACGGGGTCTTGGTGCAGGCCGATCAGGATGGTCACGATGGAAAGTTGTGAGTAACGTAGGGTCGAGAATATCTTGAGTTCTGACCCAAGAACGCTCCTCTGGACCGTATCCCTCCCAGTCGATGAGATATTGTAATACCCCGCTGCAGCGTCTGGAGTCCAGAACCTCTCGCACCCGGTAAGCCTCAGCTCCACCGACCTCAATTGGGGGTGCCTGTACGGGAGCGATCTCCTCCTGGACCTCCTCTCTCCTGGGGGCCATAGCGGGTCTAAAAAGAGAGACATGAAAAGTATGTGAGATGCGATAATGAGTAGGAAGGTCCAAACGGAACGAGACAGGAGTAATCTGACGAAGGATCTTGAAGGGACCAACGAAGCGGGGGGAAAGTTTCTTGCTGGGGAGCTTTAAGCGGAGGTCTCGGGCGGAAAGCCACACCCATTGGCCAGGTCTGTATCGAGGCCCGGCACGTCTCCTTTGATCTGCGTGCCGCTGGTAGTGCCGAACAGCCCGCTGTAGGTGAACATGAGCAGAGTCCCAGGTAGCTTCACTTCGACGTAACCACGAGTCCACTGTGGGGAGATTGGAAGGTTCTCCCGCCCATGGGAATAAAGGAGGTTGAAATCCTAGAACACATTGGAACGGGGTTACACCAGTAGCAGGTTTTACCAAGGAATTCTGCGCATACTCTGCCCAGACCGAGAAGCGGCTCCAGTCATGCTGATTCTGGTGACAATAGGTACGAAGAAAACGAAGGAGATCCTGATTGAGTCTCTCTACCTGTCCATTGGACTGAGGGTGATAGCCTGAAGTGAGACTCACATTAATGTGCAACTTAGAGAACAGTTCCTTCCAGACGTGAGAAGTGAACTGAGGTCCGCGGTCCGAGACAATATCCTCAGGGAGACCGAAGAGGCGGAACACCTGATCCAGGAGAGCTTCAGCAGTTTGTAGAGCAGTGGGCAGCCCCGCCAGGGGAATGAAACGGCAGGATTTCGAAAACCGGTCCACTACGGACAGTATGGTGGTGAAACCCTGAGAAGGTGGTAGATCAGTCACAAAATCCACTGCAACATGTGACCAGGGACGTTGAGGAACTGGTAAAGGTTGTAGAAGACCGGCTGGCTTAAGATGAGAGGACTTAACAGTGTTACATGTGGTACATTGGTGGATGAAAGTTACGATGTCAGATTGTAGAGATGGCCACCAGAATTTGTTGGAGACGAGCTGATGAGTCCCGTGATTCCCGGATGTCCTGCGCTGGGGGTGCAGTGAACCCATTGTAAGACGCGGGTGACGGAGACCGGGAGGAACAAAGTGGCGGTCTGCGGGGCATTCCGGCGGAGCAGGGTATTCCTGTTGGGCAGCAGCGATTTCAGTGATTATATCCCACTGTACAGGAGCAACAATGATCGAGGATGGTAGGATAGATTCTGGTCTGGAGGGTTCATTAGGACTGTCGTACTGACGAGACAAAGCATCTGCCTTCCCGTTCTGGGATCCCGGTCTGTAAGTGATTGTAAAATTGAATCTGGAGAAGAACAGAGACCAACGCGCCTGACGGGCATTAAGACGCTTGGCGGAACGGATGTACTCCAGATTTTTATGATCAGTCAGTACAATGAACGGTTGGTTCGCGCCCTCAAGCCAGTGTCTCCACTCCTCAAACGCTGCCTTCATAGCCAGAAGTTCGCGGTCACCCACATCATAGTTACGCTCTGCAGAATTGAGTTTGCGGGAAAAGAATGCACACGGAAACATCTTGGCCGGACTTGCGTGACGTTGAGATAAAATGGCACCCATTCCTGTGTTTGAAGCATCCACTTCAACGATAAACTCTCTTTCCGGATCAGGGTGATGCAAAATGGGCGCTGTGGTGAAACTCGCTTTAAGCAGCTCAAAGGCCGTAGTGCACTCAGGGGACCACCGGAATTGTCTCCCTCCCCCTGGAGAAGGGATGTGAGAGGGGCCACAATGACACTGAAACCACGGATAAATCTGCGGTAGAAATTTGCAAATCCCAGAAAGCGCTGTAATTCCTTAATAGATGTGGGTTGAGGCCAGTTTACCACGGCTTGGACCTTGCTGTCATCCATGAACACCCATCTGCACTAATGATGTAACCCAGGAAAGCGATTCTGGTCTGGTGAAATTCGCACTTCTGGATTTTGGCATAGAGTTGGTTTTCAATTAAGCGCTGAAGGACAGCTCGAACATCCCTGATGTGTGCCTCGAGAGTCTCAGAATAAATCAGGATATCATCAATGTAGACTATAACTGTGTGGTTAAGCATGTCTCTGAAGATCTCATTGACGAATGCCTGGAACACGGAGGGACTATTGGACAGTCCGAACGGCATAACCCGGTACTCATAGTGACCTGAAGTTGTGGAAAAAGCTGTCTTCCACTCGTCACCCTCTCGAATACGGACGAGGTTGTAGGCATTCCGTAAATCTAGTTTCGTGAAGTATCGAGCTGTGCGAAGCATCTCCAAGGCAGCGGGCACTAATGGCAGAGGATATCGATACTTGATGGTTACTTCATTTAGACCCCGGAAATCGATGCACGGCCGAAGCCCACCGTCCTTCTTCTTAACAAAAAAGAATCCCGCTGAAGCTGGGGAGGTGGAACGAGTGATGAAACCCTTAGCGAGTTGTTCCTCGATGTAACTTCTCATAGCTTCGGTCTCTGGCAGAGATAACGGATATACTCTCCCACGCGGTGGAACAGCCCCAGGTAAGTGTTCGATGGCACAGTCTCCTGTTCGATGTGGAGGTAAGTGAGAGGCTTCACTTTCACTGAACGCCAGCGCTAAATCATGGTATACTGCTGGTAATCCTTGGAGATCCGATTCTATTACAGGTTCATGACTCGTTTCAGGACCCTGGACAGCAGGCAAGCAGTTCTCCCGACAGGACTGAGACCATTGAGAAATCCTCCTCTCAGGCCAGGAAATGAGTGGATTGTGACGTTCTAGCCATGGAAATCCCAAAATCACTGGGTAATGAGGTGAATTGATCGTGAATAGTTGGATCTCCTCTGTGTGCTGTGGTCCGATATTGAGAGTGAGGGGTTGTGTGATGTACTGCTCCTCTCCTGTCCCCAGGGGGCGCCCGTCCAGCGCAGTCATGGCCACATGAGACTCACAAGGAATAAGAGACAAATAATGAGCTTGTGCGAACGTAATATCCATTAAATTCCCTGAAGCACCCGAGTCAATTAAAGCTCTCGTCTCAACAGTCTCTCCATTCAGAATCAATGAAACTTTCAAGATGAGAGAATTAAAGGAAGGAATTTTGGGACTCACCGCAATAGGCTCAGGAGGTGTAAGCATCGGGTGGGGTCTCATTGGAGGTCTCACAGGACACGCGGCTCTCAGATGACCAGGTTGACCACAATACATGCATAAATTAAGGCGTCTCCTCCTGTCCCGTTCAGCCATGGAGATGTGTGTGACACCAATCTGCATAGGTTCATATTCTGCGCTGACAGAGGGAGATGTGAATTGATTAACTCTGTGAGATGAGCGCCGAGCCCGGATGAGATGGTCTAATCGAATGGCGAGGTCCATCAGTTCATTGAGACTTTTTCCATCATCCGGCATGCCAGTTCTCCGGAATCCGATTGAGTCTCTGGTATAGGAGTATCAGTGGTTTCTCATCCCAACCCGTTTGTGCAGCGAGTGTTCTGAAAGTGAGTGTGTAATCCGCCGCAGATGAGTGAGCCTGGCGTAATGATAGGAGCAGTTCCCCAGGATCCTCTCCTCCCGCGGGATGTTCAAACACCTCCCTGAAATGAGTTTTAAATACTTCATAGGTGAAAGAGGAAATCTGACCTCCAGTCCACATCGCCGTTGCCCATTCCAGCGCCTTTCCAGTCAGAAGTGAGCATATGAAATAGATTCGACTCTGGTCGGTATGGTGCTCTCGGGACTGATTGAAATAGATCTCACATTGCAATAAAAATCCTTTACAGGTGGCTGGTGATCCGTCAAATTTCTCTGGTAGTGACATTCTGGGATGACCGGAAGAGGTACTCACGGCAGGCTGAGGAGGATCGGGTGCTGCGGCTGCTGGCGCCGGATTAGCAGGTGCAATCTGTGGAGTTAATGCGTGCACGGACCTCACGAGCTCTTCGGTGAGTGAAGTCAGTTTAACCAGTTGTTGACGATGAGTGACCAGCTCAGTAGCTTGCGCTGAAACTTCGTTGGCCAAGTGGAGAAAGTCTGCTGGATCTGTTTGCGGCGAAGTCTTCTGTAATGCAGAGGCTGAGGCAGAGTGATCCATTTGCAAGACTTTTATTTAACACAAAAGAGTAACGAGGTAAGGCAGAAGTCAAAGGGGTAATCCAAACTCAAGGTCTAACACAGGCAGAGGTCGGGGCTGGCAGCAAAGGTACACAGAGTCCGAGGTTCAGGCAGAGGTCGAGGTAACAGGATAACACAGTCCGACAAAGAGAATGCTTTGTAATGTTCGTGGGTGAAAACAAGACTTCGCACTGAGCAATGGAAGAACCAGTTCATATAAAGGGGATAGTAATGATCCACAGGTGATGGTGATAAGAGTGATAATGACGGAGGGAGTGCTGGGAAATGTAGTGCTAGTATTCAGGGGAGAGAGATCGAGTGAAACCACAGGGTGGCGTGAGTGGGCGTTCCGTGACAGTCATAATATTACATCTGTAAAGCTGTTTTGAAACAATCTGTATTGTTAAAAGCGCTATATAAATAAAGGTGACTTGACTTGACTTGACGTTCATGGACCCTCTTCGTACAAGGTTGAAAACTGTTCAAATGTGGCCATTGTGGACATATTTTCAACATCATTTATGGTCTCATTTATATTTAATTTATACTGATTCTGGACCAAATAGGCTAAACCCTCTCGGGATGCATTAAATTAAAACTCATGTTTATTTCAATGTAATTTTCAACGTTCAACTTTTCTGACAAAGACGTTGAAAAGACATCTTTTGGACATAATTTTGTTCAGTGGGAACCCTGCATACATTTTGTTCTAAAAAAATATATATTTATATATATATAGTATATTTATATATATAGTGTATATATATATACATATATACCATATATATATATATATATATATATATATATACCAAAATCATTCTGGGAAATGGAGTCATGTTATATCATGTTCCACAAAATTACAATTACAATAAATCAAACTTAATTATTTGTTCTGTGACTAGAGCTGTTAATGTAATATGTACTAGTAGTTCAAACTAATATAATTTATAGAATATGTAATGCAATCATATCTGACATATACTGTAAAGCTTCATTGATAAACACTTCACTTAAAATATATATATGAATTTCTTAGAATTTCTTTTGAAATGCAATTCTGCTTCCTTTAATTCAAATTCGAATTGTAATTCTAGATCCTGTTTTTGACAATTAAGGAGTCATTCTCAATTCAATTCTGAATTGTGCACAAGCCTGAATTCCACTAATGCCAACATAGTTTTCTAGTTATTTTAAAAGAATGTTGTGGTCGATAGTATCAAATGCCGCACTAAGATCGAGTAACACTAATAGAGAGATACAACCACGATCGGATGATAAGAGCAAATCATATGTGACTTTAATAAGAGCAGTCTCGGAACTATGGTACGGTCTAAATCCGGACTGAAAATCCTCGCAGATATTATTTCTTTCTAAAAAGGAACACAGTTGTGAGGATACTGCTTTTTCTAGTATCTTTGACAGAAAAGGCAGATTCTAGATTGGCCTGGTTTTTGGTACGTATCCTAGAGACAAAGACGAATTAGTGATATTTAGAAGAGGATCTATGACCTCTGGAAGCATCTCTTTCAGTAGCTTAGTCGGTATAGGATCTAACATACAAGTTGTCGTTTTAGATGAATTAACAAGTTTGCAAAATTCTTTTTTGAATTGCAGTCAGTCTCACGTTTTGGTATTAAATTAGACCAATCTACGTTTTTATGTAACTGACTCAAAAAAAGTTGAACAGTCTTAAATATTTTTTTTTTTATGACTAACTTAACTATTTGCTGAAACATTCTAAGACTGAACTGAACACACTTACAGACTGTTTCAGACTGGAGCAGATTTTAAACACCGACTGTAAACTGAACGCAACTGTCTCTGACTCTGCGTTTGGGCATGATCAGTCGTAACGTAAGTATAAAATTACAATCTGCGACTAGGCTTAAACCTTGTCTGTGAAATCGGGGTTTCTTAGCCTACCAGTGGCCTAATAAAATGTATATAGGATGTAGCCTATATAAGCCTGGGATGAGTATAGAGAGCCTAAGTCCCTCCCCTCCGCTTCCGGCTCATGAGACCTTATTTCGGAAAAAAATATGTATGGTAGGCCTAGTCAGGGGCGTAGCAAGCTTTTCAAAAGTGTGGGGGATGGATGTGAAATTTAAATTTTGGCAATAACAGCTATTAATGACTAAAAGTTTAAAAGGAACTTTGTTGTATATGCTGGGGCACAATTTATAAATTATTGTTCTTTCCCACTTGATTTTGTAAAACTGTTGTGTGGACCTCTGTCCATGTATGGGGGGTTCGGGGGCATGCTCCCCCGCAATTTTTTTTGTACATTTTAAGGTTAAATGCTCAATCTGATGCACTTTGAGAGCTCAAAATTAAGAGCTTCAACCGGGTTTGACCCATGACCTGTGCACATTGAACAAAGAAAAAGCATTGACTTGTACCTAAAGAGGGCTCAAACATCTTTTTAGTTATGATATAGTCTCAGTCTACATTACATTATCACTGGTGTTTTAGAATGCCAAACATTTATTATAATAGTATAATGATTTATATAATTATTCCTATGATGGAAAATCCATATAGCCTATATGTATGCTACTGTATAAATGAAAATGAATATTTCAAAAGTATATTTTATATTACGCTATAGAATAGGAAAATTACAATACTTTTGTCCTAATTTCTTCACTTAAACCCTTGAGCTTTTATTTTGGAGAAAAGTGTGAGCAAAGTGCACACTTAGTTTTCTTTAAATCACGCAACACAAACAGAATGCCTAAGTTACTTAATTAAAGTCTTGTGCTGTTTAGTAGTCTAAAAACGAAATATAATACCGAAAACACTCGACATGTCAACAAAACATAAACATAACATCTTCCCAGACACATATCAAGCTTATTTATAAACATCGAAAGCATAAAGACTCAAAGTACCTGGGGTGTATTCCAGAAAGCTGGGTTAACTTACCGTCAGATAAACCTTGAACTCTTGGTTGATTAACCCCAAACTTGCTTACTCTGGGTATGTCGGTTCCAAAACACCTGTGAGGAGTTAGTTTAATCAACCTCCTATTGGTAACCCAGAGTTAATGCGCGCGTACGGCGAGTACATAAAGACATTTTCCATTGATCGCAGATTTCAGGAGTCACCATGGAAACCAAGGGATAAAAAAAGCTCGAGCTACATACTTCGGTGAAACTGAGTTGGAGGTGTTAATGCTTGCTTATGAAGACTACAAGCCCGTTAAAACTAAAAAAAAGCAATACTGAAAAACGGATACAAATACGAAAAAAAAAAAATCGGACAGAGTAAATGCGTGAGTTTAGAAAATTATAAATGAGCTTTTTTTCCCTGTCATTAGCCAAAAAGTATTTGGGGCATGTAAAAATAGACAAGTAGCCTATTTACTTGTTGGCCTCCATACATTTCTTAATATTACAGTAGTAATGCACATAATTGGCTAGTTATATCTGTTAGGTTCTTATAAAGTGTAATCCTTCTGGAGCCAGAAGAAGTGTGAGCCAAGTCAAAATGAAACACAAAAACATTCTCCAGTAAGGTAATATTTTCTAAACTTACTAAACTTGTTAGTGACGCCATGTAATTTAGTATCTAATGTAATTTAGTGTTCTATGTAGCCAATAGAAAGAAGACTGAGGCCCGTAAAACAGGTGGGGGTCCACTTCCGCCTCCCCTCACCCCAGCTGAGGAGCTGGCACAGTCCCTTAATAAAGGGCGACCTGTGGTCGATGGGGTTCCAGGGGGCAGTTCATCAGACTCAGCTACCAAGACAGGTGGCTTACTAAAATGTAGTTGAGCAATATTAATACTTATTGATTTATTGATGTTTTCACTGTTTTTGTCAGTGTTTTAATAAAGAAAATCATCAACACTGTCACCATTTTAAAAAGGCATTTTGAATGCATTTTACAGTCATTGATTCACTTGTGCAGTATTCATGCTGCTTTGACTGCATATGCTGTATAATGTAATCGTATTACTAGTACTCTTAGATGTTCCTAATGTCCTTCTTTATTAGTTGTATTTGTTTAAGAATATGCATTGAGTATTGAATATGCATGATTATCTTGGTTTAATTATCTTGCAGTTGCTGATGGCCACATTGTATTATTGGATCCTCCTGTAACACCACACTCTGTCACAGTTGTAAGTGATTATTGTCTTTAGGTTTCTGTTTGCTAGATGAAGCACCCTTCCTTATTTTCACTGTAGGATGACGATGAAGAGACCACTTCTGCTGTGACAAAAACAGAAAATGTGGGGAGGCCCATAGAAGTATGATGAATACAATGCATTCCCCCTTTTTTACATAAGAGAATAAATAAATTGCCATTGTCATTTTACAGAATATGGCAGGAGATTTTAATACAAATGAGGGTCCATCTACACAGAACCTTAGCAGTGTTAAAAGTTCTCCTTCCTCATTTAAATATTTGGTCTGTGTTTGTATTACAGACTTTTTCAGTCATGTTTAATTATTCTGTCTTTCTAGTTGCCTGCCAAAGAGCTGTATAAAGTCCACCTTCAAAAGCAAATCAGAAAAAGTGACATGGAGATGGACCTTATACAGCTTCAAATGGAGGAGAAAAGGCTTAACCTAAAAAGGCCAGACTTGAAATTGAATTGCTGGAGCACCAGCTTAAGGTGGGAAACAGTATGTGAACATTAATCTGTCATTTGTTGTTGAATGAAATCTAAAACAATAAATACAAATGTCTTTTGTTACAGGAAATAAAGAACAACACTTGACTGTTAACTGGTTTTAATTAAAGTCATTTTGGCAAATCATGTCTCGTACCACCCTGCCATCTCTTTGGTCTACTGAGTTCACTCGGGGTTCTTCTTGGCCACATATTACCTAGTTAGTGGTGGCTAGTAATGAGGTTATATGAGGAGTTATATCATTAGAAACATTTAATTTTTTTCCATTTTCATTTATTTGTTTATTTTACAGGGACAGTGCTCATTAATTAACAGTAAAATAACTGTAAATGAGCCAGAGTTAGCTCAACAGGCTAATTTTCATCTGTGGTCCCTGGCCAGTTATTATGAGGGCAACCTAAAATCAAGATATAAAAACAAAAAATGACTTTTTACAGTCCACAAATAATAAAAGCATAAAAAAGTAATGATAAGACAGATACAACAAACAACAATAAGTAACGAGCAACATCAGCACACAACATAGGCTAAAAATCAGAGATAACGTACTCGGTTACTAACGTAACCTCGGTTCTCTCTAGAGAGGGAACGAGTACTGCGTAATATCTTACGCTATGGGGAATACTCTTTCCTCGAGATATTGAAGCCAAAAATTATCCTTACTTTTTTAAACATGCAAAACGCTTTTGCAGCAGCAAGCAGACAAGGGCGAGACAGCTCGCGCGCCCATTGGCTGCCTTGCTGGAAAAGCAGCAGCCTATCGAGTGAGGCACTGCGTGACGTAATGACGAATGGGGGCGCTTCGCGCCCATTTCGTCATGTCCCGCCAGTAAAGGCGTGGTCAAGCCCTATAATACCCTCGATAGCTGTATTTCCTCTGATTTTTTAACGCCGAAGCGAACCAGAGCGTATTCCAAGCACGGCAAGATACGCAGTACTCGTTCCCTCTCTAGAGAGAACCGAGGTTACGTTAGTAACCGAGTACGTTCTCTTACGAGAGTATCTCTCGTACTGCGTAATATCTTACGCTATGGGGAACCCCATGCAACACGCCGTGCTGGTAGGGATCCAACACCAAAGTCCCAGGGGCCGAAGCCCGGGGCGCATATAGTGCATAATCACCATAAACTCACAGAGAGTGAGGGAAGAGAGGCTAGAAGCATCATTCCCTGTAAATAGCATCCAAAGGAGCTGATCATGTGACAAATAGACCATACCGTCAGGGTGAGCATTCAGCCTGAACTGGGTGGCCACAAGTGTGTCGACATTTTAATGAGCTGCTGTACCGGTCAGTGAGCAATACGCAGGTCAAACTCAGTATCTGAGCCGCACAGCGGGCAGATAGCACTGAACTTTATACCGCCAAAAGCTTAGCTTGCAAGGCGGGAACCTCCAGGTTATAGTATTTTATAAATGTAGACGGCGAGGCCCAGCCCGCGGCCATACAAATATCTTGCAGGGTAACCCCGCTAGACCATGCCCACGAGGAGGCCATGCCTCTTGTGGAGTGCGCTCTAACACCCAAAGGGCACTGTAGGCCCTTAGAAGTGTAAGCCAGCGCTATGGCACCGACTATCCATCTGGATAGGCTCTGTTTCGAAGCGGCAAGTCCCTTAGCACGGCCGCCAAACGAAACGAAAAGCTGCTCAGTCTGTCTGAAACCAGACGAGCGGGACACATAAGCCCTTAGTGCCCTGACAGGGCAAAGGAGACTCGCGTCCTTCTCCTCATTGAGAACCGGAAGGGCAGACAGGGAAATCACCTGTGCCCTGAACGGTGTGTTGGAGGGATTTTGGCACGTAGCCGTGCTTCGGTTTGAGTATGACCTTTGAGTCATTAGGTCCAAACTCCATGCATGACGCGCTCACTGAGAGCGCTTGCAAGTCCCCTACGCGCTTCACTGAAGCGAGAGCCATAAGAAACGCTGTCTTGAAAGACAAGTGTTTGATGTCTGACGACTGGATTGGCTCGAATGGGGCACCTTTCATGGCCTCCAAGACCGTGGAAAGGTCCCATGTCGGGACTGACGGGGGCCTGGGAGGGTTTAGCCTCCGAGCTCCTCTAAGGAAACGCACGACTAAGTCGTTCTTTCCTAGTGACTGGCCAGACACCGGTTTTACAAACGCTGCTATGGCCGCCACGTATACTTTGAGCGTGGAAGGGGTCCTGCCCTTATCCAGTAGCTCCTGAAGGAAGGAAAGCACTTCCGTAACCCCGCAGTCTACAGGTGAAAAGCTCTGCGCTTGACACCAAGCAGAGAACACAGACCACTGCGAGATGTAGAGCCGTCTGGTAGACGGGGCTCTAGCCTGCGCGATCGTGTTTAACACTCCCTCTGGGAGGTCAGCGGGTACCCGTTGATGGCCCATGCGTGCAGGGACCACAAATCCGGGCGAGGATGCCAAATCGAGCCTCCCGCCTGAGAGAGGAGGTCTCTCCTCAACGGTAAAGGCCATGGGGCAGCGCTGGTCAGCTGCATCAGGACAGGGAACCACGACTGGTTTGTCCAGAGCGGAGCTATGAGTAGCACTGGGCACCCCTCCCTCCTGATTCGCTCCAACACCTGAGGCAGGAGTGAGACAGGGGGGAAAAGCATATAGGGGGGGCGGCGGGGCCAAACATGGGCCAGCGCGTCCCGGCTTTTCGAGAAGAATCTCGGGCAGTGAGAGTTTTCTTGGGACGCGAACAGGTCCACCTGCGCTTTGCCAAACGTTTCCCACAGCAGCTGGATCGTCTGCGGGTGCAGAGACCATTCTCCTGCTGGGACGTTGTTTCTGGACAGCCTGTCTGGCCCCACTTTTAGGTGACCAGGCACATGCGCCGCTCTCAGCGAGAGCAGGTTGTGCTGAGCCCAGACCAGGAGGCGTTCCGTCAGCCTGTAAAGGTTTCGGGACCTGACGCCGCCCTGGCGATTTATGTACGCCACCACTGACATGTTGTCCGACCGGACCAATACGTGGTGGCCTATTATCTGGGGACAGAAGCGCCTTAGCGCTTTGTCGACTGCTATTAATTCCAAGCAGTTTATGTGAAGGAGCTTCTCCCGTACTGACCATAGGCCAGCTAGCGGTCTGCCCTCGAGCAGCGCTCCCCGCCCCGATGTGGAGGCGTCCGTAGACACCACCTTCACACCCGAGGCGATCCCCAGACTCACACCAGACTGATACCAGTCGGTCACTTTCCACGGTTTCAGAGCTGAAACGCACTGAAGGTCGACCCTGAGGCGAAATAGACCCGCGGTCCACGCCCTGGGGGAACTCGTGCTTTTAGCCATAGCTGCAGTGGGCGCATGCGGAGCAGGCCCAACTGGAGTACGGAGGCTGCTGAGGCCATCAGACCCAGCATTTTCTGAAACCTTCTGAGCGGGACTATAGAGCCGTGGCGGAAGGATCTCGCGACGTGCTGAATATTCAATCCGCGCTCCGGTGACAGGCGTGCTGTCATGGATAGCGAGTCTAACACTGTTCCCAGAAAGGAAATTCTCCGACTGGGGAGCAGTGAGCTTTTCGCCCAATTGACTGTAAGGCCCAGCTCCTCGAGGTGCTCGAGTAATGCGGCCCTGTGTTCTATGTTCGTGAACGAGCTAGAATCAGCCAATCGTCCAAGTAGTTCAAAACTCGCATGCCCCGAAGTCTCAGGGGGGCGAGGGCCGCGTCCATGCACTACGTGAACGTACGGGGTGCTATGGACAGGCCGAACGGCAGGACTGTGTATTGATATGCCTGGCCCTCGAAGGCGAATCTCAAGAATCGCCTGTGATGGGACGCTATTTGCATTTGAAAATAGGCGTCTTTCAGATCTATTGACATGAACCAGTCTCCTTGGCGCACTTGCGCGAGGATTTTCCTGGTCGTAAGCATTCTGAACTGGCGCTTCCCGAGCGTTCTGTTCAGCAGTCGCAGATCTAGAATGGGTCTGAGCCCACCATCTTTTTTTCGGTACCAGAAAATATCTGCTGTATAAGCCCCCTTCGCCCTGAGATAGAGGTTCTATAGCCCCTTTTCTCAGTAGTTTCGCTATCTCGGCTCGAAGTAGATGAAACACTTCGCTATACACCGTAGTTTCTACTCGCGCCGTATAACGGCGGGGGCGTCGAGCGAACTGTAGCGAACAGCCTCTCGTTATAGTGTTCAACACCCATTCTGATACCCCGGGAAGCCTTGACCACGCATCTGCGTGAATAGCTAGGGGTAGAATGAAATCTGGGCTCTGGCCGCGGCAGGACGGCGGCTCGAGAGCCCCTGTGTACTGGGAACACAGCACCGTGTTTACAGCGTTCGAGGCGGGGGGCGCGCTGATCACAGCAGGCAGCCTGGCCGCGCTCAGCTTCTTTATGGCGGGACGCGCAGAGAAAGCGAGCGGGGCGAATCCTGTGGGATTCGGCGCGTGTGAGGGAATGTGGGCACATTTACTAAATGCGGCACATTTACTACACTGAGAATACTGTCAGCTCGCGCGACTAAATCACTGCTGTGTATACAGCGTGCGAGGCGCGCGCTGATCACAGCCGGCAGCCTGACCGCGCTCAGCTTCTCTGTGACGGGTTGTGCAGAGAAGACGAGCGGGGGCGAATCCCGTGAGATTCGGAGTGTCTGTGAGAAATGCGGGCGCGAGACAGCGGGCACATTTTCTGCACGGAGAACACTCGGCTCGCGCCGACTGAATCAACGCTGTGTTCACAGCGTGCGAGGTGCGCGCTAATCACAGCGGGCAGCCTGGCCGCGCTCAGCTTCTCTGTGACGGGTTGTGCATAGAAAGCGAGCGGGGGTGAATCCCGTGGGATTCGGCGTGTCAGTGAGGAAATGCGGAACAGCGGGCACATTTACTGCACTGAGAACACTGTCGGCTCGCGCCGACTAAATGTGTGTTAGTTTCGTTTTTACAGAAACCAAGGGACACGCATCGTGTAGTGTAAGCGGGCATTGTATGGGCGCGTTCACTACATTTTCTGCACAACCAACATGAGTTGGTTTTATTTGTGCTAGCCCTGCACCGTGGCGGGCTGTGTCTGGGTGTGGGAATGGGCACTGGGACGTGGGCATTCTTACAACACTCGTAACACCATCGGCCGTGGCCGGAACACCAGAAAATGCACTCTTTATTGGATTTATCTGGGTAGCCATAGAAACGGCTTTTGTGCGCAGGCAAGCGGGCTGAGACACCGGCTGCTTCACTGCGAAATACACTGGGACAGTCACAACGCATGGAACTGAACGAGCGAGAAGTTTTGGTGGAAATCCGGCCGCAGCGGGATCTGAACACCGTCACTTTCCTAGAGAGACTAGGAAGGCCTTGAGACCTCGGGCTTTACCTCAATCCTCGGCCGGGGCCCGCGCTGAGGGGGGCGGCGTCCAGCAGAGCGAGAGCGCGGTGTTTGATCTCGGGCCTGGCGGCGCTGCTAGTTAGCCGAAACGACGGCCTTTGTGCGCAGGCAAGCGGGCTGTGGAACCAGCTTGCTCACTGCGAAATACACTGGAACAGTCACATTGCTTGGAACTGAACGAGCGAGAAGTTTTGGTGAAAATCCGGCCGCAGCGGGAACTGAACACCGTCGCTTTCCTAGAGAGACTAGGAAGGCCTTGAGACCTCGGGCTTTATCTCAATCCTCGGCCGGGGCCCGCGCTGAGGGGGGCGGCGTCCAGCAGAGCGAGAACGTCGAGGAACACGGAGCGCTCAGCTTCCGTCATCTCGGATAGCGTCAGCCACAAATGTATCTCACCATTCAGGGGGGAAAGGCGCGGGTCTCGACTGTGACGGAGCTTCGTCTTTCCAGAGAAAGCGTCCGTCCAGCCTATTGCGCGTTAGTTGCGCGAGCGCCTTTCAGCCGAGGCCGATGTAATCCACGGCTTGAGAGAGCGGACGCATCGGCTCAGTTTCAATGCCGTCTCCGGTAAGTTCGTCGAGCTCAAGTGCGGACGCGGCGGCAGACGGCGGCCGCTGTCCGTCTGGGAGCGACTCGAGCGAAGCCGGCGGGCGAACCGGCGAGCTTTGGCGGGCTGGAAATAGCTCGGGCGCGCGCTGGGCGCGGCGCTTCTTGCGGCGCGGCATCACGGCGGGCTGGGATGCGGGCTCGGAGAACGAAGCTAGGCGAGTCCGCAGAGTCACCATAGGCAAGCGTTCACAATGATGGCATCCGCCGTCAGCGAGCGCGGTGGCCGCGTGATCCTCACCCAGGCAGGACAGGCAGATGACGTGGCGGTCCTCGTCGCTGAGTGGGGCTCGGCAAGAACCACAGGAAGGCATCTTTAAAAAGACGCAGCTCTTTTAGAACAGTAGAAATGGGTGTTGCGTCACGTAAGCAAACACACACACTTAGCAGAGTAAAGGATATAGTACGCCGGAAAGCGCAGCAGGTACGGCGGTTGAAGGCGGCTGGGCCAGCGACTTCAGAAGATGGCACGTCCCGCTGATAAGGCTACAAGTCAACGGCGCGGCTTCTCACTCTGGATCCGGCGATGCGTGAGCTTCGCGTGAAGAGTAGAAAAATCAGAGGAAATACAGCTATCGAGGGTATTATAGGGCGAGACCACGCCTTTACTGGCGGGACATGACGAAATGGGCGCGAAGCGCCCCCATTCGTCATTACGTCACGCAGTGCCTCACTCGATAGGCTGCTGCTTTTCCAGCAAGGCAGCCAATGGGCGCGCGAGCTGTCTCGCCCTTGTCTGCTTGCTGCTGCAAAAGCGTTTTGCATGTTTAAAAAATTAAGGATAATTTTTGGCTTCAATATCTCGAGGAAAGAGTATTCCCCATAGCGTAAGATATTACGCATTACGAGAGATACTCTCGTAAGAGAACCAAGTTTGATACAAGACAATCTGCTAGCAAGCAACAATTCTCAGGCAGTCAGTAGTCTAATGTGCACATAATTATTTAAAAATTATTTAATAATTGAAAATTATTGTGACTGTATAAAGTAGGGATAGATTAAGTAGTGCTATGTAACTAAAATGGTCAGGGCATGCCATGCTCTGTCACCTCTCTGAAACAAACTAACTCTGCAACATAACCTGCTCCGGAGCAGGTTATGTTCAGAGAGTGAGTTGCTATGACTACTAACATACCCTGAAAGTTACCTCCGTTTTTGGAACCGAAAGTTGAGGTTATCCGCTTACTTACTCTTAAACATACCCGGGTATGTCACATAACCTGCTTTCTGGAATACACCCCTGGAAAAGGGAGATGTAAATAACCATAACCATAAGTTCCCGCCTCCTCAGCACGAGCTGACAGATAAATCTAACACACCAAGAGAGGCGGGACTTAAGGCAGAACAGCCAATCATCAGCCGGTCTCTCAGTCTCACTCAAAGCCGGTGTCATTTTTGAGAGGGAGGGGGAGAGGAGGCAGCCAGCCGCAGCGAGCGCACACAGAGTGGCCAGAGAAACGACTGAACGAGAGCGACTGTAGTAAGGCGTTTTTGCAAAACTGCAGAAAAAGTGCGGGTGTTGAACCCTCTCACCGGGAAAAGTGTGGGTGTTAAAACCCCCACATCCCCCACGGGTGCGACGCCCCTGTATGGAAGCAGAATAGTCTCAATTATAATTCACGCAAAAAACATCATTCACACATGCGTAAACAATTTCACATGCATGAAACTTAATTCACGCACTCACAAAAAAAATTCACGTGCGTAAAAAAAATGTGTATTCACAAAAGCAATTCACATGCGCAAAATAAATTTAAATATTCATAAAATACATTTCACAAATGCAAAACACAATTCGTATATATACAACTGTGCACAAAAACCTTTGAATGTTTAAAATGTACGAGCTTATCCTTGAATGTGAATGTGCAAATCGTCATTCACGTACGAATCGCGCTGGATTTGTGTGTGTGTGTTTTTGAGACTTTCCTGCCAGTGCTTTACTCGTAACACAGAGCACTCGTACTCTTTAGCCAATCAGATTTAAGCTTATCAATCGACCAATCAGTATCACCTGAGGGCGGGCCTACCTGCATGTTACGTCATCAGCTTTCGACCAGTTCATGGCTGAGCAGAGGTATGTGCAGTTGATCAATTCATTTCTGTTTACTGAAGTTATAGTTCGAGATCAGTTGAAGCAATAGTTTATTAACTATTATTAACCGATGTAAGCAAGTGTTGTGGTAATCAGATGTCCCATATCCTGTCAAAAAGTAGGCCTATGCCTGTTTTGTCATATTTTAGCTGCAGGTACAGACAGCTCTCAGCTAATGTTACATGCTAATGATCGCAAAACAATCATCTGGTGTCAATCAATACCCATCGAGATTGTTCTTTAAATAGTGAATATACCTATTTTAATGAACACGTTGTTTATTTGCCATTTGTTGTTAAATTATTAAACATTTGTTGTTTCTCTGCCTTTTTCAGGATTACTCACCTATGGCATGACATCTGGATAGCAGTCACAAACATCTTAATTCATGTGGTTTCTTTATTCTCTTTTATACTTTCTTTTTTTAGTATTAATGTCTTAATTGGTAACTTTACAATAACGTTTCATTAAAATGAACTAATAATGAACTGCATGTATACTGCATTTATTAATTTGTGTTAATTCAACATTTACTATTACTTCATTAAAATCTTGTTAACATTAGTTAATGCACTGTGAACTAATAATGAACAGCTATATTTTTAACTAACGTTGACAAAGATTAACAAACACAGCAACAAATATATTGCTCATGGTTTGTTACATTAACTAATGTTAACTTATGAACCTTATTGTAAAAGTGGTACCAATATATTCAACATTCATTTCCTTATGTTTTGTGCTGTATTGTCATCTCAAGGTTTTTAGTGTCACAGGACAATGTTGTGAACTATTCATTTTACTTTGCATAGTAAAACAGGCAAATCTGATTTTATGATGATCAGACCAAGGTATACTTATCACAGAGAGGCAATTAAGATTACTCAGTAAACTCTATTCAAATACCCTCACTTAATCTCCCACATCCTCTGTCTGCACCTCTTGTACTATAGGTTTTTACTATTATAAATATCAGACCAAAATCTGATATGTCCTAACAGAGGTCTACTGATGATGACTGGATTGAACACCATTCATTTGTTAACTTTTCACTTGATGTATTGCATTTATATACTCTAAAAGCAAATAAAACTCTTGACTGGATCTCACAACTCTGGAAGATATGTATATTTCTCTGTACTGAATGCTGTGCTTCATACTTAAGATTGTCAGTTCATGATCTTCATATATAACAGGAACATTAATGATCAAGTCATTTTATATTTATTCCCAAATGATTTAGAAACTTTCAAATAATAAAACGTGTACATCAATGTAACTATGTCTTTGAATATTTTTATAACATAGCAACCTCTTGTTGAAACAACTGTCAAAATGGATGGCTTCAACGTGACTGTTTTGGAAGAATTACAGTAGGAAAGGTAAGATCACAGTACTGGTTGTCTGCAACTTTATACATCATCCGTCTCGGAAATCTGAAACGATAAAACTACATAATATATGCAGCTTAAAACAAAACCGATGTCTTCTATGCACGTCATTATTACAGAGGCTACATTATCATCAGTTGAATGTGTGGTGCCAGACATGAAAATCCATCAATACTAAAAATGAATTGTTATGTTCACATGTGGACTAAATAGCAGTTAATAAACTTGCTTCAACTGATCTCGAACTATAACTTCAGTAAACAGAAATGAATTGATCAACTGCACTTACCTCTGCTCAGCCATGAACTGGTCGAAAGCTGATGACGTAACATGCAGGTAGGCCCGCCCTCACGTGATACTGATTGGTCGATTGATAAGCTTAAATCTGATTGGCTAAAGAGTACGAGTGCTCTGTGTTACGAGTAAAGCACTGCCAGGAAAGTCTCAAAAAACACACACACACACAAATCCAGCGCGATTCGTACGTGAGTGACGATTTGCACATTCACATTCAAGGATAAGCTCGTACATTTTAAACATTTAAAGGTTTTTGTGCACAGTTGTATATATACGAATTGTGTTTTGCATTTGTGAAATGTATTTTATGAATATTTAAGTTTATTTTGCGCATGTGAATTGCTTTTTGTGAATACACATTTCTTTTACGCACGTGAATTTTTTTTGTGAGTACGTGAATTAGGTTTCATGCATGTGAAATTGTTTACGCATGTGTGAATGATGTTTTTTGCGTGAATTATAATTGAGACTATTCTGCTTCCATACCCCTGGGCCTAGTCAATGGCGAGAGACAACTTATCTTTTTATTCCGTCTGAACTGTGCCCTGAATTACACATGTTTGTCAATTTGAAAGATAGTTATGAAAGTCAAGAAAGTCACAGTTTGTCATAAAACAGAAGATTTAGTTTTATGTGAAAATCGCTCAGTGAACTACATCTCTCGTCTCGCACTATGTATGTCACCAAGCTCGTATGTGCAGTCTGGTACAAAACACACAGGCATGACGGCGTAACGTTACGATTACAACATTAGACTATAGAAAAAATGACAGATGTTAGCTTCAGTAAAGTTAGCTTCATTTATTGATAGAAAAGGTATGATGTCACATGCGCACCTTTTAGGTTTGTAGTCTTTAATTACGTATTTTCACAGTCTTATACCTCAACAGTTTTACATCAAACTGCGACTCTCTTGACTTTAAAATGTATTCTTTTAAATTGACAAACATCATATGTGTAATTCAGGGCACAATTCAAACGGGATCAATCCAAATATTTGTTGTCTCTCGCCATTGACTACCATACAATATTTTTCCGAAATAAGGTCCCATGGTGCTGACGGGAAGGAGAGGGACTTAGGCTTTTGTTGTCATCCATAGACATCATATATGATGTCTATCCTGTCATCCTTGACTTGTGAATCAGCCTCAGGTCTTCCGGTCTTTAGCTCCGCCCAGTCCCCCGGCTCCGCCTCCAGTCTTGATGTCATGGTTATTTCTGTCTTTTTTTTTTTTTTTTTTTTACAGTCTATGGTCTTTAGGTAACAATGTACAAAAAACGGAAACGTTTTTCCTTAAAGTTTTTTTTGCATAGGCTACAGACGATAACGAAAATTATCCCAGTTCACACTGATACTAAAAATGAGTATTAAAAACTTGTATTATTCATGCCAGGCCAGTAGTTGGCGATATCACTTTGTAAAGAAAAACTATGTGACTTAACACATGACGTAATATGTATGCACATGATGTCACTGTTTTCACAAATTCACGTTTTTGTAGTTGGCACTTAGACAATAATGGTATCGTTTTCAAAAACTTGCACTTTGAAACCCATTTTAAAAAGGTTGCAAATGCAGGCCCCCAAATTGCCTAAACGCATAAAACCCCCCGCATTTTCCAGTTTTAGTTGAAAACAGTGTTGTGTAAACGCCCCCTTAGTTTTTTTTGTGTGCGTGTGTTTTAGTTTGGTTTTAGTCAGATAGTAGCCAAATCTGCACACACCAGCAGGGCCAAATGAAATTAAAATTGTGCACAGACATTGACAGAGTTTGTTGCAAAGAAACATGGTCCAGCCATGGTCAATTTTGGACTATACAGAATTGGCCCTATATCATTATATGGCTAAGAATCAAGTTACAATTATGTTTTTGTATAGGTATAGTCATAATAAAGCCAAAACAATTGTTATTCTAAATGTGGTCCAAAAGGAAATGTTCATGCAATGCATTGTTTTATAATCAGCCAGTCAAAGTATTTTCATGGCCATTCATTATCCTACAACAATATCTTTTTGGAGAGTGTATTAGCCATGCTGTGAATGTGCTGGAAAGTACCCACATTTCCCCATCCCAAGAGATTTTATCCTTACTGGTAGATCAAATGTAGTAACATTGGGTAATTTAACACCGTTACCCAGCTAGCAAATCACAGTAGCAAAATCAATTTCACTCATGACCACCATCCTCCTGAGGTAGTAGAATTTGTTCTAACTCTCTATGTAAAAATATAAAGGTTTATTATTATTATTATTATTGCAATATTTGTATCTAATATTTTACCCTATAGCAGATTTTTCGTTAGAATTTGTGTGTGTTGGTTACATTTTTTGTTGTTCACATTGGCTACTGAAATCAGTAGCAGGATTCTTCAGATCCACAGTTAATTTTTTTTTCCTTTTTTTTTTTGCATCTGTCCTGATGACAGTGCGGGTGTGGCGGCAGGTTCCTCCCACCTGTTGTGCAGCAGTGATGTGCTGCTTCTCTTGGGAGACACGTAAGATCTACAGTCAACAGCCTTGTGATATTTACAGGGACTATCGTTTTTAATCAACGTCTTATAAAGAGAAATTTACTAACATTGTACAATGACTGCGAATCATGTTCGAAAGCGTCGAAAAGGAGGGTCAACGGAAAGATAACGGTAAGAAATAAAGGTGTATCAAAATATGTGTTAATAGGCCTACTTATTCATGACTCGAGTTTCCGTTGTGTAGAAACAGTCATTTTCATCGTGTGCTGTGATTCTCCTATTTAGATACATTATTAAAAACCGGTAGTTTTGATCCTCTGGAAGATGCAACTCCAAACTGGAGTTGTTACAAACTGATTATTGATCCGGATTTGAGCAGCGGAAGTCAGAAACTGTACCGATATGATGGACAGCACTTCAGCGCACCGGTGGGTATGATTTCAAGGCGAACAACAATAGCCTACTAATAACGTTAACATAATGCTTAGTTATCAAACTTCGTGACCTATGTAATTTGTTATCATCTGTACACAGTCAAGTTGTATTTAATCATTGTACAATTGAAGCTTACTAAATTGTTGTCTGTCAGCATCCTGGATCTTTCCCTGTGGATGTTGTTCGAGATCCCAGAATTACTCGTTTTTGGACAAAATTCAAAGAAACAGATCTCCTGGTCCCCAAATTCAAGGTTAGTAGACTATTAGATACAGCATCAAATTAATGCATTGTGTAATGTTTTGCCTACAAAAAAATCAACATTTTTAAAATGATAAACATTTAACCCTTATTTTCTATTGATACTGACATTCTTTATGTTTGGAGTCCAAGAGAAAAAACGGTTAAAATGTTCTATGTATTAGGCTACTGTTTTATTTATAATTGCTAAACTAACCTGTTTTCCCCCTATTTAACCTATTTTAATATAATTAATCTATTTAAATCTATCTAGATTTTCTGACCTAATAATAAAAAATAATAAATAGTTATTGAATATACATCACAAAGAAGAATTGTCGTTAAGTATTTTAACATTATGTTTGGGATGAATTTGACCTGAGCAAAAACACTTATAAAATACAAAATAAATGCAAAAAAATACAATACAATTCATGAAAATAAACAATGATCAGGAAGTGTATCTGATGTTTGTTTTACATTGCCTAGGATTTACAAAATAATGCCACATTATGTCAATAAATCTCTTTTTTAGGTTGATGAGCATTATGTTGGAGCGCCGAAGGAGTTGACATTTGCAAGGCTTAATGACAACATTAGAGATGGATTCCTGTCTGAAATGTGTAAACACTTTGGAGAGGTTCAAGATTTGAAAGTTTTATACAATCCGAAAAATAAGAAGCATTTAGGAATAGCAAAGGTCATTTTTGAATCTGTAAAGGCAGCAAATAATGCAGTAAAAAACCTCCACAACACTTCTGTGATGGGAAACAACATTCATGTGGAGTTTGACCCCAAAGGTAATTTTTCCATCTCTCACTTCTCAATTTCTTTCTTAATACCTTATCAGTTCCAAATAAAAGCTTTCATAAACATATCTATGCAGACACATTTACTGTATTTGCATGAATTATATAATTCATGATCTTTATTGACTGACTGGTTTTAGGTGTAAGAGGAACCGATACTTCAAGATGCTTGTTAATGGTTTATATACACCTTTTACTCTCCCTGTTGGCGAAGAGGCCTGGGGACCCCAGTCACCATCTTCCATCTCTGACTCTTTCACTGTGAGTATACAAGACCAAAGGCAATTCTTTTTTTCAACCCCTTTCTCAGGCCCCTATTAGTCTGTGATAGGCTATCTTATCTTTCAGCACCCTTAAAAATGTGTGATTATCTCTTTTCACATTTGCTGAAACAGGTTATTTCAGCAAATAAAAAAATAAAAATATATATTTAGTTTTAAGGGATGTAAAATAGTTAGCTTAAAACAGGAATCCTCAAATAGCGGACCTCTGTCCGGTTCTGAACCCCGGCTTGGTTCCAACTGGACCGTGAGACAAAAAGCACCATTTTACCATTTCCACAGTTTAAAGTGAGCAGCAAAACAACAGAGCTGTTCACACCACAAGCGCTCATCTAATATTTTTTTATCTAAAGCCAAACGTTTTTCATTCAAGCCCTTTCCATGTGCATTGCTTCTCTCGCTTCTCCTTGTCTCACGGTTATGTTATAATTGGGAAAATTATTTGTAGATGGCAAGAAAAAACAACTAAAACTTTCAAATTACTTTCTTTTCTGCTCATAAAATGAGAGTGTTTTATTATGTAAATTGTTTGTTTTTAGTAGATACATATTTTAAGCAAAAATATAAAAACTAGACTTTAAGAGGAAAACCCTGAACCCACACACAGTATCTTGCCTGTCATATGGCCTGCCATACATAGGTATCTAAATGTTAAATAATAATAGCCTAATACAACACCTAATCTTGCCTTTTAATATTCATATCCAATTGGGCTCAACTAATTAAATAAGTATTATTTTTCTAAATATCAGACGCCACTGCTTTGGCTCTTGGGACCCAATATTGTCATATGTGCTCTGTGTAGGTTTTGGGATTTTTGTTTTACTTCCTGTCTTGAGTCCCATGTTGTAGTTCCTTGTAGTTTTCCCTGTTGATTAGTCTGCCCAGGTGTGTCTCGTTACCTCGTCAACTTGTTTCTTTCTTCAGTCTTGGTTTGTCAGTTGTTGTTTTGGCATGTTGTGTATAGCTGTTGAGTTCCCTCTCTTTTAATTATATTTAATGTTCCTGCTCCTGGTTTTGATCCTGTATTTGGATTATATTTGTTTTCGTTTTCAATAAATACTGCTGCAACTGGATTCTCACCTCTTTTCGTCCTGACCTAAACTTTACAAATATCCTCATATTTGATGACTATTTTGTTTTAGATATTTTTCTTTTACAAAGTACTACTCCCGCCCAGATGGAAATATGGTAGCACTTTATTTTACAATCCTGTTCCCGTGTACATACTATGTACTTATAGTTATTGCAATAACTGGATAATAACTACTAACCCTGTACATATGCCTAAACCTAACCTTAACCCATGTAACCCATGTTACCTTATTTTAATCAGTACTTTCTTTCACTGTATACACAAGTGCACGTACTGTAAAATAAAGTGCCACTGGGAATATAATAATATATATAGTATATATAAGATAGATAGATAGATAGATAGATAGATAGATAACAATACAAAAAAGTATATATAAAATAAATATAAGAAAGAGACCTGACCTCTTGTAACTTTAATTGAATCCCTCTGGCTTAAGTACATTTACTATAGCTGTGTGGAGGGATGGCTTTTTGTTATTTATATTATATTATTTATATTATATTATATTTATTATATTATATTATATTTGGTTTTAACCTTTAACATTTATGGTTTAAAACTTTGCTGTTACATCAGAAGAGACATACAATGGTTAGAGAAGAGATTCTCATGAAATAAGAAAATGTATTGACATTGCAAAGTGTATATGACAATATACACAATATACAAATGTTTTGAAAGTGCATAAACATTGCAAATTCATGTCTTTATATTGAAACTTGTCTTAAATTGTGTTTATATTGAAACTTGTCTAAAAAATGTTTTTGTTCACTTGTAAATCTCTTTTCAATCTTTCAGGAGTGTGAACCACTGAAGAAGCTGTCGTACACACTATCATCATCATCATCAATATGTAATGGCTCTCCGTCATTGGATTGTTCTACACCTTTATCCATGGATACTGCCTACTCCAGCATGCATCAGGACACACCTAATAGCTTCTGGCAGACCCCTCAATACCAAGATACCCCTTGCACGCCTTCTATGACCTACAGTAGACCAGGCACACCATCTCAGTGTGAAAGGACCCCAAATGACTCTGCGCTGACAACCAGTGCCTTCAATGTCCCTTTTATTCAACAATCCATCCCAAATATTTCACAGCAACAGCCTGGTCATTTGACTCAACCAGTCTCAAATAAACCTAGCATTATTCAAGGTGCTGTGCAAAACTTTTGGATGCTAGGTGGAGCTCCCTCGCAAAACAGTAGCTTCTCAAATAGGCAAAGAACTCCAGGACGCAACTCTCACCTTAGTTACCATGTTCGTGGAGGACGCCGGGTCAGACCTCTTGAGAGCAAGTACCAAAACGCATACAACCGTAGGCCACAACACCATTATATACATAGACCTGTATACAGAGGAGGTCACCACCGCTCTGTACCTATGGCCAATCAAGTGCCTTTTAATAAATTTCAGGAAAGTCCAACCACACCATCATATTCAGATAAGCTCACTGTCCAAAACTTTAATGGCTCAGTCAAGGGCCTCAGTGTTAATCACAGATCTGTTGCTGAAGATCCACCATCACTTCCAAATTTAGAAAAATTGCAGCAAAAGACTATTGGAGTGGATGTTCATCACATTCATTCTGATATAAATATAAATGCAAATGCTTCAGAAAATATTTTCAATGGAATTGCTTCCCAAGTATCTTGCAAAACTCAAGAGGTGAACCAAACTTATTGTCCACCACAAGCCCAATCTTCTCGCTCATATACCCCAAAACTTCCTTCCTCTGAAATGACAGAAAATCTTTCAGACCCCATAGTGCAGTGTCCGTCTCCTGAATCTCCTGCTCCGGAGTCAAAGCCTGAAAGCCTAGACTCTCGCATCCAGATGCTTCTTAGTGCTGGAAGTCCAGTTCTGCCCCTTTTGAACCAAGAGAGTTCAGACTCAGAGACTGCTACTGAAGAGCATGATCCCAGCCACTCTCCTTCTTGCTCCATAGATGTTGTCCTAAATTGTGACCAAACATCATCTAGTGCAAATAATTCTGGCTCCCATCTCAAAATGTACTCTTATCCAAAAGAAAGCCTAGAGGATGCGAGTTTCAATCCACTCTGTGATGTGGCAAAATATGAATATGAACTTCAATCAATCAAGAAGCCTTTGTCCAATACATCCTCTAGAACTACTGTAAGTGATTGATAGAACTAGACTGTCATCTACTTTTGTTTGCTGCCTAAGTTCAAATTCTGGAATTGATTTAAAATATAAAATGAATTCTCAATTCAATTCTGAATGGCAGACAACCCTAAGCATTTACATCAATATGAATCTTTTCCCTAGGTCAACCCAAAAGAAGATGAAGATACTTCAGATCAGCCATCTAGTATACCAGTGATCTGCACTAACAGGAGCTCTTCACCCCCTCCAATTCCTCAAATGCCCCCACATCCAATCCTTATACCACCATCTGCTCACTACCCCTCCCTTGTGCCTCCTAATATGACAACAAAACGGGGTCCTCCTTCTACTAGGGATCCATTGTTACCTGGATACACTCTTCCTACTTCTTGTTCATTGTACACTCCTCCAAAGATCAAGCAAGTCTGTAGATCACCTAACTGGCAGAGTAGTGCAATACCTCTTCCTATCCCTACTAGAATAACACAAGGGCAAACCTCATTCTCACCCCCCTTCCTCCCTCCACCTTTCAATTTCATGACTCATCGCCCATCTTACCCTTCCGCTGGGTGTTCATCTACCATGTTAAGGTTCAGACCACCTTGGCCTCCTCCCCCTACGCCCAAGTTTGACCCTTCTGTGCCCCCACCGGGGTACGTACCTATGAAAGAATTGCCCCAAAAGGTCACAGTGGATGGAGTTCTAGCTGTTGTTGCTGCAGAGCTGCGGGCTATTGTAAAGAAAGACATACATCGCAGGATGATTGAGATTGTGGCATTCAAAGCTTTTGATCAGTGGTGGGATGACAAAGAACAGGCAGCTAAGGTGGGATTTTTTTTCTTATTTCAACTGTAGTGATGAACTGTGTAGAGTTGATCTATACTTCCATTACCATTTCAACATTATTTTTAATGTTGTGCACCCCCAGGTATCTGCCCCATCTGTTAAACCAGGAGGAAATAAAGACATCAAGCTTAAAGCGATGGAGCAATGCCTGAGAATGACTGCTGGGGGAGAAGGCTCTGTATTGGGAACAGGAAAAATAACGAGTCTGCATGGTGCCATTAAACTACCATCATTTAAGGTACAAATATGGTTATATATATATATATATATATATATATATATATATATATATATATATATATATATATATAAAATATAAATATAGTACTGATTTAGTATGTTTTCTGTAGAACAGTGCATGCTAAACACTTTGGTATTGCCTACACTATTATTTTTGGATAAAAAACAACACCTATAATGAAATAGAAATTTATAAGAGGTTTATAAACTATTGAATAATGAAGAGGTGGTTCTCAATTTTTCACACCAAATTAAAAAAAATGTAAAAAAAAATTTTGATTGGGTAAATTCATGTAAAATTGGGGAAATTCATGGGACTGTTGAATGCTTTTGTTTTTTCAGTGATATTTGGAATTTGTAAAATATTTTTTTACTCAGTTTCTACCTAATCAAATATTTTACAGCTTGGCTACAAAAATGAATATACTTTATAACAATAACCATGGAGTTACACAATTTTATTAATTTACCTAACCTTTCCAAATCTAAAAATCATAAGTTTAAAAATCATAAATTTGCTGAGGTTGCCTGGTTGAGAATCATTATGTTTTTTGTATTTTTTTCCCATTATGCTCAGTTAAAAAGGAAGAATCCATTAGGTCAGGACTCCACTGGTGTTAAAAGGACCTGTCCTTCTCCTGGTCTTGAACAAACTGAGGAAGAAGGTCAGTTTGGCTTTGGCTTTTTTACATGGAGTTAGAAAAACCCTTGATATTTTAGTGTGGAAAAATTATCTAACTATGGAAATGAATTAACTGACTTTATTTCAATATGACATATTTTTCAATTGTGAATTTGTATCTCACAGTATAGTAAGTTTAAGTAGATCTTGTACACTGAAAAAAATATGGTCAACATTTATTTCATAAAGAGCCAGAGCAGCAAACAGCCCTAGATAATGTTGAAGAAGACATGACCAAAAATGCCAGTGAAGAGACCATGGTGAAACGCAGGCATTCCAGGCCACTGGTGTTAGAAAGTGAGGAGGAAGAAGATGAAGAGAGTTCTGAGAAGGTGGAGGATCCAGAATCTAAGGAAATTGATGTGTCTGCTCAGGTACTGTTTCACTTATTTGAAATATAGATGCACGTATAAAAAGAAATTTAGATTTCTGAGTAGAAATTGTGATGTTTGCTTTGGAGATAACACTGTATTTAGGAGAGTTGATAATTGATGGTGTCTATTGTGTTTTTCAGGAGGGTGATGAGATGAAAGCTGATGAAGTGCATAAAGATAAGAAGAGTGATGCCTGTGTAATAGAGGATGAAGATTACTCAGATTCAGGTTTTCATTGATATCTGTTAATTATTATATAAAATAATTATTTTAATTATATATAATAATGTATATTATATTTAGTTTACATACAAATATAAAACACTACTGCTGAAAAGTTTGAGGCAGTCCTTTAAAAAAAGAAAGAAATTAATGCTTTCTTTTCAGCAAGGATGCTAAAATGATCAACAATTGACAGTAGAGATCTTTATAATGTTACATAAGAATTATATTTCAAATAATGCTGATCTGTTGAACTTTCTATTCATCAAAGAATAAAAAACCTACCATGGTTTCCACAAAAATATTAAGCAGCACAACTGTTTCAGTAATGACTGTTTCAACATTATAATAATATGAAATGTTTCTTGAGCCACAAATCGGCATATTATAATGATTTCTGAATGATCATGTGACACTGAGGACGGGAGTAATGATGCTGAAAATTCAGCTTTTCCATCACATGAATAAATTACATATTACATATATAAAAGTAGAAAACATTTAGTTTAAATAGTAGGGGTGTAACGAGACGCTTATCTCACGAGACGAGACAGACACGAGATTGGGTTCACGAGAACGAGACGAGACGAGATTTTTGCACAATTTTACAGAAATCCTCAATGACACAATTCATGACTGGAAAAATAGTTTGCAGGTGCATTTTGCGATGTTTAACTAATAATATTATTAAGTAGACCTGAAATGACATGCATTAGGAGTATGAATTATCAAATGCATTGAAAGAAAACAATATACAACAATATAACCTTTTAATAATAAAAGGTTTTTATTGACTGGCTTTTCTCCTGTATGATTTCACATTAGTCTCTTCAGACCTTACTACATTTATGAGCTTTCAGAACTTCTGATTGAGGCTGTGTGTGACCTCCTAACTGAACTCAGAGAAGTCTTATTAAGTGCAAACAATCAGTGCAAGTGCAACCATAATCAAAGTTAGCGCAGAGACTCTTTATAATTGTTTTGAAATTGCTGTTTTATTTTGCACCGGCAGTTATAGGGTTAATGCGGTGAGTTCGGGAAAGGCCGGTAGAGAAACGAGCCTGGTGTGTTTGTCTTGTTCTTGCGTTCCGATTATAAGTTCAGAAACAGAGCCTCTTGTCTGTTGTCTTTAAGACATTACAGTACTCTCTCAATATTCGAAGTGCAAACTGAGACGATAGCCGCAAATAAACAGTCCAGTGATGGGTATTGGGAGACGGACGATTGTATGTTCGCGGCCTAATTTGTGCACAATGCACATCAGCGAGCTTGTGTTTTACTTTCACTATCGTGATCACGCGTACTCTGTGTATAGCAGCGGTGCTGAGCGTGCATTCTACATCATAAGATCAGACGTTTAGTCTATGTTGCGCAACGAATTCTCCGCCATCCTCACGCGATCAGTGAACTGGGATTCGTGCTGCACTGATTGCAACGCAAACGGCAACTCGTGCTGGATGAGCAGAGCAGACTTTTACATTAGTTTATAATGGTTTTTTAATTATTTTTATAAAAACAGCAAAACGATAGTTTAGGCGAATGTGAGTGTAGCGGTGGAATATTCTATGTTAATAGAAATCGCGAGACAGCTTTTCACTCGACGGGAAATCTCGTCATGTTTTAGTCTCGCGAGATCTCGTGGCACGAGATCTCGTTACACCCCTATTAAATAGTAATAGTATTACTGGTTTTACTGTATTTTTCATCAAATAAATGCAGCCTTGGCAAGCTTGAGATAATTATTTTAAAAACATTATACATTTTTACTGACCCCAAACTTTCGTAGGTAGTGTATATATATATATATATATATATATATATATATATATATATATATATATATATATATATATATATATATATATATAATATAATATTTAACAATTTTAAAAGAATTATATTTTCAATATATCTTGTATGACAACTTTTTTATAGTCCTCTTTTTATCCTCCAGATACCATCAGCCATACAAGTTCAAACTCTTCTGCTTCTAAAAGCCAAGGATACGACTCCTTAGTCTCTCCCAGAACTGTCTCTGACTCCTCAGCTTTTTCTCCATCTGGTATTGACCCCTCAGCTTCCTCTAGATCTGTCTTTGACTCCTCAGATGTCAGAAGCGACGACTCCTCAGACAGTCTTTCTTCTGGGGAGGAAGATCAGTTGGATGGTGAAAGATCTTTTCCTGAAACTCCACATGAGGAAAGGATAATAGAAGAAGAGATATGGATTTCTTCAGATGAGGATAATAAGGAAAACCAAGAGATGATTCACACACCATTTTACTCGTCTTTTACCCACTGGGAAGAAGATCTCGGCCCCCCTGTGACCCCTTCTGCTCCAGATTCAGTTGAAAGTGCTGTGGACCATGACTTGTTTGGTTAGTTCACTGATTTTCTGTTTTCACATAAAGCACACATCAACCTCCATGTTTCCAAAATGAAAACAAAACCATCATGCATAACAAAGACATCATTTTATGTGTATATTGTTATTTTTGTGAGATTATGGAACTGAACATTTAGTAATTAAAAATATCCACTCTAAGACTAGTGGTTTATTATTTGAAGTTTACATTACATACGTAGATGTTTCTGAGAATTCTTAATTTCTTGTACTTGTTACTGTATGTCAAAGATAGTTTTCTGACCTCAGTTGGTGTAGCAGAACATTTAAGAAATGTCTATATCATCAGTGTTGATGCAATTTGTAATTCATGTAATTTGAAATGTAATTTGTGCTTCTGCTCTTGCAGATTGGAATCCAAGGAGAGCAGAAGATCCTGAAGAGGAACTGAGCGTAAGAGTGTATATGCAAGGTCTGAAACTATCTGAGCCTCTCAGATACACCTTACAGGACCCAGTTAAACACTGTTTAACAAACAAATTTAAGCTCCCAGACCCAGTGATATTCTTCTCAGAGCAGGAGTCAGAGCTGCCAAGCCCACCGTCTCCTACATACAGAGGACTGTCAGGTAAGGTTCACTGATCAAAAATCACCTTCACTGATCCATCACACATTTCCAACACTTTTTCACACGTTTTTTTTTTTTTTTTTTTTTACCGAACGCATCAATTTGCCAACAACTTGTAAAAATAAAAGCACTGGTTTAACGTTTGAAAATGAAATTAAGACGTAAAAATTTGTTACAGTTAAAGTAAAATATATATTTTTTATTAAATACTCAATTTCTTATTTTATAGTACAACAGGCACAATATTTCAATATATTTCTTATTTTATTTAATATATTATTATTTAATAATAATCCCAATAAAAATCACAATTATTATTATAATTATTATTATTATTTTATACTGAATTGGTCAAAAACAGTGGAGATGTGCCCTATGCAAATTCAAGTAAAGGGATTTAAATTACTTTATGGTTACTGAAAAAGGTTTGTTAGTTCTTGTAAACTCAAGTTTGAACACGCAAATAAAATAAAACAAGCCCATAAAGGGTGGTTCGCATAAAATAAAATATAAACAAAGCATTTAGAAATGATAAAACTGTGTTTTTTAAATAATAAGAAATGTTGTTGAATGTATTGTCAAAGTGATATTGTGCTTTATGTATGGTCCGACACTTGCATGTGTCATAATATTATTAACATTTTACCAAAATCAAGCTCAAAATGAAGTTAAGAGGGTTTTGATCAGCAAATTTCAGACATGCGTGCTTTGTCCGTCATTAGAACGTCTGCATTTGAGAAAGTAAGTGCATCGGATTACTTTTTTACAGTTAATAAAGTTTAATGTTATAATATTTTTTCTGCCATTTGGACAAAATCTCATGTTATTAAAGAAAAAGTGCTTTTTTAAGGCTATTTAAGATAGTATTGGCAATGTCTCGAAGACAAATGCTAGACTAAGACACTCCTCTCCTTAAATGCATAAAACATTAGCCTTTCTATACATAATATAGTGTTTTTGAGTAAAAATGCTGTTCTTATTAAAAAAAAAACAGTTAATTATTTACCCTTGCATTGCAAACAAGCAGAGACGGTCCAAAATATGTGCACCACTTCATTCTCGATAGAGGCTTGTTAGAGTTATGAGGGTTGACCGACAGTTTGAGGATCTAATGGAGTTATGAGGATTAGTCACAAACTCTTTTTAATACTTTTCATTGGTTAAATATTTGCATAACCCACAGACAGATGTAAAAGGTGACCAATAGTAATGATGTATGGGGGGGACAAAATACGGAGATGTGAGATTTCCGCCCAACAGTGACGATTTGTATATTTGGAAGATCAGACTAATCAAATAAATAATCACCAGATCAAGTAGTTGTTTGTTCCACAATTCATGGATCTTTCTGCTTTCAGATGATTTGGAGACACAATATTCTACAGATTCAGAGGACCAGAGAGTCATTACAGAAACACTGGAGGATTCTGAGAACCTCAGACCCATCACACCTACTGGATCTTTGTCTGACAGTGACCCTGAAATGGAGCTTGGGCGTAGATTTTCTCCTCCTGCAGTTGAGGAGTTGGAGCTGCCACACACACCTGGTGGATGTCTGGAAATGGAGGAGGCTGAGGGTCATTTTCTACCCCCAGGACCTCCTACACCATTACCACATCCTCCCTCTCCCACAGGCATCCAGGAACTTCCCTCCTCGCCCCTTTTCCACTGTCCTCCTCTCTCTTTCTTATACCCAGCGTATGAGGAAATTCCAAAAACACCAGGCTGCTTCAATGGTCCTGCCCACGTTTATCACTCTGAGGGAATAACACCAGCGGGATTACTGCAAGAGCCTTTACAAAGAATGGGAAGCCCCTCTTACTCTATCCCGAGGACTCCAGGGAGAGACATGTCTCCATCTCCACCTGTTCTAAACCATGGAGAGAGAAACGTTCAGCACAGAGAGCTGTGGGCTAGTGGACTCCATCATCACAACTCTGGTTTTGCACAGTCAGATACGCAAACTAACAATTTTAGTATAGATAATGGGCATGAACTTCATAACCGCCATATCCCCTCACGTCAAACTGATTGTTTGGACTCTGCGCGCTTGAAAAGGCGACGAGCGCGGCTTAAAATGAGGAAACGAATGATTGAATTACAAAGGAGAAGACAGTGCCCAAATATAAGTACTCATTCGTCCTTACAAGTGAATAATGTGACAACAAAATCTTCTTCAAATCAGGTTTTGGGGCATTTGGATTGTGTCTCAGATATCAGGACAGAACAAACACTACCAGAAGCTCACAGACAGAAGCGTTTGCTAGAAGACAAGCGTAAACTAAATGAGAATCAAAGGGTTCAGGAGTCGTCATGTTTATGGAGAAAATGGAGAGAATCATCATCCAGACGTCACCTCATCTTCTCTCCACGCTCTGAGAGAAGAGAGAAGTTGGTCGTCCATGCTGTGTGGACTAAAGGAGTGAATGAGGAGGAGATCAGGCACCTGAAGGCCACCTATGAGAGGCTTGTGGTGCAGGATAAAGAATGTGATTGGTTGAGGAGAACACGCTGGATCCCACATCCTCATATCCTTAAACACATGATACAGATGTAAACATGTCATAGTCAAAATACTTATGTAATTTGTATCCAGTGGATTGTGCCTTGTAACATTGTGTCAGATTTATTTTCCAAATGCACATTGCTATGTTGTTTGTTCCTTGACTCTGCTGCACCAACCAGCACTCCTGACGACGGGCCAATAAGATGGCTGGATGGGATCAGGAATCACATGACAGGTTGTGCACGTAGTGAGGGATATTACTTCATCAGCAAGAGGGAAAAGCTGCGATATCTCTGTGATGAGTTTGTTGTTGATACTCAGGTGAGGAAGAAACAGTGTTGTTAATTTTAACTAAAATTAAAATAATTAAAACTCGTTTAAGTTTTGGAATATAATAAAATATGAAATATTAGAGGGAAACGATAAATTAAAGCTATATAAAAAACAAAAACTAACAGAAAAGGACAAAATTATTCAAATTAAACAGATTTTTTTTTAAATATTAATAAATACTATAATAGCACATAAATTATACAAAAATACCACTGGAAAGAAAAACATTTATTTGACTGCTAACATTTATGATGGTTGCTATTCCATTGTAAACATGTTTAAAGACTTTTCATCATCTGTTATTTCTCTGCTTCATGTGTTTCTCTGTGTGCTTTTGCATGTAGTGATTTAAAGGTGCACTAATTCATTTTTTTATTAACAAAAATGTTTTACTTTGAGGGATATATAACTTTGGTTTATATAGGGAGGGTTATAGGGATATAACAGTTTTACTTTGAGGTATTAAATGAAGACTCAATAATAATAATAATATCAATGACCTAGAAAAATCTGTTTTATTCTACCATGGCCGGCATGTAGAGACATAACCAGGTCACGTGTTGTGTAATTTGACAAAGTTAGTCAAAACCTTCATGCATCCACACCAGTGGGTGCAGTATAAAATCTAAGACCACGTTTTAAAGTAATTGCACGTTTAAAAGTAATTGAGAGTAATTTGAGAATTATGTTCTGATCTATGCAGGGAAAGAGTGTGCCAGCTCAGATTCCAACTTCATCCAGATCAGGTTCAGAACTCAGAGCGGAACAGCGTCGCCTGTTGTCCTCATTCAGCTGTGACAGTGACCTCCTCAAATTCAACCAGCTCAAGGTGAGGCTAGCTGTCCCAACAACAGCATAACACAGCATATGAGATGCTAGAGCAACCAGAAACACAAAAACCTCTTCTTTTTTATTTTACAAAAACATAATAAGGTCTGTTCACACCAAGGGTTATAACTACAGCAATTATGGAAGTTTGTTTCCAACACTGAATAAAACTATGTAAAGATAATTGCAACCTTTTTATCAAAATTGCTACTTTATAGCTTGCAATTCTGAATTTTTTCTCTGAATTATGAGATATGAACTCACAATATGATGTCAGAATTGCGTGATATAAACTCATAACTGAAAATTATAAAGTCAGAATTGTGATATAAACTTGCAAAACATGTCCATATCTCACAATTCTGACTATAACTCACAATTCTGACTTCTTTTCTAACATGTTGTGAAATATAGACTAGCAATTGCAAATTACTTTTTTCCTCAGAATTGTGCGTTTATATCTCACAATTCTGACTTTATAACTCGCAATTGTGACTTTATATTACGCAATCCTGACTTTTTGACTCACAATTGCAAGTTTATATCACGCAATTCTGAGAAAAAGTTAGAATTGCGAGATCACAATTCACAATTACCTTTTTTGTTTTTACTTTTTATTCTGTGGCGGATACAAGATTCCATATACAATAATTATAAAGTTTTAATAATCGTTCTAATTCAATGTGGATACGGTAGTCCATACCACAACTATACCAAAAATTACACAGGAACGATACTTTCTTTTGCTTCTCATGTAAATGTTTATATTTGTTCTCGAAAACAAGGCAATTATTTTTTTTTCTGTGCAGAACGATATTGTCTATTGGTTAATGTGAATAAACTTATAGTTGTCTTTATAAGTTATCGTTCTTGGTGTGAAAGGACCTTAAGAGTCCACAACAGACCAGTTTTGTATTTTTCAGTATGATCCACATGTAGCACAATATATTTCCCTCTTTACAGTTCCGTAAGAAGAAGCTGCGTTTTGGCAAGAGTCGTATTCATGACTGGGGGCTGTTTGCAGAGGAACCTATTGCTGCAGATGAAATGATAATTGAATATGTAGGCCAGAGCATTCGACAGGTGAGATACACAATACACAAAATAAGATTACAGCAGTCATTTCTGAGTATAAACATCAGTGACGGCCTTTTTCATGCTGTAAATTGATGATCACAAATGTATTTGTATATTATTATCATATCCCATATTCCCATCCTGTCTGTAGGTGATAGCGGACATGCGTGAAAGGCGCTATGAAAACGAGGGTATTGGAAGCAGCTATCTTTTCCGGGTAGACCAGGACACAATAATTGATGCAACCAAGTGCGGTAACCTGGCAAGATTCATCAATCACAGTTGCAATGTACGGCCAGAAACATTTTAAGTCATTCATTCACAATACATTGTCAATATGCCTAATGTTCCTTTTGTTGTTTAGTGATTGCTATGAATTTAATTAATTTCCATTTTGAACATTTTGTGCTTACTGGTTTCATTTATGTGTTTTTCCTTCCATAGCCGAACTGCTATGCCAAAATCATCGCTGTAGAAGCTCAGAAGAAGATAGTCATCTACTCTCGGCAACCTATTGCTGTAAATGAAGAGATCACTTATGATTACAAATTCCCTATTGAGGATGAGAAGATCCCCTGCCTGTGTGCTGCAGAGAACTGTAGAGGAACCCTCAACTAGACAAGGACTATTCTCACAATTTCAAAGTATTAGCAGTAAACAAGTTTCAGACTGTACATGAACTTATTTTTTAAGAGCAAACCTCTGCATTGAAAATACATTTATTTCATACCAAGTATACTACAAATCCATTGACATATTCACTGACATATCACTTGAGACTTACTGATATGAATATCATAATTCAACTTTATTTGGAGTGCTTCTTTATTGCACAATTCACATTTCTTAATATTAAGCCTAAAATGTGTTTTAACATCACTATTAGTGATAGTATGATCTCTGTATAATATCAGTCTTTAATATTTAAAGGGTAACACTTTATTTGAAGGGTGTGCATAAGACTGACATGACACTGTCATAAACATGACATAACACCTGTCATGAACATGAACGAGTCTTTATGAATGTTTATGACTGTTGTCATTAAGTGTCATTCGGTAAATTATGACACTTTTAATGCAAAGTTGACATTGTTTAAAATGTCTTTGTTATGACAACTTGACATTAACCAAGAAATCATAACCTGTCAACCTGTCACAACTTTGGCCGTCATGACACCATTATAACTGTGTCATGAATATTTTACTTGTCCTCAAGTAAAGTGGAACACATTGTACTAGTTATAAAGATGTCATTAAGGGTTATTGCACTGCCAAATGCTTTAAGTTTGATAATTAGACCTGTTATGACATATTTGTGACAGGATGACAGGTTATGATTTCTTGGTTAATGTCAAGTTGTCATAACAAAGACGTTTCTGTCTTTGTTAATGTAAAGTTGTCATAATCAAGACATTTTTGTCTTGGGTAATGTAAAGTTGTCATAACAAAGGCTGTGTCCGAAATCTCCACTTAAACCACTACTCCCTAACCCCTATGTATGGGGTAGGGAGTAGAGGACTATATAGTGAGCTCACCAGCATAATAGAAACACCACTTTCGGACACTACTCCATCGTCTCTCGGCGCCGTTGATTACGGCATTACTGTCGCAAATTCGTATTGTCGCGCTGCTCTCCTTGACGTCCATCCGTCATTTTTACGATCAGCGCAATGCATGATGGTATGTAGGGCTTGGGTTAGTGACCATCGGTTGTACACTACTTTTCAAAATGCATTCTGGGATACATTGAGTGGACTATATAGGGTATAATAATCATCACTATACATTCGGACAGCACTACAAAATGGCGAACTCACTATATAGTCCACTATATAGTGAGTAGTGGGAGATTTTGGACACAGCCAAAGACATTTTTTTGTCTTTGTTAATGTCAAGTTGTCATAACAAAGACATTTTTGTCTTTGTTAATGTCAAGTTGTCATAACAAAGACATTTTAAACAATGTCAACTTTGCATTAAAAGTGTCATAATTTACCGAATGACACTTAATGACAACAGTCATAAACATTCATAAAGACTCCTTCATGTTCATGACAGGTGTTATGTCATTTTTATGACAGTGTCATGTCAGTCTTATGCACACCCCTTCAAATAAAGTGTTACCATTTAAAGTGTGCCTAAAGTATCAATATCTTTAGATGGAAACTCAGCACTATTTCTGGATAACTAAAGTGAATTAAGTAAAAAATTAGTTGTTCCAATTTAGAAGACTTAAAGTATACCAATTTAGTATACTAAAAGTACAATTGCCGAGTATTTATATTAAGTACATAAATATGGAAATGTATTTGTAGTATACTTAGCATAAAATAAATGTATTTCAAATACATTTTAGTATATTTATTTTTCACTAGGGCAGTCTTTTAGGAATACGCATTTTTAAATATTTACAAGGACATAAGAAATTCTTGACTATCGCAGACATTTTTCACAGGGGCAAATGACAGTTTAAAATAAAAATACACAAGCAGTTAATGTCATCTCCAGAAACTTGTATTTTGCATGTGATTTGGAAAATGTGCAGAGCAACAGGCCATCACTGGTTAAATTTAGTTTTCATCATGTTTATTGTTGGAAAGTTAAATATGCTTTCATGAGTTTTATTGTGAAATATAAATTAAAATAAAAACGTGTATTTTTCCAAATTAATGTTTTTATTTTCTGCCTACTATCAAATTGTAAAGACTAAGTGTAAAGACAAAAAGTATATGTTTTTGAATTAATTTCACTACTAAGTTTTGTTTTGTGCTTAAAATGGGTGCCTCGGTTAGTCTGCTATCCGCTGAACACTGCTTAGCTTTGTAAAGCCTTTACATTGTGTTTAAAAAATGTCATTGGAGAATGCGGGCATCGATCCCGAGCGCTCTACCATCTGAGCTAATTCCCCGTTGGAAACACACGCGTCTAAAGCAGACCATTTGAATCAAAATGGAAAGGAAAACAAGACATTTTGGTTGTATGTTTGGCTGACTTTATTTTTTTTAACGTAAATTACTACGTCCTTGCAGCAGCTTTATTTCCACCACAATGTTGGCCCAAAAGTTTTTAGGCTAGTGTGCTTGTTTTCCGAGGAGGCAGTGTCAGTTAAGAATTCGAGACGAAAAATAAGACATGAACAGAAAAATCAAGGTAGGCTATTTTCATGAAAAGGATTTTTTTTATTGCGCTTCATTTACAATCAAGCTGTAATTTTGTCGAATTAGCTATGCATCAGTGAAGTGATACATAAAATGCTAACAAAGAAATTAATTGGCAAGACGAACATTTCATTCCAAAAAATCTAATTTCCATTAAGCCATCATTTATTTCCACCACAGTATGCTGGTGAACAAAACTGATCTTTTGAGATAATCTGAGATGTGGTGGGAATGTTCATGATTCCGTTTCTTTTCTAAAAGTCCACAGGGTCAAAAGTGACAGTTGGTAAAGAAACACGAGGGTACATGATACAGAGGTGTAAAGTCCAGGGCTCAGAAAGTAAAAGTCCTGCCATATATTTATTCCACCCACCAACTCAGCAAGCTGCACTAGTTAGTTCTAGCCTATCACCTGGCTGTAAAACTGTGCTAATTAGCAAATCCAGGTGATTGGAACAAAATACTGAGGAGGACTTTTACTTTCTAAACCTGGACTTTACACCTCTGGGTGCATAATATAATGGCCCATACTTGAAAACCATCAAAAATATGACAAAGTATTCAGAGTTTCTCGGATGTGCCATTGGGTGTAAGGATTGTGAGGTTTCCTCTGGCATTCTGGTCAGCTTCAATAGCCTCAAACAAAGATTTGAAATTTCCAGCACCAAAACCCTGAAAAAGTAGATGATTTTCTGTTATTAATGCAGTACCATATATCTACACATTTAGGAGACTTTTCCGAACAATAGATTTGATCAATTCATTGCAAATTTGATTTGATTTCTGAAATATTTTCTATATTCTGAGATTTAGAATAGCTGTCTTACTTGATGGTTGTGTCTCTGAATGACCTCTAGAAATACGGTGGGTCTGTCCTGTACTGGTTTAGTGAAGATCTGGAGCAAGTAGCCATTGTCATCATAATCCACCAAGATTTTGAGTTCCTGTATAAACAATGCCACATTATTTTCACATTCTGCTTCAGACCTGTTAAAGAAATTTTAATTTACTATTAGGTGGCCAATAACCCTTTGCTGCATTTCCTTCAACCAAAAGGACATATTTAACATTTAAACTTTGCATTGTTTCACTTTTCTGATAGTTAGCTGATGAACACTTTGATTATTGTATTGTACCTCCAGTATGCTCATGTCCTCAACAATTTTGACTTTGGAAAGCTTCAGATTCTCCTTCAGCTGCTGGTAGTAAGTGTCAGGCACTGACATGAACTCCATACCACGTTCCTTTAGGTTACGGATCTGAAAACATATCCTTGTCAATGCAATATACACAAAATTAACCTTTTAAGCTTTCACAAAGAATAATTCCAACCCGTTTCACTCTACAAATGTATTTTATCTCTGTATCAATGTTGCAAAAACTTTTTTTACTTACTGCTGTAATGATGTCAGAGGTGTTCATGGCAATGTGTTGAATCCCTGGGCCACCATAGTACTCCACATACTCCTGAAAGGAGAAACGATAGTCAAATGAATGGATGCATGGATGGATAGATGAAAGTACAGTAGATGTCATGTCTGTAATACGTGCCTGGATCTGGGACTTGCGCTTTCCCATGGCTGGTTCATTGATGGGCATTTTCACAGTTTCTTCATAGTTGGCCACCACTATGGAGCGCAGCGCACTGTATTCAGTCTGTAACTGCTTGTCGTCTACAGACCAGAATCTGTGGAACAGCAGGTTCCTCTGATACCTTCATACAAATGCATACAGGTCAGTTTAACACAGTGACCCTAATGTCAAAAGCATGGGCAAAAAAAAGTCACAATTTATGATCTGCCAAATGATTATTTTGGAGAAATCATACGTTTCTTTTTTATAAACCTCAGCCTGTATTTTCCTTTCTCTTTCAGATAGCCCTATTATTGGGATGCATTTTCTTTCTTTAGAAACAAATGCATTTTCATTTTAAAAACAAAATTAGATCTTTTTATTTGTCAAATATTTTGTTTTATAATGAATCTAATGCATCTTCACAGATTCTTACTTAGTATTTTTATCTTGTTTTTTCCATTACAAATATCAACATCAAAACAACAACAAAAAAATCTTAAATCAAAATACATTAATAGAGATGGAAAATGACTTTTATTGCGTAATGTGTAAAAAGAGTTTATGGTTAAAAAAGCAGCAACAAACAAAAAATACAGTTTTCCATTTTGAACGTAGTCTTTTTCTTTCCCCATTGACAGAATGTTTTATTTTGTTTTAAGCATAAACTATTTTTAGTGTCGTAAGTCATTTTGCTTCTCAAGTAAATCTATCTTCATGTTTAGATTGCACTGTAAATCAAGAAAAAAAATTTTTTGTGTGTGTGTGTGTGCAGTGTTTTAACAAGAGCTGGATATGATGGGATGGGGTCTGGTTTAGATAATTCTTCTATTCCCTCGCCTCAACACCCTCTTTCCCCCCTCCCCCGCTGTGTCTAACTGTCTCCAGATGGTGTCTCAGATCCTTTGAAAAGTAATTTAGCTGAGTCATACTTACTAACGAATTTTCTTGCATAATATTCAGTCGTCCACTACCACAGACTGAAATGCAACCACCCCATCTGCCTTTTCTGTCTGTTCTCTCTGAGTCTCTTCTGATCTTTCCTTTCTGTCTTTACCCCATCCTCACCATGGAGACACACTGCTGCTCACTAGGGAACGGCTCTCGTATTCTGACTGGATGGGACGGATAGGGAGTTTCCCCCCAAAGACTTGCGATGTTCTAAGCGAGTATCTCTCGTGACTTCTTTTGTGCTTTTCAGTCTTGACAACCCTGGCACAGAGATCTGATGCTGTCTTGCCTGTTCAAAATTACGCAGCTGAAATAGATTCAACAATGTGTTTAGAAAAGTTTTATACCACTCTACTATTGGCACCATCTCATTGTCTGACTGATTTCCAACCACATGGTCAATGAAGTCCAGCTTCCCATTTGGCCTGTGAAAGAACAATCACGTTAAGAAACAAAGTAAAGGACAATGATGTAACAATCCATCCAGGCATGATCGGAGATATGGACCTCTTATATAAGAAGACAAGGACACATAAACACACTCACAGTTTTGCCAAGTAAGGGTCACAGAACAGAGGAGCATGGAATCCTGGGAGGAAGAGCCCATTATATCCTGGCCGCTCTACAAGAGTATGAGTGGTGTCACCATACTAAAACAACAAGAGGAATCAGAGCGGAAGTGTGACAAAGGGTTTAAAGATTTAAATATATGCACACACACTACAGTCAGTAGGATTTTTTGAAAGTCTACATGCTCAACAAGGCTGAATTTATTTGATCAAATATACAGTAAAACAAGAATACTGTGAAATATAATTACGATTTAAAATAACGGAAATGTAATCAATTTCTGTGATGGCAATGCTGAATTTTCAGCATCATTACTTCTAGTCTTGCATGTTCTTCAGGAATCATTCTAATATGCTGATTTGTAAACATATTTTATTATTATTATCAACGTTGTGCTGCTTAATAGTTTTTTGGAAATCGTGAAACTGTTTTTTTCAGGATTCTTTGATGAATAGAAAGTTCAAAGAAATAGCATTTATTTGAAATATTAATCATTTGTAAAATCATAAATGTCTTTACTGTAACTTTTGGCCCATTTAATGCATTCTTGCTCAATAAAAGTATTAATTTATCTGTTAAACTTATAAACACATGAGATTATACATACTGTCTGAAGTACTGCCAGCTTCACAGTGCCAAACTTATCCTCCACAACATGAGGCTCTTTAACGATAATGGCACCTCGTTCTCTCGCTTTCTGCAAAATTAATAAACTAATAGGTGATTATTGCAAATTTTGCCCAGGTGTTTTTTAACAGATAGAACATGAGAGAAAACCATTTACCTCTACCAAGAAGTCACAGTTCTCTACAGTGAAAGCTACATCTTTAACACCATCTCCATGTTTCACCAGGTGATCTCCTATCTCTGTTCAAGGTAAAGTTCAGAGTATACAGTACGGAATAAAGATCAAAAACGGCAATACTCATTTATCAGTCTTACCTTTATTACCAGGATTCAAGGCAGAGGTGAAGACATAAACAATCTACAGGAAATAGAAAACATTGATCAGCGAACACTTCTATGTGGCTTTTTAAAATTCTGACCAAAGCAGATCAAACTGGCCAGGCTTCACAATGCATAAGGAATGAAGATGATGGACACAAGCTGACTCTCACCTTCCCCTGTTTCACCGCATGAGAAACAACATCACGACTGCCTGTCTCCAGCCCACGATACGCCAAGGGCTCAAACCCCAGTTTATTACAGTAATAAGATGCCGCCTGAGGTGCATCACAGCACAGAGAGGAAAACAGAGAAAATGACAAGATGGGGAGATCTGAATAAATTCACCACAGCAAATGAAGTTAAGAATATAATAAAAGGATATCATCTCTGAATTTAAAATAAACGGTTCATTTAAATCGGTATTTGAACATTCATAAATGAAACAAACTATTCACTGAATCCTCAAAGTGAAACTATACTTCTTTTGTTTTTGTTTTTTCAACATGTGTAGTATGATAATGGCTCCATCTACTGGGGAAATCACAGGAGTGCCCAAAAATTCTCAATATGGAATAAATTAGTGAGTGGAGGATGGTGGTTTCTGCCTCTGCAAGCTTATTGCCTCCACCCCTGAAAAGAGCCAATAGCATCTCCCTACTGGACACCTCCTCTAATATTCAGAAACAAACTAAATCTACAAAGTGTTAAAGAATTACCTGTTTGGCATTTCCAACCCAGAAAGTGATGTGGTCGAAGCAGATAAACCTGCCCTGCTCGTGCTGTTGACATAAAAGCAGAAACGACTGTGATGTACTATAACCTTCTATTCTATAAGCAGAATTATTCTAGAGTCTGAAAATGATGTACCCAAGTAAAATCAGAATTAGAACAAAGTTCAGCATGCAGTTGGCAGTAAAATATCAGTACATTAGGAGAAAGGGGACACATATGTTATTACACATGCATGCATGCATATATAATGCAATCATACCTTTTCACCTTTGTCAGTGTAGGATGTCTGTAGAAAAAGAAATAAGACATTTAAGCTTGTTTGAATTGTTTGGTCAGTTAGCAAATCAAATGCATCAAAATCTTTAAATGTCTTAAAAATCAAGTGTTTTACCATGTTTTAGTGGTTCTTGCAGACACCTTCTTCTTGGGTCAGTGGCAGAAATGAGGTGAGATGCTGCAGATGTGAATTTGTACTGTGTGTGTGACTCCGCCCATAGAGGACGAGAGCGGCACGGCATGAAGCTCATCTGTTGAAATAAGCTACTATTGTACTAGACAGATTGATATACTATTATATTATATAATATAGCACACTTTATAATAAAACTAGTTTCATATATAATTATGGTTTTAAACCTATAGCCTACCTGGAGTCTATGAAGTCAAATGTCTAAACATCTAACTAGGCTATACAAAACCAGTCAAGTGAACAACAGAATAATCGATCTTTGGATTTCTGTCCATTTTATAGGAAATGCTGCGGTTTTTGAGTGAGGTTTTGTTTTTTTGTAACTTTAGATGTTTGTCTCTCCATGCAAAAGAGGAGGAACACGGTCCTTCAACCTTATTGGCTACTGAGTTGCGCTTGTAGTTTTCAATGGGAGTTTACTCTATGCGAAACGATTTAGTCAGGAGTCATGAAGATTGATGCATGTTTTTTTCTCTGAGGTAGAATTATAAAAGTTAGGTTAAACTTACTATTAATTCCCATTTTAAAATGTGCATTCGTTAGACAAAATAATAATAATTTAAGTTATAATAAATTGTTTCAACCAATTCATTTATAGCTATTTGTGTTAGTTAAATTTCAGTATGGAAACAATGTTGGCCTAAATTATTTTAAAGAACTGCACTGTCATACTGACACCAACTATTTTAACTCCTCTCTGTCACCCCCCCCCCCCCCCCTTCTAACAAAATGCAATACTGTGTCCCTTGCGTTCGCGCATGCCTAATTAGCCTACTCTTCTCTTCGATTTCTTTCTTTTTGCTCTTGGCATAAACGCTGTCAAAACGGCAACAACCATTCAGAAATTGCTATTCCATATGTTATGTGCCCCCCCTGCTGTTCTGTAAAGCACTTTGGCCAGCCAGTGGCTGTTGTAAAAATGAGCTATAAATTTAAATGAACGCTAATCATTGGTTGTTTTTGGTCATGTTAATCCTTGTCCTTGTGTTCCTATTGTTTCTTGTCTAGCTTTGTTCCCTGTACCATTGTTGGTGATTCTATGTTTAGTCCAAGTTTATGTTCATGTTAATTTCATATTGTCAATTCAACCCAAATCGGTTTATTGGAATAAACTACTTGGGTTCAATTCAACTCGACTTCAGTGGACTACATTACACATAGACATGATTCATGGGGCCTTTAATTATCTTTCTAGATCTTTTTGTCTTAATTTTAAAATCTGAAATTTCTTGTTTTAGGTTCTTCATATAGGCTAGGCCTATTATATAGGCTACCTTGTTATATTAAAAAAAACATTAAGAAAGGTTTTAATAAGTGAATAAAACGTTTTTCATTATCTTAGAAAAACATTAAGAGAACGTTTACATAATGGGAGAATTGAACGTTTGAATAACGTTCTTATAACCAAGCAAGAACGTTAATACAACGTTTATATAAAGGGAGAATTGAACGTTCTAACGTTATTATACCCAGGAAATAACGTTAATATAGCCTACAACGCTTATATAACGGGAGAATTGAACGTTCTTATAACCAAGAAATAACGTTAATACGTCTAAAAAACTGGACGTTTTGAAATTCCCTAGAACATTTAGAAATAACGTTTTTATAACTTAATGGGAACGTTATGAAAACATTCTTATAACCTAAAATTGTTAGCTGGGGAAGAGGAGAGATTCGCAATTGCACTGAACACGTTTTAAGTGCAGACATACTCTGAGCGAGCCCAGAGAGAGAATTCTTACAAGTGTATCTGAGAGCGCGCGCGGGAGATTCGCGCTCGGCACATTATTCCGCGCGTGCGCAGAGAGATTCGCGCTCGTCACATCATATTCCGCTCGCGCATTATATTAAAGGGGTGGGTGGTTGATTGCGATTTCACTTTTTTCATTGATTTTAAATAGTATGTAATGTTGCTGTTGGTGCATGAATATGCAAAGTTGCAGCGCTGAAAGTTCAATGTAAGCAGAGATAGGCTTTAAAAATCAGGAAGTTTAATGCCTACAAAAACGACTCGATTGGGACTACAATGGGTTTTAGATGTCACTAACCCATACATTTACATCAACCCTCCCTCCGGAATATGCAGAAAAGGGCATCCATACGGTATTTCTGTGGCTCGTCGAGTGTGTTCACCCAGCTGCCAGGTCTGTGTTCGGGCTTCCCACGGACGTTGTAGTTCGTCAACAATGGATACAATTTATGTTTGATTATGTTCCTGAAAATAACAATCATAATTAGCTCTCTGTGCTGCGCATTTTACGGAAGACAGCTTCCAGAATCTCTGAGAATTCAATGCCAGATTCAACAAGAAATTGATACTAAAACATGAAGCAGTTCCAACTTTAACACCGGTGAGGCAGCAGTTGTTGGGCCACAAGCTGTAAGTAAGACTTAATCATTTTAAATGTATTTGCATGTATAATTTCAGACGTAATGTTTTAGTTTTACCAAATTCATGCACACACTTAGTTATGCTATTTCGTGTCTACGACAAACGCGTTCAAACATTTTGGACCTGAATTTTGTTTATGTAATGTTGTAAATGTATTTTTCATGTAGGCCTATACTTTATGACGTTATTTTTCGATTTGATCAAGAACGTAAACCAATGCCAACGCGGTTTGTGTATATAGCCAGTTAGTTCGATGTTATTTTGTGTAAGACAAACGTGTATAAAGTTAAAATATAGGCAAATTACCATTCAGAAACGTTTTGTAAGAGCGTGTGTGGGGAGGTTCTGCTTGACTCTCTTCATCGCCGCATTCTGGGTCTGATTCTGGCTCAAACTGATACTGCAGTATCGACACCATTATTTACATTTGACAGGAACACACATGTAACATTCACCCATAAAGGTAATAGGCATGAATTTTCCGGACAACGTGCACTACACAGTAGCCAATTACAACACACCGGCCCAAACTAACTAATCTGAGCCCATTGCCTGTTTCTGAGGGAGTGATAGAATAAATAACAGAGGAGAAAGCGGCTTAAAATGAAGTTGAAATGTATGAAAAATAAGACTTTTTAAAAAAGAAAAAACACGAATACATGTTATAGTGCACCCCATAAACACAATCATGCAAAGAAAAAAGCAGTAAACCACCCCTTTAATGTACTTTAGCGCTACAATAATGCGCTCTCACCATTTGACAGGGAAATAACGCCATACGGTTAGCTCTGCTGGTTGACGTCTGTACAGAAATAATGTTGTGTGACAGTTGGCCCCTCCTCCACTGTGATTGGATGGCTGGATAAAAAGTGACAGTGATGAGCGCTGCGTTTTACCCAAAGTTGAAAATTTTTCAACTCTCGGTGACCAGTAAAAACGCAGCGCGCTCAGTGCTTCAGCGTGAAAAAACGTTCAGCGCCTCGTTAAGGCCAATTTATACTTCTGCGTCGGGTGCGCGCGGTAGGCACGGCGTAGCATACGCACATACTGTACGCGTTCCATGCGCCGCACCTTTCGCCGTAACCTGACGCGCACCTCCTCAAAAATGTAACTACACGTCGCGGCGACGCGGACCGCAAGATCTGTGATTGGTCGGCTTGGTAGCAACGCGTTTCCTCCTACGCATTTCCGGCGTGTTCTTCTGCACCGCCCGCCATTTTTAAACTCTAAGTACAGCGAAACTGTTAAAAAAACTAAAAACTTACTGCTTTTCCACCTCGATAAGCTCCAACTCCAACGTGATCCGCTCTCTTTTAATCGCCATTGCTTGTAGTAACCTAAACTCAAAACAGTCGCGAGGAATCTTCTTCTTCTCTAGGAACCGCACGGAATCTAAACACAGTGGAACATTAAAACCGAGGTGGAAAAGCAGTAAGTTTTTAGTTTTTTTAACAGTTTCGCTGTACTTAGAATTTAAAAATGGCGGGCGGTGCAGAAGAACACGCCGGAAATGCATAGGAGGAAACGCGATGCTACCAAGCCGACCAATCACAGATCTTGCGGTCCGCGTCGCCACGACGTGTAGTTACATTTTGAGGAAGTGCGCGTCAGGTTACAGCGAAGGGTACGGCGTATGGAACGCGTCTGTGCGTATGCTACGCCGTATACCTACCGCGCGCACCCGACACAGAAGTATAAATTGGCCTTTACGCTCATGGCGTTTAAAAAACACGGCACTCCCATTGAAAAGAATTGGAAATATACGTCAGCTGCGTTAATAAACGCTTTGGTGGACACACGGCCTAGCTTCCATTTCTAGCTGGGCATATTGAAGCAGTGTTATTGTCACGGGTTGTAAGGGTTAAAAGCTGACAAAGTCTAGGAGAGCAATCCAATTTACTTCAGGGAAATACATGACAAGCTTCAAAACACTTCTCAAAACAAGGACCAGATTGAAACTGAGGGCTTATACAGGGCTTTGACAAGGCACAGGTGAATGGGATTAATGAATGAAACTCATGAAAAAAAAAACTGTGTCAAAGGAATAACACACAGAAGACAAAAACATGAAGGAAAAACAAACACAACCCTGAGTGTTACAGCATGTCCCACCCGCTCATCTGGAATTTAAATCATCTGGTTGTTTTTGGCGTCCATGTTTTAATTTTAGTTTTAGTCTAGTCTTTGTGTCAAGCTGTCATTTTAGTTTTTATTAGTTTTAGTCACGTCTAGTCAAGGTTCAGTCAATTGAAAGTCTGACCATGACATTTAGGCCTTGTCCACACGGACGCGGGTATTTTTATAACCAGAGTTTTTCCTCTTGCGTTTAAAAAAAATCCCGTCCACACATGCTCGGTTTAAAAAAAAATCTCTGTCTACATGAAAATGTAAAAACACGCTATCAAGCGCTGTCAAGAGCATGCCACACCAGCAGGCGGCGATATATACCTAACTGTAAAGCCACGTTGGCCAAGAAGCCTAACAAAAAGTTATTACCGGTTCCAGTAGGCGCACAATCTGACGTCAAACACAGCGGATAACAGCGCACACTCTGACGTCGCAAGGCAGAAACCCCGGTTTTACCAAGGGGGTAATCCAAAAAACGTGAGCAACCTGTCTGACAGTTGTAAGGTTTCTAGTAGCTGTGCCAAGAGAAATCTGAATCATTACCATACAAATCTTGCAGAGACTGAGAGCATGAGTAGGATCTGTCCATGAGCTAGCAGCACAATCAACTTTATGACTCTCTATGGGCTTCTTCCTTGACTTTATGTTTCCATGTCCCCCCGATTGCCCATGAGCTTCTCCTCCTGTCTATACGGTAATTTCTCTACTGGTGCAACAGAGAGTTGCGTGGTTATGATGCAATCGTTAGCCTATTTTTACAAAAATGTCGTCTACAGGGCCATAACGTAAGATACAAAGTTATGGAGCCTTTTATACATTGTTGTGTTTCTTTAGAAATAAATAATGGACAAATGGAGTCTTTGGACGCCTCAGATGTAAAGTTATTTACTGTCAAAGTGATGCCAAAATGAATGGGAGTCAATGGAATGCTAACAGCAGGTGAAGTTCTGCTACAATGGCAGCCCCGGGAGGCTTCAGTTTCTGGCTGATGGATTATCCCCTTGGAAAAAATCCAAGATGGCGGAGTGAGCGGTCACGCTTATGCAGGCTCTGAGGAAAATTAGTTTGAAAACGTCCTAAAACTGTTACCTCTGAAAAAAAACAAAAAAAAACATTTTTTTTACGATGGCTAACACCAATCAAGCAGATACCGGGCTGGTTGATCAGGACCATGACTACAACTTAATTGCTCTCGCTGAGGCATGTGATGAAGAAATCATTGAAGATATAATGACAGAAACTGCCAAAACAAGATCATACACCTCTGCCCAGCCCGAATCCCAAGAAGAGCAAAGGCAAAAGACAAAATTAAACAAACCGATGGAATAACAAATGAAGTGATCTTCGATGCAATTCAAACTCTAATGGGCTCCTTGCACGTAACTACTTCCTTACCGGAAATGCGGCCTCGTCTTTTCCGGCGCTATTCTACACTATGAGATGAGATGTTTACAAGAGTTGCTGAAACTTACAATAACGGACGTATATCGCCTTTGTAAGTCCTCCTCCAAATCACCTACCAGCAAATTAGAGAGAAGAGTTTTAAAATGTATGCCTCTTCATATATCCATGGATATGAAGGTAAGTCTATATATCTCAAACTTTATGGCTTACGTTAGTTTGCTAGCTTACATTAGGCTAATAAACAATCCCGGGCTGACAGAATATGCGTGTTATAATCCTTTTTTCTAGTATTAGGCGGAAAATGTCTACGTTGTGTATGTACGCCTTCAAACGGGAAGAGAGCGGGCCGTATTTACCCGTTGCGGATATGACGTCAGGTTGCTATGTGCAAGGAGCCCATTACGAGATATGATGAGCAAGATCAACGACTGAAATAATTTGAAAAAACAATGGAGAAAAATTCAAATGCAGTTAAAGAGAATAAAGAAGATATCGGCGAACTGAAAAAAGAAGTAGCAAACCTGAAGAATGAGAACATCTCACTGAGGCAGCAGTGTTTGGAGCATGCTAGATACAAGAGAAGATGGGATCTCAGACTGATCGGTCTTCCAAAAAAGGAAAATGAAGATACAAGAGAAACGGTGATTAGAATCCTTACAGGGTGATTCTGTGGTCAGTGGAGAAGCTTCGGCAGTCGGTGGATACAGTGCATCGGCTCGGAAGAAGAAACGACGCTGCTAACAACAAGTTACCCAGACCAGTGATCATTCAGTTTGTGATGCAAACTGTGCATGATGAAGTGTGGAAAAAATCAAGAGAGGCAAGAGATGAACATTCATTTCAAAGAAGACTTTTCAAAGGAAGATCGCGAAGCTCGTGCTAAGTTGTGGCCAAAAGTCCAAGAAGCAAGGAAAAAAGGGAAGAGAGCGTTCCTAAAAGAAGGCTATGAGCTGATTGATGGACTAAGAGTTGAACCATAACTGATGCTCTCAAGGTAACATGTAGTCTCACGTATTCAATACTTTTTGTGGATTTTACATCAGCATTTAATACTGTACAGCCACAAATCTTGAAAGAAAGTTTGCGAGATTTAGGTGTAAGTAGCTGGTTAATTTTATGGATTGAGAAATTCTTAAGTAATAGGCCCCAACGAGTCTGTGTTATTGGAATTTTATCTGATTCTATAGTTTTAAATACAGGGAAACCACAGGGTTGCGTATTTTCCCCTCTGCTTTTCTCCGTCTATACTAACAAGCTTCGGTGTAATAAGGATGATCTCACCCTGATCAAATACGCAGATGGTTTGGTTTTAATTTCTTGCCAAACAGATAAGAATTGTTCTACCTATTTTGAGTGTTCTTGTAAATTCTTGTACAATGGTTTGACAACAGTCATCTATGGTTGAACATAGAGAAGACAAAGGAACTATGCTGTGGGAATCAAAATAGGAAAGGTATAGCTGGCCCCCCATGAACAAGTTATTATAAAAGGTATAAAGATAAAGCAAGTCTCAAATTTTAAATATCTAGGTACATAAATATCTAGGATCATTGATGACAAACTATTGTTTCAGGAGAATGTCAGAACTATCAGAACTATCAGCAGTCAGTTCTCAGATTCACAGACACAGGAACCCAGACTAACCTCTCCCACAGCCAATAACCTTCTCTCCTCCTTCACTCTGCAAACCGAGGAAGAAGTATCTAAACTTCTCCTCTCCAGTCATCCTACCACCTGCCCTCTAGATCCCATCCCCTCACACCTTCTACAAGCCATCTCTCCCACACTTTTACCAGCTCTCACACACATTATCAACTCATCCCTCCTCACTGGCATTTTCCCTACAGCATTTAAGCAGGCTCGGTTAACTCCACTGCTTAAAAAACCAACGTTAAACACATCACTTCTAGAGAATTACAGACCTGTCTCTCTCCTACCATTCATTGCGAAAACACTTGAACGAGTTGTTTTTAACCAAGTATCATCCTACCTGTCTCTGAACAACCAGCTGGATGTCAACCAATCTGGCTTCAAGAAGGGGCATTCAACCAAGACTGCACTACTGTCGGTCACAGAAGCCCTGCGGATCGCAAAAGCTGCTTCCAAATCATCAGTTCTCATTCTCCTGGATCTGTCTGCTGCCTTCCACACTGTGAATCATCAGATCCTCTTGTCCGCCCTCTCATCACTGGGCATCACTGGAACCTCCCTCAACTGGTTTGAGTCCTATCTCACAGGTAGGTCCTTCAGGGTCACATGGAGAGGCGAGGTATCCAAAGCACATCAACGGACCACAGGGGTTCCTCAGGGTTCAGTGCTTGGACCCCTCCTCTTCTCCATTTACACCACATAACTGGGACCCATCATACAGGCACATGGTTTCTCTTACCATTGCTATGCTGATGACACCCAGCTCTACTTCTCATTTCAACCAGATGATCCCACAGTAGCTGCACAGATCTCAAGCTATCTGGCGGACATCTCGGCATGGATGAAGGAACATCACCTGCAGCTCAACCTGGCAAAGACTGAGCTTCTCGTCCTCCCTGCCAATCCGTCTCTACAGCACGACTTCACTATCCAGCTAGACTCTTCCTCAATCACCCCATCAAGGTCGGTCAGAAATATTGGAGTAATCTTTGATGATCAGCTGACCTTCACAGACCACATTACAAAGACAGCTCGATCATGCAGGTTTGCTATGCCCAACATCAGGAAGATCAGGCCTTTCCTAACTGAGCATGCAACACAACTTCTCGTCCAGGCCCTGGTCAATTTCTAGGCTTGATTACTGCAATGCTCTTCTGGCTGGACTTCTAGCTGTGCAACTAAACCTCTACAAATGATCCAGAATGCTGCAGCTCGTCTTGTCTTCAACGAGCCCAAAAGGGCCCACGTCACTCCTCTGTTCATCTCTCTGCACTGGCTAGACTTTGCCTCTTCACGATGACTCGCTTGGTTTAGTCCTCAGTTGTAAGTCGCTTTGGATAAAAGCGTCTGCTGAATGACTAAATGTAAATGTGGACCATACACATAAGAAAACTAGACAGCGTTTAGGTCTACTTAGGAAGCTTAGAAATGTTGGCATTGATAGGAGGAACTCAACGCTTGCCAAAAGGAACATTTACAAAAGATAATTTGTTCCATTGGTAGTGACTGTTTTAAATCAAATTCTTTATTGAGGCTGGTACAAGGTGTGTACATGTACATGTCGTATTAATTTAAGAAAAGAGGTTAACCTAAGTAGAACGGTATGTTCTAGCTGTTATTGTTTTGTAATTAAGGACAACATGTTCACTCCTGCATTTAAAGTTGAGTGTGTGCTAAGGGCTGAGATAGTAATACGTAATCTCTGTAATCTCTGTTTTAAATTATGAAAGATTTTGGAAAGTTCAGTGGGGTCACTTAGCCTGGTTTGCACATGGATCTTCGCATTCAGCTGGAGTGATGGTATTATTTAACAGATTTGAAGGCTTTGTATTTTTTCACGAAGGGTATACAGAAGGCCATTGGCTAATGATAGCAGTAGAAATACATGATAAATGTTACATATTACTCTGTGTTTATGGTTATAATAGCAAAAGGGCTAAGAGAAATGTTTGAGAAACTTGGAAAATTGGTTGATGAATGAAAAAAAAAGTATAATGTGAGAAAATGTGATAATAGGTAGATAATAGGATAATAGATAATAGGACTTTAATATTGTCCATGATTCATGGCTAGATAGGAGACCTCAGGTATCCAACCTAAACAGCATTCAGTATAGATGGTTTAACCCCTCAGGAAATGGTCAATGTTCCAGATTAGTGTCACAGTCTTCGTCTGCACCTGTCTGTCTAAAGGCCAATTTATACTTCTGCGTCGGGTGCGCGCAGTAGGCACGGCGTAGAATACGCACAGATGCGTACCATACGCCGTACCCTTCACCGTAACCTGATGCGCACCTCCTCAAAAATGTAACTACACGTCGCAATGACGCGGACCGCAAGATCTGTGATTGGTCGGCTTGGTGGGGGGGGGGGCTATAGACCCCTTATCAGCCGACGTCACAGTTACGTCACGGCGCTAGCTGGAGGCAAAACAAACGGAAAACTGCAGGCGGCTAATACAAACCAGCACAGATTCGGCTACATAATAAGGAGCTTAAATTATTATTATTATTATTAAATGTCATCTTGATGTGTTGTTGGGTGCAAGAATCAATGAAAAATGAGTATGCTGTATCTGGAGTTTTTATTTCTAGAAAATATTCACATCATTAACATTGCACGTACTGTCACTCTTTACATTGTCGTCTTCTCGGCGCTGGCTCGGCAGAACTGCGGATCGTACACACAAGTCTTGTACATGACCATTCATCACATAGTTATAGGCATCTAAAGATTGCCCTCAGTTTCTCTTTACGCTCAGTTTCTCTATCAGGTAGGTGTAGAAGTCAGGCCACTCAACCGGAGGTAGCGTTAATCCTGTCAGATCGTCCATTGAGTAAGCGTGTACGGGTCAGCCGTAAAACGTTTTTTTTTACGTCTGGTTCCGTCCGTTAAAATTAACTTTTGCAAATAAAAATCGGAATCCTGGACACTGAGTGACCTTGCACATTAAGATAATATCGGATTTTCTCCAGTCATTGTTAAAAAACAAGCTAACAAAACTTGCAAATTAACGTTAGGGAAGCGGCGAGAGGGATCGTTCTGCAGCCACCTAAGCTCCGCCCACAGAAAAACGTCACCGTGTTTACCAACTGATAAGGGGTCTATAGGTCCTCGCCGCCTGAAGGGTCGTTTCCGCCACGGCCGCCTGAAGGGCCCTCTTCGCCGTGGCCACCTGAGGGGTCTTCACCGCCTTAAGGCCAATTTATACTTCTGCGTCAAGTGTACGCCGTAGTGTACACACGAAGTGTACGGCATAGGCTACGCACGTAGGCGACGCCGTCGTGAGCATTTATACTTTTGCGTTTAGGTAAATTTTATATCCACAAGTCAAAGTTTTTGAAAGTGATCCATAAGTTCTGTGTATTTCATAATGAGTTTCTTTCATTACTAAAGCCCTTAATGTTATGAAAACAAAAAATGCAATGAGACGTTTTAGTATAATAGCAGAATATGATTTGGAAAAAAACCCCTAGCCTTTTCCTTTTATTTAATTTCCTTTTATCCTTCATTTTGATATGCACTTGATCCTTTCTGTAGTATGTGACAACTTAATGCCATGTTTTTGTAAATGTATTTTTTGCCATTAATAAAAAATAAAATAAAAAAATTAGAACTTCTGCGTTGCTCTGCAGTACAGCGCCGAAACGCTAGTTGGCGGCCGAGGGTTTTAATGTTCCACTGGTTTAGATTCCTCGCGAAGGCAGGATCTTTTAGACGAAGTTCATCAGATGATATTCAGAATAACGCAACAGAAGCTAATAATACAGTTCACTTGTGTTCCAGCGCACACAGGTATTGAGGAGAATGAGAAGGCAGACAAGTTGGCAAAAGAAGCACTTAAAGCAGAACAAGTAGAAATACAGGTTCCACTCAGCAAATCAAAAATTAAAACAATAATTAAAGATGGTATTCATAAACTCTGGCCAGATAAATGGGATAAGGGGGAAAAAGGTAGGCATTTATATAGTATTCAACAAAATGTAACAGTTAAAAAAATGAGTTCATTATCATGACAGGAGGAAACATGGTTCACTAGGCTAAGGCTAGAACATACAGTACTGAACAGCAACCTACATATAATAGGGAAACATGACAGGAATGTGCCCATGTTGTACGGAAACTGAAACTGTGAAGCATGTACTTTTGACATGTAGGCAGTACCTTGAAGAGAGAGAAAAAATTAAGAGGATAACAAAGAAGTCAGTTAATTTAAGCAACCTGTTGAAACTACCAGGAACACACTCTACAATAAAAGCAGTGATAGAATTTCTTAAAAAAACACAGTTAGCAAGAAGACTTTAGTCTTATTATCTATTTATTTTATTTTAATTTTTTCTATGGAGGTTGAGTTGAGGTTGAAGCTGGAGGAGCTAAACACGTAGCGCCAGCTGAAGCTTGGGCTCTAATTCTCTGGGTTTTTATTTTATTTTATTTTATTACTTCACGTCCCAATGTGATCACACCTTATTCCTGTAGATGGCGGTAATGCTTATAGATTGCAAACTGCCAATAAAAATCACAGAAGAAGAAGAAGATTCCCATGGGGGTAATCCATCAGCCTGAAGTTGAAGCCAAGGGGGTAATCCATCAGCCGGAAGTTGAAGCTGCCTCCGGGGGCCGCCATTGTAGCTGGCTATCACCTGCTGTTAGCATCCCATTGACTCCCATTCATTTTGGCATCACTTTGACAGCGAATAACTTTACATCTGAGGCGTCCAAAGACTCCATTTGTCCATTATTTATTTCTAAAGAAACACGACAATGTATAAAAGGCTCCATTACTTTGTATCTTACGTTATGGCCCGGTAGAAACTGTTTTTGTAAAAATAGGCTAACGATTGCGTCATAACACGCGACTCTCTGTCGCGCAGAAGAGACATTTACCGTAAAGACAGAAGTAGAAGCTCGCGCGCAATCGGGGGGACGTGGAGGCATAAAGTCAAGGGAGAAGCCCATAGAGAGTCATAAAGTTTCTCCTGCTACGAGCTTTTGAACAGCTAATACTCACGATCTCCAGCTCTGCAAGATTCGGAAGGGAATGATTCAGATTCCTCTTGGCACCGCTACTAGAAGACGTACTACTGTCAGTCAGGTTGCTCACGTCGTCAAGCTCAGTTTGAGCATGCGCAGTACGCTTGGCTATCAGGAAGTGAGTGCCCATGTTGGGCTTCAACTCTCTCCGTTGAAATCAACGGGGTCACTGTGTCCATTTCTTTTACTGTCTATGGTTGAAGCCTCGCGGGAGCCGCCATTGTAGTGTAAGGGGTATACAGTTAAAGACCCAGAACCAGATATGAAGAATGAAGACCCGGAGTCAGAAATATAAAAAATTAAAGAAAAGTTTTACTGAAGATAGTTTGCAGTTTCATCAGCAGAAGTCAGCTTCAATACTCACACAGGAGTTCGTAGGCCGCCTCGCTAACAGTTACAAAGATCACAGCAGTTATACCATTTTCAAGGTCTAAGCTACGTCATTGCTTACAGGTTGAATGATTCTCATTGGCTAATAAATAGATAAACACAGAAATTTTCCACACATATACAGATAGACGGAAGCATATCTCCATCGATTATGCAGCTGACACATTCGGACACATTCGGACCCACGTCATGACCTTCCAGGTCGCATATTTGGGTTTGATGAGCGCCAGCATGTCTCGAACAACAATTCACTCATTCTCCAATAATGCCAGTGGTTCGGTTACCAAGAGAAGACTAACACACACACACACAGCTTTTCCAAGGTTGGATTTGGCCAGGCTCAAACTATAAACATGAGAGTAAAACATCAAGATAATGCGTTCTGTCTCTCAACTTTAGTCTAGAGGAAAGTAAGGCTTTAACTAAGAAATGGTCCATTAAAATATTGGCTTCAATGTCGAATCTATATGTTTTAATATGTTGAAGACCTTTCTTAAACACAAAACAAGTCCCAATTTCATTTCTGGAAGCTGGGATAAATAAGCAAGCACTTTTACTGCATTCAGATATCAAATACATACATTAAAGAATACATGAAAAGAACATTTCAGTAATTATACTGGTAACTTCTATAACAAAAATAGTAAAATCAAGTAAAATCTCACCAGCCTAGAGAAATCATTTTCAGAACTCAAGCCTAGACTTCTCATTTAATATTTAGAAAGAAAAATATTGATTAATACCTTGATTATAATTACTCATCATTACATATACATTGAAGCAGCAGTGGATTCCAATCCACCCCTTTCAGTCCCCCGTTTTAGACCAATGTGGGGTCCAATACCACCACATCTGGTCTATCAATAAAGGCTGCTTCAAAATGGGTTCCTGACCCATGCTCCTCTGTCAGGTTAATATATATATTTTTTTTAAATATAAAACAGACAATATATTTTTCCTTCAAGGACTTAACATGAACAAAATATCCCTCAAAATATCCCTCATATCCAAGATAGTATATTATTCTCCAGAACCTTTGGACATAGCTGTCTTTACATTTTACTAATTTGCTATTATCATCAACAACACTGATTACAGAACAAGTGCATATCTAACATCCAAAAAGCCGGGCTGAATAAGCAAACACTGCTGCTGTACTCCCAGCATATAGCTGGACCCTCAGTCACTCCTCAGATATTAAATAAAGACAGTCTATAATCATAATAAATACAATAATGTATGCACTAGTTTTTATAAAACTATAATTTTTTAAACCCTTTTATTATAAACAAATTTGGATGGTTAATCCATTATTTTCACTACCCCTTTTATAGACCCTTTAGGTTCAAAACACAATGGTTGTCAAATAAAATAAATAAACAACAAAAAATAAAATATTATTAATTAAGACCCATAATAGTCGATGTAAGCACTTTAAGTCTTTACTGAAATTATCCTTCAGTTTACAGTCACATATAGCATGTACCATTTTAATTGTATAACATCACCCTTTTTTTTTCAAAAATAGAAATAAAATAAAATAAATTCACATCATCATTTCAATCATTATTCTAAAATATAGAATTGTTCACCATTCTGCTTAATAAAGCTTTTGTTCATTCCTTATCTTTATATCACGTTAATCCCTGTTAGTCATAAATGCCTTATTATTTTTATTTTGAAACTCACTTTTCATACCATTTAAACTTAATTTGACTTCCATAAATTCTATCATAAATTTTATTTTCATAACATACATTTTTCTATATTTCTTACATCTTTCCCATGAGTCTCTCACCCATGTCGTAAACTTAAAGTTAAACAACACATAAAGTTCCCTCATTAGGGAAATCCTGGTATTGTAATAATTCTTCAATACCCTTGTTTTCTTATCATTAATTTTAACTTTATTTTTCATTATAACTACTTCTCACAGTATTTCTCTATCAAATGGTTAGTCTAGAGATGCAAAAAATAAAATAAAAATATTATCAGTGTTGTCTCAGTCCCACTTATCTTTACAGTTGTGTAGAAACCAAAATATTATGTTACTCAGATCTCAACCCCTAAGACAGCCATATAGCTGCTTTCTCATTTAACCTTTATTAACTAAATTGAAGTTTTCTTGGACATCTAATGTCATACATCCATTTAATGGATTGAGAAATCAAACTTTTTTAGAAGTTATATTTACTCCTCCTTTGTTCGCCCACTGGCCTTTCATAAAAATGAGGGAGCTCACTCTGGATAATTTGGATAGTGACTTAGCCAATGTGTCACTTTGTCTCTATGCCGTCAAATCTATTATTTTTACATTTACCATTATGATCCCACCTAGTTGTCTATTTAAATTTAGACCCTCAGTTGAATTTAGACAAGAGTTTTTACCCCATAATGGACGGCAATCTTCAACTTCACAATTCCAATTTATATAAACTACTAATCCAGAGTGTAAATCAAATCAACGTCATACATGACAAAAGTAGTCATAATTACCAATAGCAGACAGAGCTGGAAAACCAATCCAATTAAAGCTCGTCCCATGTTTTGCATTGTCTTTTCATCAGATTGACTCAGAATTATCAGCTTCTTTAAAGTTTGTCGTTTCACTTAACCCATCTGTAATGATAAAACATTCATTCCAGAGGTTAATAATGACACAATATAGACATTTTCAGGTGGAATATTAGTACGCCAAACTAATACATACAAAACATAAAGTGCTGTCACCATCACACGCACGCATACTAGACACATGTTGTCACAGAACGCTCGACGACGCCTCCTCCTGGTTTCACCAGATCCCTCTCTCCTGCGTTTTAAGACTTCATTTCCCATTATCATTCCCTGCTCATCATCTCCTGATTAATCACCCCATCAGCATCACCTGTGTGCCCTTAGCTCCCCTTTATCTGGACTGCTCTGCTCATTGTTAATTTGTGAAGTCTTGTTTTACCTACACTCTGTCTCTAGCTCGTTTCTCGGATTACTCTGTTATTTTGACTTGGACTCTGAACTCGTTTTTGAACCTTTGCTGCCAGCCCCTGACCTTTGCCTGTTTGATGTACGTTTCTTGGATTGCCCTAGCCTGTGTGCTGAGTTTGAGTTTGCTACCGCCCTTGCCACGGGCTTTTGAGTTTTATGACTGCTCTCCTTTGTTTGCTTACCTGTATCAATAAATTACTGCAAATGGATCCGACCGCCTCAGCCTCTTCGTCACAGAAGACTTCACCACAACAGGATCCAGCAGATTTCCATCGACTGGCCTCCGAGGTATCCACTCAAGCAAGTGTGCTGGCCGCCCATCAGCAACAGTTAGTAAAATTGACAAATCTCACTGATGAGCTCGTGAGATCAGTCCGAGCGCTATCCCCGCCGAGCGCGGCTGATAATCAAGCTCCGAGTCCAGCTGCACCTGCGCCCACTCCACCTGCCGTGAGTAACAATTCAAACCAGCCCAAGTTATCCCTTCCTGAGAAATTTGATGGCTCACCCTCTACCTGTAAGGGATTTTTGTTGCAGTGCAGCTTGTATTTCGATCAGCAGACTCAGTCCTTCTCCACTGATGAGAGCCGCGTTTCCTTCATGTGTTCTCTACTCACCGGCCGGGCTTTGGAGTGGGCTACTGCACTCTGGTATGGAGGTCAGCTCTCTTTCCCCTCTTATAATGAGTTTCTAACCCAATTTAGAGAGGTGTTTGAACATACTGCGGGAGTAAAGGATCCGGGAGAATTGCTGCTCACGTTACGCCAGGGGAAATCTACCGCAGCGGACTACACACTCTCGTTTCGGACCCTTGCAGCCCAAGCTGGATGGGAGGAGGAACCTTTAAAGCTCCTGTATCGCAAGGGACTCAACCCGGACCTCCAGGGAGAGCTGGCGTGCCGCGACGACGGTAAATCTTTGAACCAAATTATGGAGCTCGCCATCCGTCTCGACAACCTGATTCACGCCCGACGCACACCCATCAGACCCAGTCTCTTCGAGTGTGCCTTCCCCAACGCGGAGTCGGAGCCCATGCAGATTGGTTACACACGCCTCTCTACAGCGGAGCGGGAGAGGAGACGCCGTAATCATCTCTGCATGTATTGCGGTGAGGAGGGTTATCTGAGGGCCACCTGTCCGGTTAATCCAGCGCTCAAGAATTCTGCTGCGGTGAGTTTTAATCACTCTTCTAAATTATGCTCTGTGGACAGTTCTTTGAAATGTAATGGACAAACTTTAAACATAAGAGCCTTGATTGATTCTGGAGCTGCTGGAAATTTTATCGACCTTGCATTTGCCAAAACTCATCGTGTTTCTCTCCTCGCATGTGAGTCTGGTGTGACCATGGAAGCGCTGGATGGACGCCCCCTGGGGTCTGGAGAGGTGCAATACACCACGCAACCCCTCACGCTCAGCTTCGGGACACAGCATTCGGAGACTATCCAATTCTTCACGATTCACTCACCTATGCATCCTGTAATCTTGGGGCTTCCTTGGCTAGTGAAACATAATCCCCAAATTTCCTGGTCTAACGGGAGAATCTCCAGGTGGTCCGAATTCTGTCAGATCAACTGCGCGGCTGCTGTCCAAGGTACTAAACTCAACAGCACTGCACTCAAGGGAGTGGATTTTCTGGAAATTCCCTCCGAATACCACGATCTAGCCCTGGCCTTCAGCGAGACTGAAGCTTCTCACCTTCCCGCCCACCGTGCTGGCGACTGTGCTATTGAGCTTTTGCCTGGGGCAGTACCTCCACGCGGAAGAGTTTACCCGCTGTCACGACCTGAAACAGAGACCATGAGAGCGTACATTGACGAACAGCTGGCGAAAGGTTTTATTACCACCTCTACATCTCCGGCTTCCGCTGGATTCTTTTTTGTCAAGAAGAAGGATGGGGGTCTTCGGCCAAGTATTGACTATCGTGGTCTTAATGAGGTAACAGTCAAATACCGCTATCCTCTTCCGTTAGTCCCAGCAGCCCTGGAGATGCTCCACACTGCCCGCTACTTTACAAAGCTGGACTTAAGGAACGCATACAACTTGATTCGCATACGGAGTGGTGACGAGTGGAAAACGGCGTTTTCAACTACATCCGGGCACTACGAATATCGGGTAATGCCGTTCGGCCTTTCTAACAGTCCTTCCGTTTTTCAAGCGTTTGTAAATGATGTTTTCCGGGACATGTTACATCAGAGAGTTATTGTCTACATTGATGATATTTTGATTTATTCTGATTCCCTTGAAGAACATGTCCAGGATGTTCGTGCTGTCCTCAAGCGCCTGATCGACAACCAGCTATATGCCAAGCTCTCCAAGTGCGAGTTTCACCAGACACGTATCTCCTTTCTAGGCTATATCATCAGTGCGGACGGAGTTCTTATGGATGACAGCAAGGTCAGCGCCGTGGTGAATTGGCCACAACCTTCCTCTGTTAAGGAGCTGCAACGCTTTTTGGGCTTTGCGAACTTTTACCGCAGATTCATCCGCAATTTCAGTGTAATTGTAGCCCCTCTCACATCTCTGCTTCGAGGAAAGGGAAAATATTTTAAGTGGACAGCGGATTGTACTGCGGCCTTTGCTCAGCTCAAGGAAAGATTCACTTCTGCTCCCATCCTTCGTCACCCGGATCCTGAGAGGGAGTTTATCATTGAAGTGGATGCATCTAACACAGGATGTGGGGGCGGTCCTGTCTCAGCGGGATGGGAATCCAGCGAAAATGTTCCCATGCGCCTTCTACTCTCGCAAACTTAACTCCGCAGAGCGCAACTATGACATGGGGGATCGCGAACTCTTGGCCATGAAGGCCGCCTTTGAGGAGTGGAGGCACTGGCTGGAGGGAGCTCGTCAGCCTTTCACAGTACTCACTGATCACAGGAATCTCGAGTACATTAGGTCAGCTAAGCGTCTGAATGCTCGCCAGGCTCGCTGGTCTCTGTTCTTTTCAAGATTCGACTTTAAGATCACCTACAGGCCAGGCTCCCAGAACGGCAAAGCTGACGCCCTGTCCCGCCAGTTTGATGGTCCTTGTGAGGAATCTAAACCTGAACCCATTATTCCCACTACTCTAATTGTGGCGCCTGTTCAATGGGACATCATCTCTGAGATCACCGCGTCTCTAAGTAGTCATCCCGCTCCACCTGAATGTCCCGCCGGCCGTCTCTTCGTTCCACCCGGGCTCCGCCATCGTGTGCTTCAGTGGGTTCACTGCACCCCGAGCGCGGGTCATCCAGGTATCGCGGCTACCATACAGTTAGTTACCAATCGCTTTTGGTGGGTTTCACTCCAGTCTGATGTCATAAAATTTGTTCGTCAATGCTCTGTTTGTAACACTGTAAAATCCTCCCAGCTCAAGCCAGCTGGACTGTTACAACCTCTGCCAGTACCACAGCGTCCCTGGTCGCACATCGCTGTGGATTTTGTTACGGATCTGCCTCCCTCACAGGGATTTACCACTATCCTCTCCGTGGTGGATCGTTTCTCTAAATCCTGCCGTTTCATACCCCTGACCGGCCTGCCCACAGCCTTGCAGACAGCCGAGGCTCTTCTCAATCAGGTGTTCCGTCTCTTTGGTTTGCCCGAGGACATTGTCACTGACCGCGGCCCCCAGTTTACCTCCCGTGTCTGGAGAGAGTTGTGCGCCAAACTCAATATCAATGTCAGTCTAACGTCTGGTTACCATCCTCAGGCCAATGGGCAGGTTGAACGTCTAAACCAAGATTTAATTCGATTTCTGAGAACGTACTGCCACCAGAATCAGCAGGACTGGAGTCGCTTTCTGGCCTGGGCGGAGTATGCCCAGAATTCTCTGTTAAAACCTGCCACTGGTCTAACGCCTTTTAAATGTGTTCTAGGTTTCCAGCCTCCCCTCCTCCCGTGGGCCGGGGAGCCATCCGACCTCCCAGCAGTAGATGCATGGCTCCGGCGCAGCGAGGCCACCTGGGATGCTGCTCACGTTCAATTGCAGCGCGCCGTCCGCCGTTATCAGCATCAGGCGGATCGGAGGAGGCGTGGGGGTCCCAGGTATCGACCCGGTCAGTGGGTGTGGCTCTCTGCGCGAGATCTCCTTCTCAAGCTCCCGAGCAGGAAACTGTCTCCTCGTTTCGTCGGGCCATTCAAGATTCTTCGTCAGATAACACCAGTTTCTTTTCGTTTTGGCTCTCCCTGCTCATTACAAGATCTCACCCAAATTTCATGTGTCCCTTTTCAGACCCGCTGTCGCCCCCAGGAGAGAGGAGAGCCGGGAGGAGGCCGCTCCTGTGCAGACTCCCCCCATTGAGGTGGACGGTGCGGAGGCTTTCCGGGTGCGAGAGGTCCTAAACTCCAGACGTCACGGCGGGGTGTTACAATACCTTATCGACTGGGAGGGGTACGGTCCCGAGGAGCGCTCCTGGGTCAGGTCTCAGGATATCCTGGACCCCACATTAACTGCTGCTTTTCACCGGGACCATCCAGATCGCCCTGCTCCAAGAGCCCGTGGTAGACCCCGTCGTCGACCAGGTCCTCGCTTCCGGAGCCGCTCGCAGGGGGGGGGGCTCTGTCACAGAACGCTCGACGACGCCTCCTCCTGGTTTCACCAGATCCCTCTCTCCTGCGTTTTAAGACTTCATTTCCCATTATCATTCCCTGCTCATCATCTCCTGATTAATCACCCCATCAGCATCACCTGTGTGCCCTTAGCTCCCCTTTATCTGGACTGCTCTGCTCATTGTTAATTTGTGAAGTCTTGTTTTACCTACACTCTGTCTCTAGCTCGTTTCTCGGATTACTCTGTTATTTTGACTTGGGCTCTGAACTCGTTTTTGAACCTTTGCTGCCAGCCCCTGACCTTTGCCTGTTTGATGTACGTTTCTTGGATTGCCCTAACCTGTGTGCTGAGTTTGAGTTTGCTACCGCCCTTGCCACGGGCTTTTGAGTTTTATGACTGCTCTCCTTTGTTTGCTTACCTGTATCAATAAATTACTGCAAATGGATCCGACCGCCTCAGCCTCTTCGTTACACATGTTAACTGCTCATTTTCAATGTTCACTTGTTAATATTAACTCTTTCTTTTATATATTATTGCTAAAAAAATTTAATTTTAAATAAGATTTTAAACTTCACATTTTCCTTTAGCTTTTACCTAATTTTACATGGTCTCTTAACTAGTTTCAAAGCATTTCTTTTCATTATTCATTAGATTTTTACACAAGTCAGCTGGGTTGCTTTGTTTAATTTTCCTTATCATTATTTTGCTTCAGCTTGCTCTAGCAGGCCGACAACAGAAAGACAGACACAGTTACCATGCCTTCCTCCACTCAAGCAGTCTCTCTCACCATAAGCCAATAATATTTTCAATATTTTCAATGTCTTCTAAGAATTTAATTTAGACATAATGCAATATTAAATTCATCACTAACCTTTTACCATAAAATTTTGTTATCCAGAGTTTTCTCAAATCAAAAGCTGTCTTCATCTTTAGGCACCACCATGTCTAACGACCTTCAGGAGTTAAAACTATGTTATAAACATTTTAGTTCAAAATTAACACTTCTATAAATGTTCTTATTCTTGCCCATGAGGCAGCCAATACATAAAAAGTTTTGTTCCTGTCTCCACAACAAATAATGGCAATCCCCTCATGTCTCAGCTGTATCCTGAAAGCCCCTCCCCCTTTGCTCTTTATCTATAATTTTCTCTTCAGGGTGTTGTCCCCTGGCATAATTGCAGATACTTATCACAATGAAAAACAAGTCATACCATTAATGCGGTTTCTTCTGGTGAGTGGTATGGAGGAGCTCACATTCTCTTGGGTCAGAAATGCCGTAACTCCTCACAGCGCATCTCACCTCTCAATGCTATAAGGACGCTGCTGGCCTCACAGCTCCTGCTCAACTCTCATACCTGTCTCGTCTCACATAACACACCTCCATTCAGGAAGTGCCCAGCGTCGGCGATGACCCTCTGCCTTAGGTTGCCCTCTGTCTGGCCAACGAGAGTCTTACCCGTCGTCGAGTAGCCATCTCATGAACACTGGTAACCGCTCTCTCCCAATACCAAATCAGTTTTCTTTAACAGAACCCAGCTGTTTTCTGGAGCTAGGAAAGGCACGTTCAAGAGTCACCAAAGCCATTCTGATTGCCTAATCGTGTTCACACAGGGAGACAGGTTAATAACAGCAGTATTTAATCACTTAAATCCATTAACCATCTTTAAATCATCAACCTAGCTGTACATCTGTAGCCGTAGCCATCGGGCCTGTTTCAATGGTGGAGACTTAAGATTAGACAGAGAAGTTACTGGTCCTAAAATAAAATAAAATGTCACTTCTATCATTTAAGATCTGCATTATTATTTTAAAGACTTCTTTAAAGTCATTCAGTTTTACATTTAAAACATTCACAAATACAAATTGCCCTCTAAATGGCAATGATTTCTTTTAACATATCTGTGTCTGATTTTTCAATTGAAACACTGTGCTTTTGCTATAAATAGCTTATTATTACTTATGAAACAGGCTCAGATAACAGCCTGTTAGCTGAGAGAGACTTCTGAGGCATTCAGGGCTGGTAGACTGCACTCTCATATACTTCTAACATTAAACTTTATATATCATCTTTTAACTATCCCAGCTTAAGGCATCTTTGCCAGAAATTACATGTGTTTCCAAATAAATATAATTCTATAGTTGTCTTTTGCACATACATCAGGTAATTTAGACATTACAAATTTCCACTCAGATTGAGTGTCTGTCGTACTGGCCGTTTAAGTTGTTTTCACCAAGTTTCTGTTTAACTTTAGTCACTTGTCCAGGGAAATTATCCCTGACCCAGAATTTCTTTCACTTGCCTTTTATAATCATCGTAAGCAATACGAGGCTAAACATTGAAAATTTTTCAGTTTCTTTGTTTGTTTGTAGCCAGTCAAGTTGTTGTTTAAATTTCCAATCAGAATCAAAACCCTGACTACCATTTACTTAATAATTTCTGCAATTTTCTTTGAAGTGAGGGCTTCAGAGCACAGCTGCTTACAGCGTTTCTTACAGCGTCTCACTATTTGTTTCAGGACTGTTCAGGTTACTGATCAAGTTAGGCTATTACATTTTTCTGCCATATCTTAATCATGGTTCATACTCACCTGAAGTTATTGCAGAAATGGAGGCGGCGATCTTTGAACAACACAGCATGGCTTCTGCGTGATGGAACTGCAAAGTATACTCCAAAATCACAGTTACATATACTGGTCCATGCCAATTTGGGTCACAACTTTTTAATTTTTTTCTCTTGGAATCGTTCCTGATGCATCCCTGGCAAACAACCCTATTTGTGTTAGTATCCCTAACTGCCTGATTCACTTCACTAAGTTCGGGGATCCCCTATCTGAGATGGAAGAGATAGAGTAGGTTCGCGGCACCCTGGACCTTCAATCCAGAGACGTACTCTGCTGGGGTGGTGCTATAACAACAATGCCCAATGGGGCCCCCACAGAGCACGCTTCGCTTGCGCTGTCTGCTTTGTTAACTTTAAAACTTAAACAATGCTATCAGCGACTTCCTTTTATACTTTTACCTTTAGTATAAATAATCTTCACTCTCCTCATCGGAGTGAAGCTCTTCCGTTCCCCTTCAAAATCTCTTCCAGTCAGACAGCCCTAACAATTAATAAAAGCTTACTACCTTGTCTGTTGATTTGCCAGGGGTGTCACCGAGAATAATTGCCCGCATCCTCCACCATAACTGTAAGGGGTATACAGTTAAAGACCCAGAACCAGATATGAAGAATGAAGACCCGGAGTCAGAAATATAAAAAATTAAAGAAAAGTTTTACTGAAGATAGTTTGCAGTTTCATCAGCAGAAGTCAGCTTCAATACTCACACAGGAGTTCGTAGGCCGCCTCGCTTACAGTTACAAAGATCACAGCAGTTATACCATTTTCAAGGTCTAAGCTACGTCATTGCTTACAGGTTGAATGATTCTCATTGGCTAATAAATAGATAAACACAGTAATTTTCCACACATATACAGATAGACGGAAGCATATCTCCATCGATTATGCAGCTGACACATTCGGACACATTCAGACCCACGTCATGACCTTCCAGGTCGCATATTTGGGTTTGATGAGCACCACCAGCATGTCTCGAACAACAATTCACTCATTCTCCAATAATGCCAGTGGTTCGGTTACCAAGAGAAGACTAACACACACACACAGCTTTTCCAAGGTTGGATTTGGCCAGGCTCAAACTGTAAACATGAGAGTCATCTCAAAACATCAAGATAATGCGTTCTGTCTCTCAACTTTAGTCTAGAGGAAAGTAAGGCTTTAACTAAGAAATGGTCCATTAAAATATTGGCTTCAATGTCGAATCTATATGTTTTAATATGTTGAAGACCTTTCTTAAACACAAAACAAGTCCCAATTTCATTTCTGGAAGCTGGGATAAATAAGCAAGCACTTTTACTGCATTCAGATATCAAATACATACATTAAAAGAACATTTCAGTAATTATACTGGTAACTTCTATAACAAAGTAAAATCTCACCAGCCTAGAGAAATCATTTTCAGAACTCAAGCCTAGACTTCTCATTTAATATTTAGAAAGAAAAATATTGATTTATACCTTGATTATAATTACTCATCATTACATATACATTGAAGCAGCAGTGGATTCCAATCCACCCCCTTCAGTAGCAGAACTTCACCTGCTGTTAGCATTCCATTGACTCCCATTCATTTTGGCGTCACTTTGACAGCGAATAACTTTACATCTGAGGCGTCCAAAGACTTCATTTGTCCATTGTTTATTTCTAAAGAAACACGACAATGTAATAAAGGCTCCATAACTTTGTATCTTACGTTATGGCCCCGTAGAAACCATTTTTGTAAAAATAGGCTAACAATTGCATCATAACCATGCGACTTTCTGTCGCAGCATAGAGACATTACCGTATAGACAGGAGGAGAAGCTCGCATGCAATCTTTTACTGTCTATGAGGCAATCAGGGGGACATAGAGGCATAAAGTCAAGGGAGAAGCCCATAGATAGAGAGTCCATAAAAGCAAAGGGACAAAATATTTCAACAACGTTTTTGAGGAATTATGTGATTCAGATTTGTCTTGCCACCGCAACTAGAAGAACTTTACAACTGTCAGACTGTCGGCACGCTCAGTTTGAGCGTGCAGTTGCTCAGCCATCAGACAGGAAGTGCAATAATCGGGCTTCAGTCTTCTACGTTGAAATCAATGGGGTCGCTGTGTCTATTTCTTTTACTGTCTATGAAGATTCCTTGCAACTGTTTTGAGTTTAGGTTACTACAAGCAATGGCGACTGAAAGAGAGCGGAACGTTGGAGTTGGAGCTTATCGAGGTGGAAAAGCAGTTCATTTTTAGTTTTTTTTTTAACAGTTTCGCTGTACTTAGAATTTAAAAATGGCGGACGGTGCAGAAGAACACGCCGGAAATGCTAGGAGGAAACGCGATGCTACCAAGCCGACCAATCACAGGTCTTGCGGTCCACGTCGTCGCGACGTGTAGTTACATTTTTGAGGAGGTGTATGGCGTTCCAATATAACTCGGCTCTTTAATATAACTTTGCAACATGCACTCGTCTCAGTGAACGTCTAACTCAACGTCTTATTTTTTTTTTATTCTGCTATTTATTTCTATTAAAGGATAATTCTGGTATTTAACACTTTGAGTCTATTTTCTAGTTTGTTTTGGATGAACTAGAGTGGTGGACTTAGAAATTTTGACAATGGGTCCTGTCTCGACTTTTTGACTATTTTAGGATAGCCTCTGGATGCTTCAGAGTGGTTGTCTACGAGCATACTGAAACATGTCCTTAAAACAACACTTAACATTAGCTCTCAAAACTGTGCAACTCACCGAGTGATTAGTGGTGTTGTATATTCCTCGATGACTAACATTTAGGAGGATAGTTGATGAATGATGTTGAATTTGCGGTTAATGTTAGCAGGGGAGTATGATTTTGGCAGCACTGCCGAATTCACACCCCCTACACTAATATAACTTTAGCTGGGTCAGAGACTCAAACAACTCATTCTGGAGACACATCTCATCCTCTAGACTACCTGCAAAAAAGCACAAGTGTTCAGGTTAAATAATTATTATTTTACATAGGGGAGTATGATTTTGGCAGCACTGCCGAATTCACACCCCCTACACAGATATCACTTTAGCTGGGTCAGAGACTCAAACAACTCATTCTGGAGACACATCTCATCCTCTAGACTACCTGCAAAAAAGCACAAGTGTTCAGGTTCAATAATTATTATTTTACATAGGGGAGTATGATTTTGGCAGCACTGCCGAATTCACACCCCCTACACAGATATCACTTTAGCTGGGTCAGAGACTCAAACAACTCATTCTGGAGACACATCTCATCCTCTAGACTACCTGCAAAAAAGCACAAGTGTTCAGGTTCAATAATTAGTATTTTACATAGGGGAGTATGATTTTGGCAGCACTGCCGAATTCACACAGCCTACACTGATATAACTTTAGCTGGGTCAGAGACCTTAAAAACTCATTCTGGAGACACATCTCATCCTCTAGACTACCTGCAAAAAAGCACAAGTGTTCAGGTTCAATAATTAGTATTTTACATAGGGGAGTATGATTTTGGCAGCACTGCCGAATTCACACCCCCTACACTGATATCACTTTAGCTGGGTCAGAAACCCAAACAACTCATTCTGGAGACACATCTCATCCTCTAGACTACCTACAAAAAAGCACAAGTGTTCAGGTTCAATAATTATTATTTTACCTAGGGGAGTATGATTTTAGCAGCACTGCCGAATTCACACCCCCTACACTGATATCACTTTAGCTGGGTCAGAGACACAAACAACTCATTCTGGAGACACATCTCATCCTCTAGACTACCTACAAAAAAGCACAAGTGTTCAGGTTCAATAATTATTATATTACCTAGGGGAGTATGATTTTGGCAGCACTGCCGAATTCACACCCCCTACACTGATATAACTTTAGCTCGGTCAGAAACCCAAACAACTCATTCTGGAGACACATGTCATACTAAAGACTACCTGCAAAAAAAGCACAAGTGTTCAGGTTCAACAATACGTATTTTACATAGGGGAGTATGATTTTGGCAGCACTATTGTTTTTATAAAGAAAATGTGCAGGCAGTAAAGTCAAATGACAAATTTGTCTGCATTAGTATTATGTTCATGTTTAGGTGTAGGCTACTCTTACGAAACTAAACCATTGTTTTACTACAAAAACACTGTTTTATAATACTGTAGTAACAACACAATACAAGCGAAAAATCACAGCTAGACAGTCCAAGTTGTAAAACAGTTTGGTCAAATACATGATCAAAGACAAATAACTAAATACATGATCAAAGACAAATAACTAAATACATAATCAAAGACAAATAACTAAATACATAATCAAAGATCAACACACCAATTGCTATCATGTAATTTCTTACGTCGTCTGATGCCTGTCTGCTTTCGCAAGTGGCGGCACGATTTGACGTCATGCGCGTGCTCGCGAGGGCAGTCAGATTCTGGCAGGGAGTCGGAATTCGGTAGCCTGGGAAAACCCAGACAACTTCCGGCAAATTTAGATTTGCTCTGAAAGTTAGTCTGGCAAAGAGCTCATTCAAGTCCATTTCCAGTCCGAAGAAATCGCGGCACCAATCAGAAGCGTTGGGGCGGGCTTTACACGATGACGACAGCGCTGGGATTTTGAAGCCTACATTACAAAGATGGATGCCGTCGTCAAACATCACTCGTTCGGATCAGCTATCGCGTCTGTTTTAAGCGATTTAAAAAAATCCTTTTCGTTATAACCCGAGGAAAGTACAACACTCAAAGCCTTCATGTCTAAAAAATATGTTATCGCTGTCTTACCGACTGGATTCGGCAAAAGTCTGATATACCAGTGTGGCGAGCAGGACGATCGAGGCCGAGGGACGTGATAGAACGGCGTGAGTGAGGCCGGTCTCGCATCTCTCAGGGAGGAGCGGAAGCATAAAAGGAGGAGCGAGGACGGTGAAGATCAAGAGAGGACAGGCCTGAATTTTATTTGCTCTGCGTCCCAATTCGCATACTATCCGTCCTAAATAGTATTCGAAAATATAATTAGTACGTCCCAAATCGTAGTATGTTGAAATGAGTGTTCCAAAGATACCCGGATGGTCTACTTTTTCCAGTCAGAATCCGAAGTGTAGATCTATGCGCACTCTAACGGCTGATATTGCCCACAACCCATCGCGCGCTGGACGAGGATTCAGTTAGAACTACAAACACGAGTGAAAAGTGTTTAAAAACTACAGACATGGAGGACGCGCGAGTCCGGCGGTTGTGTAGAGAGGTTTAGATAAAGTGGTTTGAGTGATTAATTATCAGTATCTCACCTGACGAAAATGTATTTATTCAATGTCGTCGACATTATATTGCATCTGCAGCAGCATTGTGGACTTTTGTAAAGATACGTTTAGCCATTTACTTTTAAATGCATCATTATATTCAAATTGCAAACACATGAGAGTCTCCGCATGAAAGACCCACGACTGGCAGATCAACGTGCTACAACATTTCTCTCCGAAATGGTAAGAAATTATAATAGATTGAATGGAGGATTTTAACTGTGACAAGATGATTGACAGGGCATTTAACGGTGATAGGATGCACACGCCAGGTCCGTTAAAGGGTACCTATTATGGCATTTAAAATGTTCCTAATAATGTTCTGGGAGTCCCCAACAACAGTTTTACATGCATGCAATGACAAAAAACGCTTTTGTTGTCTTATAATATGCATTTATTTTTACCTGATTTGCTCACCGACTCCCTAATGATTCGTTTGACAACTCATTTGTCCAAACCCCTCCTTTGCGTGACGCTAATCGGCGGTGATTGGTCAGATGACCCAGTCAGTTATATTTTGCGTTAGCCCAAAGCTTAAACATATTGATAAAGCACTGCAGTACTACAATACGCTTCACATAATTTCACATATTTCAAAAAACAAAAAAAAAGACATTGGAGACCTAGAAGCTGCTGAGCGTAACTCTCACTCTCTCACACACACACGCACGCACACACACACACACACACACACGCACGCACGCACACACACACACACACACACACACACACACACACACACACACACACACACACACACACACACACACACACACACACACACACACACACACACACACATAAAAGCAACAATTATTAATAGTACCTACAGGTTGTGATTCGGAGGAGGAAGCTGATCCAAATAACCTTGGTATTGAACGTTCCTTCAGTATCAGGCGACTCGCGAATCCACACTTGAAATCATTTGTGTTTGTGAAGCGATCGTCATTAAAATAACGCAAACACAGCTCAAGGTGGCTATACTTGTGTGGTATAGTTGTAAATATAAACTCTAGCCACTGAGTTTTCACATGATTGTCCCTGGGCAGTGAAAAAAAAAGTTTGCTTTTGATTTGCACTTCAGAACGGAGTCTCGTCGACATGTTGTTGTCAGGTTTCTCTGTCTGCTCGGCGCGCGCACTGAGTGGGCGTGTCAAATTCAAATAACTTGTACAAGTGACGTACGAAAGTTAGAGAAAATGCATCGTTCGTCTATCGATTCATATCAGCGACTCAGAGTCGACTCTTACTTTTGAGAGACAATAACTTTGTATACGGTGAACTTTCATATTTAAAACTTTGCAGGATGTTTTTGTTCACTTAGATCTATGTTACATACTACATGAAAGGTAATTTTCAAAATTCCATGATAGGTACCCTTTAAAGACAGGAAGTAGTGTGTCCCAAAGCTTGCTTACTCTTTTGCTACACACTCAAAAGTATGTACTTTTTCTTCACAAAAAGAGTACATACTTTTAGGTCGTAGTATAAGTAGGCGAATTGGGATGCAGCATTGATGTTTTGTTTTATTATGTGGGACCGTGAGGGACTTTGTATTTGTTTTATTTTGTCATTAAAATGTGTGAATGTTCGCCGGTTTCCGCCTCCTCCTTCCCATAACAACGAGCCCCGTTGATCAATACTAAACGAATGGGTGGGTCTTAGCCAATTGCGCCAAGAGGCATTTGAGGGACGTCCGTTGGTGACACTCCTTTGGAAATGATTTGTCTATGGAGCTTTGCCAGACCCTAACTCAGTTTCAACTGAGAAGGGTCTGGTTTTAAGTTAACCAGCTAGGAATTCGGCACAACACCGGCGTCTTCTCGTCAGTTCCTCGACCTGCTTCCCTTGTTGTTTTTTCCGAGAAAGAAAGGTGAAAAACATACTCCGTTGTTCAGTTTCCTCTCTGAACGATCGTGTGACCTGCTATGGCAGTTGAACTGAACAACCATATCGACATTTATTAAAATATCGACAGAAAATCCAAACACAGCCTCCAACACATGCATTTAAATCATGAGTAGCCTATGCTACGCCGTACCTACTGCGCGCACCCGACGCAGAAGTTTTTTTTTTTAACACACCTTTATTAAACAATCAAAATCAGGCGTTACAAATTAACCCGACGCAGAAGTATAAATTGGGCTTTACGTTTAGTGTAACAGCCCCCGATCCCCCTTTTAAATCGCAAAATGCTTATAACCCACTGGGGACTTCATTAACAGTGTTTAAGCTGCCACTGAGAACAATGTTGATGCTGAAGACAGTCATCAGGTGTGATGTAACTTATAATTATTTCCATTTACCCTTTTATAAGTGGCGTTGAATAAAAGTGTAAACTTAAATAATTACAATTAAAACATTACAATTATTTGCTATATACTGTATATATAATGTTTATTATAAATTCAGCATCTTATGAGGAGCTCTCATAAAGTATTTAGATCAGTTTTCTGTCTGAAAAATAAAGTGACATTTGTGTGGCCCAGGAAAAAAAAACTCTTCTGATTTGTGATCACAGTGCTAATCCATCTGATGTAAGTGTGAAACTCGTATGGGTTCTCAGAAGTACAAACCTACTGAGAGCAGATATTTGAGCTGTATACTGGCAGTAGCTGAAGTGCAAATAAGCATATGTGAGCGTTTAGGGGAACGATGTTGATGCACATGAGGTATGTTTCTCAAGAGAACAGTGACAGTCTAGCCGATGCTGATTGGACAGTTACAGTTCTCAGGGGAAATACAGTGCCGTTGGTCTCTCTTAGCTCAATTTGATCTCAGCACAAGTCATAAGAGAGATCAGAGTAGAACAAAGAAACAACAAAGAGATAATAAAACATGAGACAAGCTATAAAAAGATTATAAAACAAGCATAAAAAGCGAAGAAAAGTAAAGAAAAGATCAAAGAAAGCCGAGCATCATGAATGAGCAGACAGCAGAAAACCCAGCCATTGTGCAGAAGTGGTTGCAAAAGAGGAGAAGCCGAGATGACAGAGAGAAGGAGGAGACAAACATGCAGGTTGAAGCCGAGGAGCATGATCCTGCTGTTCATGAAGAAATGGAGGAGAAGAATGAAGCAGCAGAGGCGGTTACAGACAAAGAAAAGCAGGCTAGAATACATTCAGTCTTCTCTTTGGTGAGGAGTCAGATCAGGACACAGGCCGGTTTGGATGGTCAGCGCATGGGCATAATGGATGTTGTAAACCAAATCAAGGAATTGGAGAAGAGCAAGAAGGAACATGATGAACCTACACACACAGTTGAGATAAGCTCATCCGAGGAGAACGTAGCGGATCAGGCGGTCCAGAAAGAGACTGTAGAAGAGCAAGTGACTGGGGAGAATAAGAAGGAGAGAGGTGAAGAATTATGTGTAGTCTTGTTGGAGGAGATATTGTTGAACGTCGAGACATTAAAGAAGGATCTGAGAGAGGAGCTCGCTCAGCTTCGCTCCGACATGCAAAGCTACACGGAGCAGGCGCTCTGCGGCCTGGAGACCCGCCTAGCTAACTTACTGAGAACACAAGCGCTGGCTCGCACAACTCCCACTGCACTTCCCAGAAACCACACAGTCGATCCCATGGAGACCAAGAAACAGAGACCTCCCAGCATGCCTCCCCTGGGAACATCTAGGAGACGAGTGCTTAACCGCACAATGACCACTATCACACCTAAAACTTGCCTACCTCTTTCCCTGGGGCCTCGCTCCAGTTCAGAGCCACTGGGGTGCTGGGGTGCTGAGAACGCCTCCAACAACAGCGCACCAACGTTGCTGAGAAGAGACGAGGCGGTAAGTCACCCTCCTGGGCCGTTGCCTCCTGCTCTACCTCCTGCACAGAAAGGCAAGAAGGCGTTGCGAAGCAGGACTCGCATTGGTAAGCCAGCATGCTAGAGAGGCCTGCGACCACTAAGTTGGAAAAAGGTATGCCATCAGGGGAGACACCAGCATCATACTTTCAGAATCAATGATAGAGATCACAAGATACGATCATTCAATATGAACAGAACACAAATTTACTCTTCTGTGCTATTCCATGTTGTTTGTCCATGGAATTATTGAAGACAACCAAGAAAAATCCTACTAAATCAATCTCAAAGAAAAAATAGGCACCAAAGAGGGGAATAGCTGTATAATGCTGATTACTAAGACATTATGACAAATATACAGGACGAGGTACAGATTAAATTAAACTCTCTCATTCTTTTTATCACCTGTGTGCTATAATGTATCACATTCCATCTCTGTAAAAATTTCAACTTAAATTACATTAAACTGACTTAAAACATGAGTTGAATCGTGTATAAATTGCTTTACTTATTTTGATGAGTTAAAGCAAAGTAAAAACATACGTTGTCAAAACTTATTGATCATCCTTTTTTTTTTTTTTTTTTTTTTTTTTTTTACAGTGTATTGGACAGAATGATTTTTGTTATTACTGAACTAACAAACTCTTCCAGGATCCTAATCTATGTATTTTTGTTCTGTCAAACTGTATTAATCAAATGAACAGTAAGGCATATGTAATGTTTTGTACACTGAAAACAATTACAATACGATTCAAATTGTGATTGGTAAAATGTTATTTTGTTGTTTATGATTTTCAAAGTTGCATCAAGCACATAAGCTTATAATAATTTAGATTTTATTAATTTGTTTACATTCACTTTGCACATGTCATTATAGATATGATATTAACATATGCACACAATTGGATGTATTTTGTCATATTGTCAGTAATAAAGAAATTAATGGTATTCATCTGTATTGTATTTGAATATATTTGCAGTTACATTTAAACTTATATGTTCATTTTTTCAAAATATGCATTTCAATTACAAAGTTTCTATTCAAATTGGTCCTAACAGTTCTTATTATAATAATGTATACATAGGCACAGACGGCAACCCTCTGCAATTTAAGAGAAAGGCACAGCATAACACAACACACCATAAAAGAGTGTATATCTTCGATTGTTCTATAATCACATGCTTGTAGCGACACCTGCTGATCAAACAATTTCTTATCCAAAATATGTCAATTTAATGTTCTCATTGAATCTCGAGTTCTCAGTCAATTCTTAACTCTCTAAAGTAGTAATGTATAAATAATTTTTATTTAATGTTAAAAGAAAACAGCGATGGAAAACCCACTGTAAATACAACACGAAAAACGCACTAAAAAAAGTTCCATACGCTGCAGGTCTGCGCAGGTTTGAATTGCGCATGCGCATGGCGCGCGTCCCCTTTTGATGACAGCTGTGCGCTGTGGCTGTTGCTAAAGGGAGGAGAAAATCTCACGACGGAGGACTTTTTTTATCTCTTTCATTCGCAGCTAGGACCTTTGGAGGACTGTAACGAGAACTCGACTGTAAAACCGACCCGTACCAGTCGTGACTGAATTTAAAACGTCATACCCAGCCGTCAAATTAGTCGGTAAGTCCGTTGTACGCTGTCTCGAGCTGGTTAATGTGACACTTTAGCGAACTGAGCATTAGCTGCTTGTTGGCCTGCTTGTCTCGATCATGTTGTCACTTTTTGTTTTTTAACCCCGTTTTTTGCCAAACTAAGCTTTCAGGAACATATTTCGATTTCCTGACTTACTGTACCTGACTGTAGATTTCAAAGCTCTACTAAGCGATGTATTTCATTTATTGTTGCGCTATAAAACACGATGATTCTTTTGCTTTTGGTCGCTGACACACCGACTCTTGCAGCTTTTGTTGTTGTCATGCACTTATCTTTGACAGTCATGCCGGTGTGTTAATGCCAGCTACAGTGTTTTATTTGACAGTTTAAGGCCCTAAGTGGTTTAAAACATTTCCTTTCAATGTGAATTGCACATGTATTTACAGCCGATGTTTTGTTCTGTTGTCACTCACGTTATTAGGTCTCGCGCTGCTATATCTCTGTGTTTACAGATGGCTCTTATGTGACTGACGTTATAGACCTTTCCCATTGTGATAAAAATGTCAGCCATGCACACCTGGGACAGTGTTGTTTGCAGCAAATCTCTAAATTCAAGGGTTTTCATACTGGTCACTTATTTCCAAACAATAATTTGTCTGGAAATAATAAGTGACCTAACTACCCCTGAAGGTAGGTTTATTTAGCACATTTTTACACAATGGAAATTTGTCGTGCTTTACATAGAAATTATAAAATGTAAGAAAAATAATCCTTCATTTAAAATCAATGATACAGTAAAAGGAAATGGATAACAAACAAAATGGCTGGAGCAGGAGTGGAAACTGATGTGATTCAACTTATTCAGACCAGCAGCACTATTGCGAGTTTGATGTTGCTTTATACAACATTTCATTAAGCAAGAAGTTGATATTAAGTTTGTTTTATACAGACATTGCCCATTTTGTATATTTCTTAAAGCCGGCATTAATTTCACCCCATCTTTTCTAAATGCATGTTATAGATCTTATTGTGAACAATTAATCTATGCATGTTTAATTTTGTAATTTGTAATTGCCATAACTTGATCTTCTAGTGAAAATTACAGACTTCTCCCTAGTAATCTATGCAGGACACCAATCATTTAGTCCCTCCACAATTGACTGCAAGATGACATTCATTTTTGAGTGCAATACCCATGTGAAAATCCATTCAACATTTGATGCATTGAACCTAGCCTAGTCCCACTGTATATTTTTTCTTTTTCAATAATCCTTATCACTTGGATGTAAGTCGCAGTATAGAAGTAAAACATCTGTTGCTACGTCCGTTTCTTTGCAACTTTAACTGCATATGGAAATCCTCCCAAAAAGATTTGAATGGGTTTTTGGGTAATTTCAGAGGAGGGAAACTGTGATCCATACGGCTTGCTTGCTCAAACAGCCGCTGCCGGTCTTGTATCTTTTAGACAACTGCCAAATCCTAGATTGCTCGTTTTCTAATCAGTCAGCTGTGTGTGGCTGGCACATTATGGACTGCTTTTCTGATCTGGTTCATCCCCCAACTGTTTGGCTGTCCTTATGTAGCCTCATATTGAGGGTGTGAAGCTCCTCCCATTGCATCTCCGCTACACATGCCAAAGCTGTGACATTAGGTCAGCGGTGCTCTTTGAGTAGCAGACTGGAGTTTATTTGATGCATTATCTATTTTAGTGGGGCTTTTATCTCAACACCTTCTTTCACTATTTTCTTGAAAGCTCAATAAGGATGTTTCGTGATGCCAATTTACTCCTACCTCTGCCAAATGTCCTTATGTTGAAGTTCTATGTCCTGATGAACCATTTCAGCGTAAATGGGAGGTTTTGCGTTTTTAACAGGCTGCAGTTTTCTGTCATGTGACTGAGGCAATGTACAAACTGTTGAGGTGATGCTGAGGTCAAGCAGGATGTGTTTCCAGCAGGGTCAGGAGTTAGGAAGTGTGAAGCTTCAGATTGTGTGTGTGTGTGGTGTGTGTATGAGATCATGTCTGAGGAAGAGAGTGCACTGACACATACTGTAATTTCAGAGGCGCCCTTAGCATATTTTTCTTGGCACCTTGCTGTTGGTATTTGGCAAAACTGAGAAAACTGACAATTCATGAACATCATGTGATTGTAAACATATTAGGATGTGATTCAGCTTCTTCTGCGATTTTTCAGTTGGTGCAATGTTTCCAGAACTAATCCTTTTTATTTATTCTGGATAAATTGAGAATCTAGGGCTATACCTTTGTCTAAAGATTCTTCTAGTCGACTTGTAGTCGTTTGAATTGGTGTATTTAAAAGTAGCCTTGATATTTCAAGCTTTTTCTATAGATATAATACTCATGTTTGTGAGGCAAGTATACACTGAGTTTCAGTTCGTTTTGTGATGTGACTGAGACCAAGACGGCAAAAATCGCATCCTGATTGTTTTCCTTATTTTACAAAAGCACAACATTTTGCTGTTATTGTGAGGTTACAGAAATAAACAGTTTCCTTTACAGTTTGCATTCAAAAATTATGGAACATTTTAAGTGAAATGCAAGTGATGGCGCCGACACCTGTATGTCATGCAGTAAGAGCGCTCTCCACACAAATACTTGATAAACACTTGTTTATACTTTCAGTATGATGCATCACTGGCCTGATTGGGACTGTGACATCTTCGTCAACTCTTGTTCATCGGGCAGTCCTTATTGTTGAGCCCTGCATTTGGATCTAGTGCGTCAATTCTCTTTACTTGCCGTGTGTAAGACCCTCCCTTTCTTTTAGGTTGAGTGCGTGAGAGAAAGCAACAGAGGACGCTCTCAGCCAAACTATGATGTGTAAATTATATCTGTGCTAAACTTGTTTTTTTTTAACCTGTAACTTAATTAATTTGAATTATTTTTTTTAAACCGTTTGGAATGGGGAATAATGAATGAATGAATGATTCAATGACATGTAGTATATAGTAAATCCATACTGATATGTAGGTTAAAACATACTTTTTTTAGTGGTTGTGAAGTATTTAACCAAATACTTGGTTGTGCCAAGTACCTACTCAAGAGTGTGCGATTTCTGATGCAGCCCATACTTGTTTACTCAAAGTAAAAGTCAAAGTTACTTTTAAAAGGTAAATTACTCTTTTTGATCGCTACCATAGACGGTGTTTATATCCAAATTTCCTGACTTCTGTGTAATTTGAATTATTGTAAAACAGAAATAATGATAATGTGTGTGGTTGAAAAGACTGTTTGTGAAGCTCTTTCATACCTATACATGACAACTGCTCTTTCTGGGTCAGCGGCAGCACCAACGCAGATTTGAATGTTTGCTGTGATCAATCCCAAATCGTTGTCATCTAGGAATAAGATTGTGTGGGTGTTTGAATCAAGATCGTATAACGAAATCTTGCAACTCTATGATGACTTGTCTTTAAAGATGGACCTATTGAAAATTCTGGCATAAATGACTGATAGCCTTTCAGATATAAAAAACAAAACAAAAACAGTTTTAACTGTTAGGCCTAGGCTTTAACAGACAATAACAGTTCTAGTCATGTAATTGGTGCAACTTTATTGTATTAGGTTTTATCTATTCCAAAATAAATTTTCTTGATGGTAATTTAAATACCTTTACTGGATTTTATATGCCAGTGAATGCTAAAATAAAGAAAAAATGGTGAAATGGACTTAATGAATGTCACTTCAGAAAAACCTTTCAACACTGTCTATTTGCTGTATTTCTTTAGTTTTGAGGAATCATTTGTTGGCCTCCTCTTTCCATACATGACCACATTTTTTCAGATCTGTCAACAACTTCTCTATCTACAACACAAGACGTTTGATGACTGTTTCTGAGAGCCGCTTGAATTTGTAATTCTCAGGAGGCTTATGTCACCTGTGTGTGAACTTCTGTTTGTTTTGATTGGTCACTTGGTTATTGGCAGGCATGCTATTTTTGGCTCGATATTCCATCAACAGTCAATTTTTCTGAGGTGTAATTTTGTTTCCATGTAATGGCATGCACAGGTGTTTCTTAGATCCTTGATGTTTGGTGACTTTTTTTTGTGAAATCTCAAAGATGACTGCTAAACTGCATGTGGTTGTTATTTTATCTCCGGATTCTTGCCAAGGTACTCAAGGTAAACTTGCTTGGTACACTATTTCTGTGAACCACAGAGATATTGTTTCACATTATCTAAAGAGAGCAGAAAGCATCCTGGGTTGGAGACATTTCCCGCACAGTACTCCCACACTCATGTACACCAGGCTGGTGCAATGAAATGGATTTCTCAGAAAGACTTTTTGCTTGGTTATGGGATTTTCAGTGGTCAGTTAGATACCAGTAGAAGCGGAAAAATGCAGATCTGAACACCTTAAAAAGGCTTTCAGTAGAGCTCCACTGACCGAGCGTTATCCCTTTGCGTGCACATTTATGTAGTTGTAAATGGAAATGTGGTTGGGATGCTTGGCCACCGAAAGAGTATCCCACTCCACATCATATCCCCTGCTAGTCACGTTAGCTGCCTCCATTTCTTAGATGTCTCTTTGTTCTCATAATTGCCATGAAATTGAAAATTGTATACTTCCACTCTGGATTTCTCATCTGCTCAGTCACTACATCCAAAATACTGTCCATTGCAGAGTCAGACTGCATCCGTTGCTGAATGTGTGGGTAATTTCTCTCATGAGTGGTTTGGTGTGGTGCATTGTAGTAAACACGTAAAAGTGCGTAATGTTGCATCCAGCTTGTGGTTCATATCCCACAGAGCTCCTTAATGCTGTGCTTTAAGGGCACTGAGAGCACTGATTCAACCAGATGCAAAGAGGAAGAAGAAATGAAAAACGGATCCTCGTTAAGGCACCAACCTAACCTGAGAGTTACACTTTGAATACAGTGTTAATCATGTCAATACAATTACTGATGTAAATGTTCCCTAACAAAGTTTTTATATATATTATGAATTAATAGGACATGGTAAAATACCAATTATTTTTGTCAAGTAAAAAAAAAAGTACAGGTTTTAGTTTAACAAGTTTTGAGAAAGGTTGATGTTTTGAGGAAGACACCAAGTCTAATGCCAAGATAGTGTACTGTGTGTGTGTGTGTGTGCACGCGCACTCGAGTGCTGTTGGCTTGCTCAATCCGTACATGCTCGTCATTCAAATGAAAGTGAGATCAGTCATATAGTGAACTGTAACTGTAACCGCATTGAACTGTAATTGATATGACAGTACTGAAATATCAGCAAGTACCCCAAAATAATGTATTGGTATTTGTACTTGCCCTTTAAAAAAGTTATCTGTACATCCCTACTTTAGTCCCCTGGGCTATTTTCTTGAATACGTTTTGACATTTTGTTCTCTTGCATAAGAATACACTAAGCACACATCCATCTCTCTCTCCATTCCTCCTCAGAGTGACTCAGTCTGCTCTACCTGATCAAATGCTGTCAGATCTAATCCAAATGCTGCTCTTGAGAACAGAGGAACTGAAAAAAGGACCTTCCTCCTGTTCCCAATGCTTTTAGAAAGTGTGCCTTTCTCTGTGTTGCTAAAAACAGCATCGGCTGCAGTCCAAAACCTGACAAAAGTGTAAGTAGACTAATCTTTGGGTTTGAGTTGCTTGTGAATTTATTGCTGCTGACGTTGAGTCAGAGAATTGCAGTGTCTTATCTTAATGCTTACCACCAGACAAACATCCCTGGGATGTTAAAAATACTGCTGCATTCTAACTTATTCATCTCAGCCTGTGTCCTATTGTGTAAGATCATCGAAATAGGGCGACTGTGTTTAGACAAATATTCTTGGCTGCTTCAACTTCCTGTACCAGAAATTTGACTGCAAGAACAGCAACATGTTAGTTATAATGCCTCTTTTTATTTCTCTGTGGTCCTATTATGGTCCAGTTTATACTTTCCCTCACTGCATGGCTGCAGATATTTTGTCTAGTATGTTTAGTGTGAGAAAATGGGACCATTTTGATTTGGAAACTTTTAGTTTCTTTTCTGTTTGCACAATTAATCAAATAATTCTTAAAATGTTTTTTACTGGTTTAAAATAAATGATTTAACTGTAAAAGTCAATCTTAAAGGGATAGTTCGCCATAAAATGAAAATTAAGTCGTAAATAAATTACTCGTCATGTGAATTAAATGTCCCGCTGAATAGTGCCTAAAAGCAAGGTTTAAAAAAAAAAAAAAAGATGCTAAAGTGTCACAGAATAGTCCCATGCGACACGTGCCGTATATTCCAAGTGTTGTGAGGGAAGCTATATGATATGTAACAATGTATTCAGGGTTCTAAATTAACTTTTTTGATCACCACCCAATGTGGCTGGTAACTTTCTAAAGTTACCAGCCAATCAGAATTTCCACTAGCCAAATTTTTTTCCGGTGAAAAAAAGAGAAATTATGAGTGCCACTGAATGCATTTGATCATTTTATTAACATTGTTGGCATGGAAAACACATATAAAATACAATACAACACAGAAAGTGCAAACATTTCATTTCAAGTTTGGGATCTATCTATCTATCTATTAGGGATGTGCATGAATATTCAAATTTTCGATCTGTAATTATTATTCAAAAAAATAAAATACTATTCAAATTTTAAAATTTTTTTTTCACAGTTAGGCCTATAATTAAGTGCACTTGGTGGAGCTGTGTTTAACAAGTGGATTATTTGTAGCCTATTTGATCACATAATGTTGTTGTCTGCCTCGCGAAGTTTGCTTAGATGAAAATGATAGCCTATTAAAAAATGGAATTACTTTTAATCAATTATTAATTAAACTGAGTTATCATAATATCACCACCACAATGAGAAATCACATGAAATCCAAAGAAACAGCAGTCGATTGATTAAGCAGCTATCCATCACTGCATTAACGACTGCAGGTAAGCAGCTGTACCCCGATGGAATCGTGATACGAGATGATACCTTCTGGTAGCAAAATGATTTTGAGGGAGACAGGTTTAAGCACAGAAAACGCAAAGTGCTGTCACTTTGCACACAAACACACGCGCGCGTCTCTGCAACGTCTGTCAGCGCAGCGCGTTTTCTCACTGCATGAATATTTTTTTTTCTCAACTTGAACGTGAAACAATATAAACATGATAATCATATACTGACTCGAGTATGTACGTTCTGTACAATAATTGCGCGTCTGCTTTTTTTTTTGTTGCGTTTTTTCCCCGTCCACGCTGCTTGAGGTTAAATGCTTTTGTTTATATTTTTTGTTTAACTAACTAACTGCAACTAAAAAAAAACCTTAAGATATATAGTAAGCTTGTTGTGTATATTGCCTAATGTATAAGCTTGTTCAGAAATAATGACAAAAACCTTAAACTTAAAAAAAATAACGTATCCTATCTTTTGTCAAACAACATTTAAATTTAAACCCAGAAGTCTGTCCCACTCCCAACCACTGCCGCATTTAGTTTAATCTTAACTTTTTTACTTTAACTTTACTTGGTCCCTCCTCTTTCAGTCTATGCTCCCTGCTCTGGCTCCGTTCGTTCTTCGTCTTCCTTGTGTTTTCTGGTGGATGCTCCGTTCGTTTCCATGATCATTTTTCGCGCTGGTTTCACTGCAAACTGCGCGCAACCAATGGGCGTATGAAACGTCATCACGTAGCATTACGGCACAGTGTTCATGGGAAATGTAGGAAGTACTGCCAGGGGGATAAATGACAGAGAACAGAACCTTATGCATCACCGGCCAAACTGGCTAGTAAGTTTTTATTAACACCCGCCAAAACGAATGTTAATTTAGAACCCTGAATGTATTATTTAACAAAAATCCTGACCTTGGCTGATGGTTTTCATCACGGTTCCGCGACGTGCGTGGTCTTGAGACTCAGTTAGTGCAACAATTCACTCCGTCTCGCCCAGAAAACACAAATTGTGAGAAGTCAAGATACAAAAATGTGACACGAAATACAATCCATACCTTCTCTGAGGTCCATAAAAGAAAGAAGGTCGTACGGCATTAGAACAACACCAGGCTGAGTTATGTATGACTTCATTTTAATTTTAACTGCAGCCGTTAATGCCGGACAGAAGGGGAGTCACACCACCACATGGAAAGAAGCGTAAATGGTAGGGATTTACTCAAATATTCGAATATTCGTTCGGTGGGTTGGTATTCGATTTGAAAATGTGACATTCGAATATTCAATTTTTATTTATTTATTTATTTTTTTTGCAAACCTGGCATCCCCCTCGAAACGTTCTCATTCGCGCTTGTATATGTTTTACACTATAAAATCTGGTGAAATTCAATACTTTACATATAAATTCGTTATAGCTACTTAATAAATAGATATTTGCTTCTTCTTGGACTACTAAAAGTGTTCCTGCAACGGGAGTTTTCTCTGGCTAGAGCGCAGAACAGCAGAGTTTGTATGGACAGAAGTGAATGCCTGAGCTTGTATTTTGGGTTAAGCTGCATTGCTTTGACATTGTGGAAAATAGAATAATAGAAACAAAATATATTAAAATTTATGTAGTATTAAAATGTATAAATGTATGTATTAATGTGTTTTATATCACTAGTGCAGTGTCCATTCTCAGAGCATATTGTCAGTGAGACTATTAGACTAGCCTACCTTATTAGAAATATTGCTTAAGTTACAGACCTGTGTGTGTTTTATATCACTAGCGGTGCAGACTCAGAGCAGTGTCCGTTCTCGGATAAGCTCTGCTCGCGTGAGGCGCGCCGCTTCCCGCTCGCGCTGTTCTGTAGTTTATTAAAAGTTTATTAATTCTGGACGTGTCGCGTGTCGCCCGTCTATCTATATTGCAGAAAATACACTGCACTCCTTTGTGAAGTCGTTTGGATGAACGGTTCTCGAAATAATAATCATGCGCTGATGATGATCATGCGCATTTTACATGCGCTTCAAGAGGCACACACGCAAACTTGCACACACACGCACATTTGCACACACGACACACGCAAGGTCTCTCCCTGTCTGTCGTGCGTGGGCTACACGGTTTGGAGCTCGCGAGCAGCTAGATTCTGGGAGATTTTAACTAATTTGCGGGCGTCAGGGAGCCGCTATCAATATGCGGGAGACTTGGGATGTCTGAGACGTATAGAGATACCGAAGCTTCGAATATTTGATGTTCATTCCTACCGAAGCTTCGAAGCTCAAAAAATGGTATTCGGACCAGCCCTAGTAAATGGATGGAGAAGCATAGTACCGTAAAGCTACGTTTTAGTTTTGCTTATCTTGGCGAAAGCCGAGTACAAATCAGCATGAAGTTTTAACATCTACTCTCGTGTAATGGAAATTATGACTTCAATTTAATTTTAGGGTAAACTATCCCTTTAAAGGTGCAGTGTGTAGCTTTTTGGCGACATCTAGCGGTTCGTTTGCGAGTTTACACTAAGGGCTCAGCCCATTGCTCACCCCTCCCTTTCGAAGAAGCTACGGTGGCTAAAACGGGACAAACATCGTCGTCTGAGACAGCAGAGAATAGCCAGAGTAAAACAAGCCACAGCTAACATGGAGTACCACAGTCCATTATAAACCACATCATGGATAAAGTTAACAAGCCACAGTCAGGTGAGGATCAAGGGTCTTAATACATAATAATATAATAATATTGGAGCTGTCGACACGACAGATCTCGTCACAGTTGTTGTAAATAATAGTAATCAGCTGATTGTCTCACGAACGTAACCAGCACATTCTCCCCACATAGCAAACCCATAATACAGCGAGGGAGTAGAACCACATGAAACTATGCAACTATAGATTTTTTCTAACAGGGTAGTAAAAGTTTAGCTGGCTAATATGAGCTGTTACTGTGGCTGAGCTGGTTAAAGCCTTGTTTATACTCGACGCGTCCGCATGAGCCCAAAGGTGCGTGTGGCAAAAATGATGTGATTGTAATAACAGCACGCGTGCCTCCGCATCCCAATCGACACCACTTATTACACACAATAGCCTTTTTTCTCTGATTTTGGAAACTCGATCGACTTAAAAAGCTTCCAAGATCGACGGGTTAGTGATTCCTGTAACTGTTTTCCGGCCAATGACAAGAGTAGCCTACTAATCAGCCGTCTCACGAACATAACCAGCACATTATCCCCACATAGCAAAGCCATAACACAGCGAGGGAGAAGAATTAAGTTACATGAAACAATCCAGCTACATATTTACACCACTGACAAGGGAAAACACTCACGGTGTTTATGACTTCTAGCTTTCTGCGGCTTCTCTATCAAGGTAGTGCCGAAACACGCTCTGTAACGCTGTTTGTTCGCTGTCGGCTACGGTAGAAATATGACGTCATAATATGGCGGCCTTCATAGAAGGGGATTCCCGCGCTTATGTAGATATAAATGCCTAATTCTAAGGTAATAAAAACATTACGGTTTATTAAGTAAGTTCTTTATACACAACTGAACACATAGTTATGGATGTCATATTGCATTTCTGTTAATAAATAGTCAAAAATGTTACACACTGCACCTTTAATAAAGAAATATAAATAAGAGATGCCAGATTACTGTCTTCAAAACATAGTTCAAAATAGAGATACTATTTATTTTAATGATGCATCTTGCTATCTAAGCAGCAGAAATATGTGATGTTGTTTGTCAAAGTAATCCCAATGTGATTTATTTATTTTTTTGTGGAAAAATGTCCATCCCTCTCACTGTTTTCTGTAGTACTGGAGGTTAGCCTAAATTATATAATATTAAAAAATAGATATATATTTTTCTAGAAAAGTCAGTAAGTATGTTTTTGAAATAATTTCTTGTGCTGATTTTTTTTTAATTGGAAAAATACACAAAAAATAATATTGCTAAATATTTGTACAAAAGAGCCACAAGAGCAAAAAACAAAACAAATCTTACTGACCCCAAACTTTTGAATGTACATAAGTATCTTGCTATTACCATCTGATACCATATGGCCAACTAAGCTAAGATAAGTTTAGATCTTTAGAAAAGTAGACCTAGTTGTTTGCTTTGTTTCATAGTTTTTCTTTGGTAAGCTTTAGGGGTGTCACGATTCTCCAAATCCTCGATTCGATTTCATTTTCGATTCTAAGGTCACGGTTCGATTCGATTCTCGATTTTTACATTTATTTTTTTTAAGCACAGTTTGCGATGCCATTTTTAGACTAGACTTTTATGTAATATAATATATGACCTTTGTTCGCAATGTACCACACTACATTGTCAAATTTAAAACATTTATTAACAAAATAATGTTACAATAACTTATATCTTCAGTCAATTAGAAACTTAAGCAAAATAACCTGCCATGTAGTTTCTCTTTTGTAACTGCAGTCTTATTCACAGAAGATGACATTCAAGTTCACAACAAAACAAACACGTGTTAACAGAAACATCTATGTTTTCCTTGCTTTACCTCAGTCTTAAAGTACAAACATGACTGTGAAAAAATTAGTATTTAATTTAGAATTTAATTAAATGCATTTATGATGAAATTACAACATTTTCATGTCATGTTCATTTTGACCACGAACTGTGCGCTGTCCCTTTAACTCAGCGCGTGCAGCAGACTCAGTGCGGAAATGAACGACACTCGTCTCATTCGTGGAGGTGGAGAATCAAGTTATTTGTGACATGCAAGATTTATTGTATAAAGATTTATACTCTTCTGAGTCTGCTATTTTTGTCAATTTAAAGTTTTAATTTAATAAGTGGAAGAATATGGTACACGCACTGACGCACATCCAGTAGCAGAGCCTTTTTTACAGTCTATGAGCAGAGCTTGCATACTGTGGCTTTTTTGAAGCGCGAACATTGAACGCGAATGTGAACGTTGTCAACATAACTCACTGGAAATCAGAAATACTCCCACTGTCCCACACCGGCGACTTTAGTGAAAGAGGAGGTCAGAAGTCCTGTCGATGGGTCTCCTGCATCTGCAGCAGCCATGCTATCTTTTGACTGGCTCTAGCCATAGCTCTAGCTGAGATAGAGGACTCGCAGCACTTCAACACGTGTGCTTTTTTCCGCTTTGCAAACCGACTGGACGTGACATGGGGGCGTGGCAGTATCGACGATTCCATTTTTGAATTCGATTATCGAGATTGTGACTTAATTTCGATCGATTTCGATTTAAAATCGAAATCGTGACACCCTAGTAAGCTTATTTAATGCTTACTCAGTGTAACATGGTACATGCATTTGCTATTTATAAGCCTATTGACACTTACAGTAAAGCACAAAAGCCATTACAGCTACCTTAAACTTTCTCAGAATAGAAGTAGAAAGTAGGTGAACGGGTGTCCTTTTCCTTTGCCCCCAAGGCCAAATCTTCACATACCTCTGCATTCAACCACAACACACAGTGAGCGCAGTCAGTGATGTGCTTTATTTGGCAGGATGACAAGAGGTTGAGCTGATTCAGGAGTGAGTGGTACAAGAGGCCTCCGCGGATGTACTGATATTCCGCTCTGTGTGTTTGTGGGCTGCCATGCGGATGCGCAGGGGCCCGGCTCAATCGAGTGCATCTCTGGGATGCTCTTCATCCCACGTTCTCCTGTGTAACTGCTTTACAAAAACCTCTTTGTGCCTCAGGAACGGTCCATGAAATTATTTGAATTTTCTGCATTTTCTCTGGTTTGAATGTTTGCATGTGCTTTCTGTTTGTCTACATCCCTCCACTATGTGAGAAAGAGAAGGTGACTAATGTGATTTACATATTGATTTTTGGCCATTCATAAAACAAATTGCCTACAGGTCTGGCTGGTAATCTCAAAATCTACTTCAACATTTTTAAGATTAGAATTTTTATTTGTTAACATGCACTGTGAACTAACATAAATGTGAATGTTTTATTTACTAACTTTAATAACATGCAAAATATTTTACTGCATTTATTAAACTTTGTTATTGTTATTTAATGCATTAACTATAATGTTAACAAATTAGACCTTATTGTAAAGTCTTTTTAAGATTTAAATTTAAACATTTAAATTTTAGTAATTGATATGTGCTTTAGTCTTTTTTGTTCAGCTTTATTGAAATTGAATTAAAAGTATTTTATTACTTATTTGTATTTCAGTTCGTTGCCAAGGCTACATTTCTGTTTATCTAGTTTTAAAAATCTAGTTTAGATGTAATATTTAAAAAAAAATTTATCTTGTTTTTAATTATCAGAAACAATTTTTAATAGTTTTAGTTAACAACATATTTATTTTTTATGGTTCTGGAACACTTCACTCTGATTGGTCCTTCACTATATTATTTTGAGCTTATTTGCAGGGTAACTGACTGTACATTATCTTTCACTTATATATGATAGATTTTGTATTGCAGTAACATTAGAAATGTAGTTTAAACTGGGCCCTAAAATACATTGGTGACCAAAAGCAAATTGCATGCAAATGGCATGTCTTTGTTTTTTTCTGAATAGTTTGTGTTCTGTGATAACTGGTGAAGGATGCTGTCTAAAAGACGCCATTTTATGTGGTCTTTGCGTTGTTAGTCATTATGTTAGTGCATGATTTAACAATGGATTATTAATGGATTTAACCGTTGTAAAGTCCTTAATACTCTTTAGCTGCATTAGTGTACAAATAGAATGATTTTGGTCAAAGATTATGGCAGATTTTGTGCATGCCATCAGTTTTGCACACAAAACCAATAAGCAGAAATGATGCATTTCATGCCTTGCTTCTTTTTACTTCTTTTTAAATGAAACGCATCAAAGCTAAGTGCGTACTTTGCCATTGCTGTTTGCTGACTCTGGGTTAAAAAGGTGAAGTAATTAAAAAATGCTTTACTTCAGCATGCACTTTAGACCTTATAAAATTTGTGCAATTTTCTTATGCTGTATGCCCGTGTTTATAGTCTCATAAGTTCCCTGTACGAAAATTGCTCTATTCTCTCCTGTCGCAGAGGAAATAGAGCAGTCTTCCTGTTTAAGCTGATTGTTTTTCTTACACAGTTGGATTTGCGCTATTCAGCAGCTCTGTTTATTGACTTTATCTCTAGTGATTTTACTTTCATAATAGGCCTCACATGCTTTTGTCCTATAAGGTATGTGTAATATTGAGATGTGCGGTCCAGCTGTTATAAAATGGGGAGGAATTACTGAATCCTTGTTGGGACAAGTTAGGGTTAGATGTTGTAGTGACACTACACTCCAAAGGAACCAAACCTGCTGCAGGATTAATACTTCTGCTTACTTCCCAGAAGTAATAATAGCCTACCTCTTATTCCATTCTGATTTACTGTAATGACCGGTTTGACATAGGGCTGGGCAGTATATTGAGTTTGTACGATGAATCAATAATTTTTTTTATAAATGGTATAGGATATGCATGTGCATAATCTAAATTCTCCAAAACATGAGACATGCCTTATGTTATCATCCAAATAGAAAAAGTAGAAAATATACAGGGATATATACCGGGATATATACCGCGCATCTCCATTCAGCCAAAAAATACAGAGATATGATTTTTATCACCCAGTCCTAGTGTGTGACAGATCCACACCAGATTTGGCAACAGCAAGTAAACAATGTTTAATGAAAAATATAAATGTGTTTTTGTCAGTACAGGTATAAATGTGAACCACTGAGACAACAGGGAAAAAAAATCCCTATTGTTCGGCCTGAGAACCTTGTTCTGTGAATGAAAATGTCCTGTCCATCATACTTTTGCATTAGACATGCATTTAAAGCCTATATAGCTCTTTATACAAAGTTTGGTCACACTTTAAATTAGAGTCCAATACTCACTATTAACTATGACTTTTGCCTCAATAAACTCCTAATTACTGCTTTAATAGTTAATAAGGTAGTTGTTAAGTTTAGGTATTGGGTTGGATTAAGGGATGTATAATACGGTCATGCAGAATATGGCATTAATATGTGATTTATAAGTACTAATAAACAGCCAATATCCTAGTAATATGCATGCTAATAAGAAACTTGGTAATAGTGAGATTTGGACTCTAAACTTAAGTGTGACCAAATTTTTAGTTTACAAAAAACCTCCAAACTGTTTAAACACAGTTTACTGAAAATTAGACATGTCACATTATATTTGAACTTAATACACAACGTCATATTGAGAGAACTGTCTGTGGAAACTTTTATCCAGGTCAATGCAAAATGTCTAGTAGATTTATTCTAGTCAACTTGATGTATTTTGTATCTTGAACAACAGACAAATCTCATTCAGTTGACTAGAATAACTGTACTAGACTGAGTGTTCTTCTGTCACTCTCAGCCTCTTTTTTTAAAAATTCATTTTCTGTCTAATTAGTTATGGCATCTGCTCCAACTGAAGTCTATTGTGTTTTGATCAGTATTGTCTCTGAACCCCTTTTGAAAACAGTTCCTCATGTTTGTCAGTTTCCCATCGGGGTGGGTGGTAAAACCAAAAAAGTATTGATGCATAACTTATTTTTTCCATTGGTTAGTGAAGTAATCTTCATAAATGAAAAGTTCTTCTCATTTTATTTTATTTATTTGAGACTTGATAAATATGTCTGCTGTTGCATGGTTTATACTGCTCAGATTTGTTACTCATAGTTTGACCATCTCTTGTATTGAATTTACATTAGTGTTTACATTTATATTCTGTTGACATAATTCTTGCAATACTACTACTTCACTTGTTTTGCTGTCTGTCTGCAGCGCCGTGGCTGATCTGAACGATGGTGAAGCCAGACATTCACACTCTGGCCCACCACCTGAAGCAGGAACGGCTGTACGTGGCATCAGAGAAGCAGCTCATCCAGCGCCTCAACAATGAAGTGCTAAAGACAGCAGAGAGGCTCTACCGCGCAGCCTGGATTGCCAAACAACAAAGGATCAACCTCGACCGCCTCATCCTAACCAGGTGACTGCACTGTGCAATCCAGACCTGTAAAACCAAGAGACTCTCCTTGTGATTTTCTTTCATGACTCATTACCTGATTAACTGAACTGGAAGAATCACTAAGATCACATTGCAGATTATCTCAGTGGTAGGTGGCTGGGGAAAAAGCCAAATGAGTATTCTGGCATGGCAAGTTCTGACATCTAATTGACTAATACTTTCTTTTATGTCTTTCATCATTTAGACTTAGTTAGAAAAAGTTTTGTCATCTTTTACTCAAACTCATACGGGTTTGGATAGGAACAACATTAGGGTATTTCTTTTGCGGAACAGAAAAAAATAAATGAAGAGTGTTCCGGAGACTTTTTTTCCCCATAAAACAGCTTGGTTTTCCATTCACTTTTATTATATGGAAGAGAGAGGCCTGTGCATTCTCTAGTAGTTCTACTTTTGTGTTACATGGAAGAAGCAAAGTGGTTTGGAAAATCATGAGGGTCAGGAAATGACGACTCACTCCTCAGAAAAAGTGCTGAGTGGGTGAATTAAAATAAGACGTATTTTGGATCGGACCTTGGTGCAGACTTTCAGGTGTGAAAATGCCGCTTTCATGAACTATATGCATTATGCAATATACGTTTTTACTGCATGTATTAATATTTGAGCAATAGAATTGTACCTTGATCATTCATGTTAGTTCATAGTACATTAAGCTTTAAATATGAAACTTCGCCTGCTAATGAATGCATAAAAGTGACCAAATAGATATAAACTAATGCAAATAGATGGGAACTATTGCGACATAAAACATTTGGGTCAGGTTTGCGTGTGTTTTTATCACATTGTTTTAAAGAGGTCATCGGATGCAAAATTCACCTTTATATGGTGTTTGCAATATGCACTTTAGTGTTCTTTATTCATACCGTTTCGCTGTGTTTTAAATGCGCATCTGAAGTGTCAGCACTCTCCCTATAGTATAATGTGTGATCTCCGTGCTGCGTGCAGCCTCACGTGTTAACGTAAACTCAGCCAGTGATAGTTTGTTATTTGTCCTCTAGAGGTCGCTCTCGCTCTGTATAATGCCAGCAGTCTCTTCTCAGCGCTCTGATACTGTGTAATGACAGCGCACACTTCTCAGCCGCTCCAGCAACGGACGCAACCCGGAGAAACTATCGGTGTGGATTTTTGCCGATAACGATGGTTCCACCAATCAACTATCAACTCTATTGATACCGATATCTCGGCAAAACTGATATCAGTCGACCTCAAATTAATATTATTAGCCTTTTGCTTGACTATGTTATCAAACAGCTAATAATGTGTTTCTAATGTTACACAAACCAACCATGATCCTGTTCGCCACCTCAGAGTCAGACAGCTGCCTTATAACAATCAGTATCCTTTAGAGATGCACCGATTGATCGGCTGGTGACCGGAATCGGCCGATTTTCACGTGATCGGCCATGACCGGCGACCGGCCGGTCAGTCTGACATAATCCGATTTTATGCAGGTCAAATGCTCTCAGGCGCCGCATGATTAACATCGCGCAACATCACCATCACACGTGCACACGGAACGCACATACGAGGAAACCTCGTTAATTACGGTTGTTTCACACAGCAAGCGTGAGCAGCGGGTTTTTTTGTTCTTCGGCGTGCCTGTTAATCAATTAATTAATCAACCTGTTAATCAAAAGCGCATTCACACCGGGAGCGGGAGCGTCGCGTGAGCAGAAGAGAAGCGCAGGTTTCGGCGCCGAGTCTATTTTTGCTGCGCTCAATTCATGCGCTCAATTAAAGTGAAAGCACACTTTTGATGGACAAAATAAATATGATTTCATCCAAAAAGTGTCTGGTGTGTTTTAACAAGAACTGAAGTAGCCTAGGCTATGTCAGAAAAGAAAATTAAGACTCCTGCACATGCTCCACTTGCCCTGTTTAGCCTGGCTGGACATGTGTCAGATGAGAAAATAACTGTTTGAGAAATATAACTACAAGTGATTGCAATAGGGGTGTGTGTGTGGTGTGTGTGTGTGTGTGTGTGGTGTGTGTGTGTGTGTGTGTGTGTTGAGAAATATATTTATACTGCAAGGGTATATTTATTTTATTTGTTATTTATATATTATTTTATTGCCATTACCTGTTTTATACATAAATTTAGTTTGCTAAATATATATAAAAATTTAGTTGGATATTGGATGTGAAAAGAAAGAAATAGTTCTTCCATAAAACTGCACTTTAGATGTGTGTGAATTTCCCACACCAGGAGTAATGTATATAGGCTAGTTCTATTTTATAGCGATTATCTGTTTAAAAAATGTTGTATGCAAAATGTTCTATTAAAGAGAAGGTAGAAAATAAATATTTGTGTGTGCTGTAAAGTGGTTTAAAAAAAGGAAATCGGAATCGGCTAAAATCGGTATCGGCAGGTCAAACTCAAGAAAAATCGGAAATCGGAATCGGCCTAGAAAATTGTAATCGGTGCATCTCTAGTATCCTTAGAAATGCTTTGAACAACTCAGCATGTCAGTGGAGAGAGGCATATAGTTCATCATAACATCGTAAAATACATCAAATACATAATTCACCCGCTGATTTGCTAAAAGTACCTGATTTTTCATATCAACAGAAAAATATGCTGTGATAATTCACTCCCCTTCTTCAGAGAAGTCATAGTTAATAATATGCTAAAGCCCGCCTGCACGTTGACGTGATTGGTTTCAAGGAATTTTGTGATTGTAAAAAACACCAGCGATCTCAAACAGCATTTTTTGAGACTGTCTTTAGACTGTTTTCACCACAGGGACTCTGTAAGAGAATGAAACAGATGAGAAATAAAACGCATGTGTAACGCTAGTTTTGATCCGGGCACTAAGTCTTAAATAGGCAGCAGCCTCTAATATAGCCGCTGCTGTCAAACAACAAAGGACAAAGAAAAAAGATCACTCATTGCTCTTGTCTGAATAACTTTTGTAACTTTAATAAGGATGAATCTATAATTTATACAGTGAAGAGCTGAAGATAGGTTTGTTCTATTATATTTATTTGTGATATCGCTCATAATTTGATAATTTGTTATTATTTTACTACTGGCTGTTTACTTTTCTTCAATAATATTAGAAACGGATATTTGTTAGGCTAGTAGTTTTTGCTGTGGTATCAAAATTGGAATTGTGAAATTTTACTGGCATATGAAATTAGCAGAGGCGGACACTAGTACACAGTTTCATTACTTGAGTAAAAGTACAGATACCCCTTGCTAAATTTTACTCAAGTACAAGTAAAAGTACTACAGTCAGATGTCTACTTAAGTAAAAGTACTGAAGTACTTGGTTTTAAAAGTACTTGAGTATCAAGAGTACAAGAGTAAATTTTCTAAATATTGCATTACTACTGCCACAGTGCTTAGATTTATGTACAGAAACGTCCTACATGGAGTTATGAAAAATGATAATATTAATAATACCTTGGAGAATGTAAAAGGAATTGAAAGTAAAATCAAGTCATTTTCATATTTTTGCCATGTTGCTTTATTTAACATTGCAGAAAATTGAAATAGTCTGGCGAGGCGGGGCCAGCCGGGCCACGGGTCGGCACATTCCCGGGATGCGATATTTTTTTTCCCAGGATGGTAGGGGAAGACTCATGAATATTCATTAGGGAACTCATCCCTGATTGGTCGTAACCCCAGTGACAGGTAGGTTTAGGGGCGGGGTTAGGGGTAGGTCATCAGACCAATCAGGGATGAGTTCCCTAATGAATATTCATGAGTCTTCCCCTACCATCCTGGGAAAAAAAATATCGCTCCCGGGATGGACCTGCTGCGTCTTCATCCATTGTTTCATCCATGGTTTCGTCTCTTATCTAAATCTGACCATGGAGTTGAGTTTTGGCGGAAAGCTGAAGGTGATTGCTGATAGGCTGTCCCAATCAGTGGTGCCTGCACAATCCAATCACGTTTGAGAGGAAAAAAACAAATTAAGAAGAAAACACTTTTTTCTTTTTTCTTTTTTACTCACGGTACTCACGGTTATGGATAGAAATTTATTGGAGTAAAGAGTACAATATTTGCCTCTCAAATGTACTTGAGTAAAGTCATGAGTACTCCCCAAAAATGATACTCGAGTAAAGTACAGATCCCTCAAAATTGTACTTAAGTACTGTACTCAAGTAAATGTACTCCGATACTGTCCGGCTCTGGAAATTAGGTGTTATAAACTTATTTATTAAGGTTACATGGTTGAAACAGAATGAAAAAAAAAACTGTTGTAATTTAATTATATTTATTTTTGTGGTGGGGCCAGTGAACATTTAGAAATAGAATAGGCCAGTAGAAATAATCCTTAACGTTGAGGCCTGGCATATTTTGTCTTGTTTTAAATCATTAGGGATTTCCTTGTTTGGTTCTGTGAAAACAAAAAAGAAAAGAAAAGTGGTACAGATTTTTGGTCATACCGCCCAGTCCTACCATCATCTATTGTACATTGCAACACACTATCAAATGATTAAATCTGTAGTCTTGGATGCTAGTCCAAGTCCCAACATTCAAGGTAGTTCAGGGTGGCCCCTTTTCAGTGGGGATTTTGTAAATCTTCAATGGGGAGATTTTTAATGGTTGTTGTAACCACCCAGCAGATAGTATCTAGATATGTCTTTATCTGAAATGCATTTGCACATTCATTCCAATGCATCTCCAGGGTGATCAGATTTAATTACAGGGTTTTCTGCGATCCACTTGTCTGAATGTGTCTCTCTCCTTTCAAGTGTGGAGGCTTCTCCTGCGGAATGCTGTCAGCATGCCAAGTTTCTGGAGGACACACAGTTTGTGGATGGTTATAAGACACTGGGCTTTCAGGAGAGCATCTACGGGGAGTTCTTGGGCCGGTTGAGGGAGAACCCACGATTGGTGGCATCCTGTCTGGTGGCAGGAGAGAGACTCAATCATGAGCACACGCAGGGGGTCATACACGCAGTCTTCACCTCACTCTATGGCAACTGCATCATGCAAGAGGATGAAAGCTACCTGCTGCAGGTACATTGGATGTGTGTGTGTGTAGTGATATAAATCTGCAGGTGTATCAAAGCACTTTAACTTTTTTTAGTTCAAGTTAATATAATTTGTTTCTTTGTACTAGTCATTAGACATTACTTTTTATTATAGTATGCATGTATGTATATTAGGGGTGTAACGATACACGTATTCTTATTGAACCGTTCAGTACGAGGCTTTCGGTTCGGTTTTCAGTACGCATTTTCAAACCGAACGGTTCATTGGAACATTTTTCCTGCCGACCAAAATTTCATTATTTCAAATGTAGGAGCGTTGCGCGTGGCAAGCGCACTCGAGATGCTGGCGCGACCACAATATTGCCCAATATCAAATGACAAATTTAATGTAAGCGGAACGAAACTGAGCTACTCGTTATTATGTGGTTGACGGACTGTTTATCAGTTTGGACCAATGCAGCGCGAGCTGATCTTGATTGGCTCCAGTAGTCTAAAGAAAGCATTTGAAGTAATAACATCGCTGCGAGATCTAGTGAGAAACATTCACATTTCTCCGTTATTAACAGATCAAACAGCGCTGACGTGGAAACCAGGAAGAAACATGTGCCATGAATGAACTATTCAGTGTCCACAGATCAGCAACATTCACCATGGATTTACTGTAGTAACACTAACTGTAGCCATGGGAGTTTGGCAGGAATAGTAGGCTATAATGGTTTCAAGTAACATTATGTCGGTTTTATTTTGACATTATGAATACAATTGCTGCCCTCAAATGTTAATCTGAACTAAAAAAACCTTTGTTTATAACTACTACAATATAACATTTCATTTTGTCCAAGGAGCCGTTTTGTTTTATATGCTCCTAAGAAAAGTCAAGTATAGCTCCATCATTGCTCAAAGTAAAAAAAAACAATCATACTTTATGATGTTAGTTTTAATAAAAATATAATACAGAAAATTTAAATCAAGGACATTTCTCTGGCATTTATTTATTTTTGTTTTGCTGTATCGAAAACGTACCGAACCGAACCGTGACACAAGTGTATCGTATTGAACCGAACCGTGAATTTTGTGAACCGTTACACCCCTAATGTGTATATATATGTTGTTTGTTTGCTTTCTTTATACTTATACCAGGTAACTCTCTTTGTGCTGTCCTACTCTGAACAGGTGCTGCGTTATTTGGTGGAATTTGAACTAAAGGAAAGTGACAACCCTCGCCGCCTGTTACGGCGAGGCACGTGTGCCTTCAGCATCCTCTTCAAACTCTTCTCCGAGGGCCTGTATTCTGCTAAGCTTTTTCTCACTGCAACCCTTCATGAGCCCATCATGCAACTGCTGGTGGAGGACGAGGACCATCTAGAGACAGATCCAGCCAAACTGATAGAGCGCTTTACCCCGACCCAGCAGGAGCGCCTGTTTGGGGAGAAAGGCACAGATGAGTACCGCAGCAAAGTTCAGGCAGAGGTGGAGGCCAATGAGGCCAAGCTTGTGACCCTGGTCAATACCTTTATCGGCTACCTGAAGCAGAACACCTACTGCTTCCCACAGAGTCTGCGTTGGATTGTGTCTCAGATGTATAAGACGCTGGCACGAGTGGAGAGGTTAGAGGTCGGGGAGGTGAGGACGATGTGCACCGACTTGCTGCTCACCTGCTTCATCTGTCCAGCCATTGTCAACCCTGAACAGTACGGCATCATCTCAGATGCACCCATCAATGAGGTGGCTCGTTTCAACCTCATGCAGGTAGAGGATAATAGTGTAGTGTTGCATCATTATCAGTATATTACAAAACAACTTTAATGTAATTACTTTGACTGACATTAGTTAGTTAAAATTCTGACAGTATAACAATATTATAGATAAGAATTTCAACTTTCACAACAATTTTTGAGTGGTATTTAGATATATGGTATGAAAAGCACACTTGCATATTTATTAAAACAACGTTTTATTTATTTATTTAGATGCCATTGTGAAACAAAGAATTTGTTTGTGACTGGATAACTTGAACTAGGGATGTAATTGTTGCATGATTAGCCAGTAAGCAATTTTGTGTCTTTTTAAATTTTAAATCTCCCACATATTTTATTATATGGTATAGAGTGTTATTTGCAGAACAGTAACAGTTTTCAGTTAAATTCAAGCTATGGTTCAGATTTTCTGAACTTGAAAGTTATTACTTGCAGTTCAGTGCGGCAGATGTTGCTAATTCATTTGCCTGCCCGGGCAGAATTGCACCAGTGATCTGAGAGGTTGGGAGTCTTTTGACCAATTAATTAAAATAACCAAATTATAAGAATCATTTGATTGTGATTTACACTGCTTTCATCATGATATTACAAAACAACTGTAGTATCTGTAATAACTCATGTGAATGTGGTGAGCATTAGAGACTTCTTTCAAAAACATAAATCTTACTGACTAGGATACAATGACTTTTTATAAACATGATTACGTTTTGTTTTTTCTTCTAAAAATGCTTGTTTTAACACAGATATTTAGTGTTATTCATGTCTGTCTGTCTGTCTGTCTGTTATGAATGTATTTGGAAAAATAAAATCTTATTTGATGATTTAGGTGGGGCAGTTATTGCAACAATTAGCCATGTCTGATGCAGATGATGGAGATCCTCGACGTAAAAGCAGTTTATTAAAGTTTGATAAGGTAAGAATCCCAAAATTATAAAGCTTCTTTGTCTCTGATTCTGAAACTACATCTATTTAGCGTATTGCATATTGGCCAGTTTACATTATAGGGTCACAATAAATTTCAGTAGTTGAAACCAACACCAGGGAAATTTCATAAATCTTAATATGATTTGACCACCAAAATGAATATGCCATTGAACTTATTCCTTTATTTGAAAGTTATATTACAGTTTAGTAAGTGGCATCTGGCTATTCCACAAATACAGAAGATTAACGTAATGCACACAGTATACATTGTGCATGTTACACAAAGAGTAAGAGTAGTGTCATGCTAGTACACTATTCCTAACATAATTAGAAAACGTTAAATGGTTCATGAACATGTTCCAAGTCTTTTTTTGTGATTGACTCATTGAAGTTTGCCTTTTGGTCTTTTCAGACGTGTGTTTCTGCCTTTTTGGATGTCGTCATTGGTGGAAGAGCTGTCGAGACCCCACCCATGTCGTCAATTAATTTACTAGAAGGCCTCTCACGGACGGTGGTTTTCATGACTCATAATCAGCTTTTAGCTCTGGTATGTATGTAATGAAGAAAGAGACGAGTTGAAGGAAGTTAATGTCAGCTGACTTTTATGAATTCATCATCAAAAGTAGAAATGAGCTAAATGGGCTGTTCACATGGTTGCAATGAAATGCTATCCCTCTAAAATACGGTCTGCAGTTTTGTAAGAAGTTGCACTATGACTTATACAGTTTCACATCCTTTTATTGGCTAAAATGAAAAAAAAGGGTTGAATATTTACTGAACAGCTCTGTTCAGATGAATCTTTTTAGGTTAGCAGACATAGGTAATGTAATCCTAAACATTGTCATATTCACAAACCAGTCCACCTTCAGTAAATTATGACGGGCTTTTAATTTGATACAAATATAAACATATAATGTGATACTAAAATTAATGCATTTATCATTTCCCTGACCTGCATGTTAATAAGCACACAAAAAAATTAACACTAAGGATTGCTGTGGACAGTAGGCCTGTGACTAGCTTATGATAATGATATGGAAATAAATCAAATAATATATTTACCTCTAAAGCCATTTTTTTGTAGTGTCACTTCAAAGATATTAGATTATTGTAGCAGATTAGTAAAGCATTGAATTTTCTTCTTTTCAGAACCTTTACGTAATATTGATGTGCAATAATGTGCAGTCAATTTAATTAATCAGTGTCATGCAATTAATTTAAAATGCATAATCACTTTTTAAAAATTAATTTGACAGCCCTAATCAAAACATATCACAGTACTTTACTCTACACTTAAGTGAGACTCAGATCAATGAAATATGAATTGTTCTGTTGAATCAAAAGAAGGTGAAATAGACAGGCCCAAACCCGTCACGTCAATACAGCAGTAACAGTCATGCTGCATACCTTTACAGTCATAATGCTTTAACTCTTCCTGCCCAACCCTGCCAAGAGCCAATAACCCTCCATTTCCCTGCTTTTCTTCTCAGCATGAGCAGCAAGATGTTCATCATCACACTGTCATTTACAGAGCCAATTAGCCCGACTCCTATGTTGTTATTGCATTAGACTCACTGTTTGAAATTCACTAATGATGATAGCTGAATAATGAGGCCCACCTGCATTAATTACCAGCACTGATTAAGAGTGAGTTAAAAAATTACTTGAAGACATAAAGAAAGCTCACTGTACATCTTTGTAAGCCTTATTTCACAGGATATTGACATAAAGAAATGATCGGATACCAATTTAGAGTGATTGTTTGATAGTATGTTTGTACCAAAGCAAAAAAGTGTCTTCTCATCTGTGTTCAGGTGGACTTTGTGCGTAGTGTCACTGCAGGTGATCAGCTCAGAGAAGAAGACCACCTGGCTCTGGAAACCCTACTAGCCAATATACCTCAGTCCCGCACGACAAAGAGCAACAGCCTGGAGCTCACGCCCTCTAACACGCCCCAGCTCTCTCCAGCTACCACACCCGCCAACAAGAAGAACAGACTCCCCATTGGTATTGCTTCTACATTAACTTTACTGCATGTTGGTTGCTGCAAATGTTTTGGAGACTAACCCTATGATTACAGAAAATGCAATCCACTATAATCTGATTCAAGAATAAATGACTCTTTTGAGCTGGTTCTTTTAATGAATTGTTTAGAAAGAATTGACTTATTTCACTTAATGAACGTACTGAATCAGTCAGAGAGCTTACTGAATCAGCATCTGACTCTGTAATTGCCCTATACTGTAAATGTGATTACTTTCAGTGATGTTCATATTGAAAGCAAGTTTTGTGTATTTAAAGATGTGAAACTTAAACTGGTTGTTCATACGACAATTTGTAGGAAGATAAACACTTGTTTTTTTTTTTGTAAAAAAAAAGTGGTATAATAAGTATTATTAAGACAGTTTATAATGATACACACTTAGGGTTCTGTAACAAATAATAATATTAATTATTTGTTGTTGTTTTATAATAATATATTTTTTTTCATAATACCATGCATTCTTCACAGAGAAAGCAGTCTCAAAATAAGCTCAGAGAAAAGTTGCATTCAATATGAAAAAAAAAAAAAAAAATAGTTTCTGCATGGAGCATAGCACTCTTACCTTAGCAGTATTCTAACCTGTTCGAAATGTATTCAAATCAGTTACGAACATAGGAGACTTAAGAGTCATAAGCATGCTGGAACAGAGCTAATATCTCCTCTGTACAACCCACAAGACATGGACATTAGTTGATGGTCTTGTGTTAATTTACTAGTGTTTGTTCTTACACTCATTTACTGATCTTTTACACCGTTTATCTTATCCACCAACTCTCTGATTTCCCCCTTCTGTCTCTTCCACCTTTTTTTCTTGTCTTGCTGCCAATGATCATCAGGACAACAGTTGGCAGCCATAACGTGTTGGGAGCCCTCTGCCACTGCCCTGTCCGCTCATATACCCTTAGTAACCCCGTTTGGTGGGTAACACTGTCGCTCTGCCGAGAACGACATGTACAATTACCTCCGTCCACTCATAGCTTCTTACCGCTTCACCCATGCTTTGACAGTGCTCACTATGGCCCTGTTTACACCTGGTATTAAGATGTGTTTTGGTTGATCGTCTCCGGGCGCATTCATATGTAAATTGCGCAAACTTATTTTGTCCATTAGATCGAAAGATCTGGAAAAAACAACAACATACATACCTGACCAAAGACCCTCCCATTGAAGAAATCAGGAGGTAAGTGTTTGAAAGTGGACAAAAGAGACGGATTAAAACACCAAGTGTAAACGGAAAGGTATGTCTGCCTCATCTAGGTACTTGTGATCCGATCGACCAAAGCGCATCTAAAAACCAGGTGTAAACAGAGCCTGTGTCTGCCGTGTGTGTCCCTGCTATACGATAGACTTCCGCTGTAACGCATCTGGACTGCAATACTTACCCCTAGCGATATAAATGTAGTTGCTAAGACAAGCAAAACTGTTTAAGTGTCATACATTTTGCAAGATGTAGCCTACCTGCAACTTTTTCCATCATATTCCAGCGGTTTTCTTAATTTTATTTGTTTGCTTTGCTTTATCCAGTTTCAATTCAAATTTTAAGACTGATTCTGTACAAAAAGTGTCTCAAAAAAGGTTTCATAATCCATAAAAAGGTGGCATTCCAAGTTGTCTAAGCAGTATGGAACAGCAGTTATCAGAACCGTTTGTTCACTCGCATGTGTTCTTGTTGCATTTAAAGATGTTTTTGAGCATTTGTGAGTGCTCATGCAGTCTTTCATCGTGTTTTTTTTAAGCTTCTGCTAACAGTTTTAGCCACCTTGCATTCCTCTAACCCTAACAGTTTGTCTCCATTCCCCTTCTTCCTCACCCAGCAGGCTCTCGCAGCCGAAGCCGATCCAACATGGCTCAGGAGGGTGAGATTGAAGCTAGCTCCCAGGAGTCTCTGCAGGAGGTCACGCCTGAGGAAGTGCTGGTCATCTCGTTCGGATCCTCACAACAGACTGTACCTGGAATGATGTCAGAAAACGAGGTCTGAAGCTATAGTCATTATGTCGTATGCTGTGATGGTCAAATATAGTAGTTAACAAGCACTGGTTATTGGTATGTGACTCCTGTGTCTATGTCCACAGGTTCTGACTCTGAATCTTGGAGATGGTGGACAAGGAGATGCCCCTGTCGACGACAACAAACTGCACGGCAAGCCTGACAAAACGCTGCGCTTCTCACTTTGCAGTGACAACCTGGAGGGCATTTCTGAGGGTGTGTTTTCACCAGACAACCAGCAGATGGTTCTCTTGTACATAAACTGTTCCATATCAACCTGGCATTTTCTTTTCTTTCCTATAGTCTTTGTAAGAGAAATTGGTGAAAAAGAAATATAGCAGTCTTATTTTATTTTATAAACATTAGTTTATAGTTTATAGACCTTCTGTTAATTTACTACCGTTTTTTTTGTTGTTGTTAGAACTTTTGTTGCAATAAGTGGATAAAACTAAGTATCTGAATTACTAGTAGTATGTTAGTGAATATGAATAATTGTGGTCTGTCTGTAGGCCCGTCTAACCGCTCCAATTCAGTTTCTTCTTTGGACTTGGAGGTGGAGTCTGTGTCAGAAGGAGGACCCGGGCCATCTGGTAGTAATGGTGCAGAGGCCTTACAACTACTGGAACATGAACAAGGTGAATTTGTGTTTTAAAGTATTTCACCAAAAAAAATCTCCAGCAAAAAAACTAAATAGCATTCACAAGAGCTTTTTGGTTAAAGTCGCAAAGCTTGATTATTACTCTGGGTTGTCCGTTATGTAGCCACTACACAGGATAATTTGGACGATAAACTGCGAAAGTTTGAGATTCGGGACATGATGGGCCTGACAGATGATCGAGACATTTCTGAGACGGTCAGTGAGACTTGGAGTACTGACGTCCTGGGCAGTGACTTCGATCCCAACATGGATGAGGACCGACTGCAGGAGATAGCAGGTATGGAGTTTATTTCACGAGATCTCACAGTCATGGCTACATTCATAAGGCTATGGACTTTATAGTGCACTCGTTCATATAGATCATATTAAGTTCATATAACCATAAATAGTAATGGTTTCATAACATTTTGTTTAGGATACAAGTGCAAATTACACATTTTACAGTGAGATAAGTGAAATTACTTTTTAGTATATTAGCCAGCAAACCCATTACTGCCACCTTGTGGTTAGCTGTATATTTGCACCCTGTTATTCCCCTTTAGTAGTGCCATTGCTGTAATTATATTATCACTGTGTGTATATATAATATAAATGCAAAAATGTACATTTATACAAAATTTAAATCCAATATTCAAAATGAGGGTAATGTATTTGTTCCACCTCTCAGTGTTGACTAAATTAATTTAGTCTCATTTTGTTCATGCTTTCCTGGATTGAGATACAACTGTAGGGTTAGGGTTAAGGGTTTTGACTCAAAAATGTTATGTACAGAGTGCAGATGTGCAGAACAACGGCAAACTGCTTCTCATTTAGTTTTATCAGATTGCATCTCGCTCTTCATCTCTTTCTCCTTCTGTCTTTCAGTCAACTCACTCCCTCCACCCCTTCTTTTCACTCTGTTCCCTTGTCTTCCATGTTCTCTCTCTTTCTCGCCTCCCTCTCTCTGACATTCACACAGTCCCTGCAGTCTTATTGACCTTGGTTCCTTCTCATTTGCATCCTCCATTTTTCATTCCTCGGAATATGGCGTTGGGGGACTTTTCCATCATTAAGTGAATTTACAGCGATTTCCTTATGTGTTTTCTCCGAGGGATTGGGTTATGAGATACACATTAAATATCCATTAATACCTCATTATCCCACTGATAAGATTACCATGATAATGAGGCAGAAATTCTAATTGTTTCACTACTGCGGGTGCCACTCATTTAATCATGCACCTGAAAGACGGGCGGCCCAGAGCCCCTGCCTCACTCACTGTAAACAGGGCCAGCGGGGGAAAGCTCTCCTGCAGGCCCACCAAACCTGCCCTTGTGTGCGCATGTATGTGTGCGTATGTGGGGAGACGTGACCTGCAGAGAGCTTCATATGGAGCGCTCATGATCTCTGCCTCCGCCCGACCATCAAACGCCGCTGCACGAGTGCAAACACCCCCCCGCCATGCTAGCTGTTCACCCCCCTCTTCCCAGCTCTCCATCTCCATTCTTCTGCCTTGTTAGACGTTAGCTCCTGTTGGGAGTGTTTCGGAGAGAGGAGGCGCTGTGTGGGATGCTGGTTGAGAGAATAATGAGGTTATGAGTGATGCTCTGCTCGATCCACACCTCAAAGTCACAACCCTGATGATGCCGCATGTGTGTGTCTCTGCGTCTGTGTGCGAGGGAGGCTGCAATTAACCTTTGGCCATCCCTGTCGTAGTCGCCTACTTGCTGCTTTAGATCAGAGATGACTCATACCCATGTGTTTCTAATGTGTGTGTAGGGCTGTCACAATTCGATTCAATTCCAGTTCACATGCGTGTAATTCAATTTAGTTTCAGTTTGATAATGATTCATTTGAATATAAATCAGGTACAGTACATGTCAAATATTTACTAATGCTGTAAACTATGCAGGGAAGCCTGTCTGTTGGTACAAACTATAATAATGTTTCTACTCCAATTAGTTTTTTTAAATCTTCCCTAAACATTAGAACGTTGGCTGTCATAACTTGTTTTCATGACAGATTTTTTTCAGACATGCATTAAATATTGAAAAACAGTTTAAGAAATAAATATAATGCATTTTTTATTTAGTGCATGTTTAGCCAAATGTTCCTCTCAGATGTTAATATTGTTTAAAAGCTGTTTTTATTGATGTCTTGAGAAACTGATTAAGTGATAACACAATAATACAACATATTACTTTTCTGTAAGTTGTATTGTATCATTCAGCAATACCTTCTGATGTTCATACATGTATATTTTGTGCTATAACTAGTATTAAAGCAGAAGAAATGATCAGGTTACGTGTACTCCGTGCTGCCGCTTCGCTTGAACTAAGGTGCTACAACAATCTGTCACCAACAATAAAGAGTGCCAAAACATTATTTATTGTTTGAATTTCATATGAAAAAAGCCTCAGCTTTCAAATTCTGTCCATTCTATTATCAAAAGTAACAAAGCACAAAGCTTATTGTGATTTATTGGATTGTAGGCACGCTTCAAATAATTTTTTAGTGAAGGTTTGTTCATGCACCAACTGGAAACAGCATAGACAAAAATATTGTGATTTAAGAATCAATATCAGTTCTTCAGAATGAGAATCGATTAAAATCAAGATATCGGTATTTTCAACCAAGCCCCTGTGGATGTGTTGTGTTCTCCTCTCAGGGGCAGCGGCGGAGAACGCTTTGGGCAGCTTGCTGTGTTTGCCGGTGCTTCTGGACCCGTACGGTTCTACCATCTCTGAGACAACGAGCGAGGCGTGGAGCGTGGAGGTTCTGCCAAGTGACTCAGGTGAGAGCTGAATGCATACAAGAATAGTTTAGTGAATAAGGCTGCACATGAACTGGTGATCTCTCTCAGTACATTGTTACCTAGCACAGTTCTGAACCGTTGTACACGCATAAAAACAAAATTGTATGGATTAACACCCAAAAAAGTTTGCTTAATTGCAGAAAAAAGGTGTTTGGTAGTGAGTAGTGACGTTCCTTAAATACAGATTTTCAGACTTCTGGACACATTTACCTCAAACCGATGGTACCTATCTACTATGAAAGAGAGAATATATGAGCGAGAGAGACACATGAATATTTACTAATAAAAAATGTGAGGGTGTGGTTAAAATCTGTCTCAGCCAATGGACTTGCTAACTCTCAGTTTGTGGGAGACAGTTTCATTATTTACAAATAAAAAAAAAATATATATTTTTTTTACTTCACTTTTCTTTAAAAAAAAAATATATATATATAATTTTTAAAACAATGGGGAAAAATTAGAAAAATTATTCAATATTTTCACAAGTTGAAATTTAGGGGTTAGGTTTCGAGACTGCCACCTCCCAATTGAAAGTACCCAATAAATGATGATTTTATATATATTAACCCTTTATGACCTGCCATAGAACAATTCCACCAGAGTATATCTTTGTATTTTTACATGCTGTGCTGTCATTTTTTTGAGCATTGTCATATGCCATACATCAAAATAATCCTTACTCTCCCAGTTTGAAGGCTATGTTTGTAATAAATCAATAGTAACTATATAAATATCTCAAAAGTGCAATAAACAAAAAGAAAAAAAAATATTATTTTTTTTTACATATTTTCTTCAATACAAAAAATTAATAAATGTCAACTTCAAACTTGTCAATGAGAAAAACGTGCACAAAACAATTTAAAACTATACAGAATTGATTTGAACTGTTTACATAAATTATTTTTTAAGATACACTCATTTTTACACTCATTAAAAAAAAAGGCGTGTACTTTCGTTTAGACATAACGCTGCGTGCGTGCGCGCGCGGGGGTGTGTGTGTGTGTGAATGTCCTTGTATTTGTGAACGTCTAAAGGAGAAAGAAATAATAAAATAAAGCGATGGTAAAAAAGACAATAACGATATAAGGAACATATAGCAAATGGGAGTCAAACGGGAGTCAAACGCATGGTCAAATGACGCAGCGTGTGACGTCACAACATGTGACACACCCGGGGGTCATAGTGCACAGAATGTGATACGTCAATGAGTCATCGGAAGACGTAAATATCAATCGCAGATCTACAGAACATGTGTGGAAAGACGTGCAATGCATTTTTGTGTTGTTGTTTTTTGTAAACGAATATTACGCATTTGTACAGACTGATTAGAGGGGTGAAAACAACGCAACATGGGCATGTTGGAGGCTTGATCTGAACATGTTACATCTCTGGTTTTGTATGCAAAAAGAATGATTGAGCTAGCCATTTGGTTTCAGTTTCTATAGGCTTTTAAACAGACACACGCAAACGGGAGCGCCGACGCTCCCGTCGGTCTTAAAGGGTTAATTAAGCTTACTGATATTTTAACATATTATTGTGGGATTTAAACATCCTAAATTTGAATACCTTAATGTAAATACTTAAAGGTGATGTTTTGTGTCAAAGCATTGGAACTGTGCATTGGGCCTTTTAGTGTCAGTGCAGCCTGATAGACTTGCTGATCTCCCATTATGTTAAAAATCACTAGTTTAAAACTTTAATTACATTCTAATGTTAATTTTTTTTTATTTTTATATTTGAATTAATATTTAGCTTTTTAATTGAACAAATTTGTTCAGTAGCATATTAGTTTGTGTTTGTGGTATTGAGAATATTTACATTTTAATGGTATTAGTATCCACTACTGAAATTTGGTTGTTGTGACATCACTAATAATTACCCTGTAAACAAGTCTAATTATGTTATAAATCATACAGTTGTGACTAAGAAATAAATCATGCAGTTGTTGTGAATAAGAAAGTAAAACAACACTGTGCCAGTATCAGGCATGCAGCAGTCTGTGTGTGGTCTTGTCTCACTGCCCGATTTGCATCAAAACATAGGAAAGAGAGAATGAGTGATTGTTTTTTGCTTTTCTGGGGTTTGTTTCAGTTCGAGGCGGTGGAAAAGTAGACTCTGAAGACCAATTGAGACCTGCATTATTACAAATGAGCACGTAAATGAGAGCCCTCCACGGGAATGCCCTGTTTTTGTGTGTGGATACACTGTTTTCTACAGTTAATGAATCTTTGTTGCAGAAGCTGCAGACCTGAAGCAGGAGGAACGCTTGCAGGAGCTGGAAAGCTGCTCCGGTGTGGGAAGTACTTCAGATGACACTGAGGTCAGGGAGGTCAGCTCCCGACCCAGCACCCCGGGACTCAGCGTCGTTTCAGGTACACATACACAGAAGCTTAAAGGCCCAGATATACTCATGGTTAGGGATGGAAATCGAGAACCGGTTCCACTCGAGAACCGGTTCTAAGTTTAACGATCCATCGATATTGTATGCCCTCGAGTTAATGAGTCCTCTTATCGATGCTCCTGCTCTGAGTCAGCCATAGTATATAGGCTACAGACCGTGAACTCACAACTGTCCCTTTTGTCCTTTATCAAGCACCATAGCACTGCGTCCAAATCGAATTTTTGTACCGCCAAAGTCTTATTTGATCGTTGAGTAATGTAGATGAACTGCTGCGCTTGTGACAGGGCGCATGTTTAACTGAACGAGCAGAAAGAGAGAGCCCCGGTCGCGCGTGCGCGCACTCTCTCTCGTCTTCGGAGCAAGGCGGCTTCACCATCTCAAAACTAATGGCTCGTTTCCACCAAGGTTATAATCGTTAACGAAAACGAACGAAAAAACGAAAACTAGGTGTGAAAAAACATTGTCGTTAACTGAAATAAAAATAAAAACGAGGCATTACAAAAAAACTATAACTAACTAAAACTGTAATGTGTGTTTGGCAAAACTAACTAAAATAAAATTAAAGAGTAAATGTCCTTAGTTTTCGTCTTTGTCAATGTCTTGGGCCGCCGCACCGGCTGCCACATTTGCGTTTCGTTATTCATTTTTTAAAAACGCAACGTATTCGTTCAGCTGCATTTCTTTTCCCTCCTCTCTCTCTCTGTCACTCACGCATCTCTCTCACATACACGCACACACACACACACACACACACACACACACACACACACACACACACACACACACACACACACACACACACACACACACACACACACACACACACACAGCCCCTCCCCTCCGTGCACACCGCGGCGTCTCCATGATAACGAGTGTTCGTTGAAAGCAAGTTTGCGAAAGGTTGGTATCTCGTGAACACCTTTACACAATCACACATTAAAAAGTGCTATAACATTTTTTTTATTCTTAATACAATTTTGTCAGTGTGTAAATGTCGACCCGAGAAGCGATTGTGGCTTTAGAAAGTTTGTGGTAAAATGCAGTTGGGTTGTCGATGTCAAAACACGATAAGCTGTGATTCAAATATTAAATAATGTTGTGTAATTTTTTTACCCTTACACTGAATGTTTGCTGCTTCAATCCAGATGAGTATTGTATAGGGTAAATTTAGTATAGGGTGTTAACAATGTACAGCTGTGGGATTTGTATAGGTAATAGGTTGTGAATTTTGTATAGAAGATGTGTAGTTTTTTATACGGCATGTGGATTTTGTAGAGGTAAAGATATTGAGCTCCTGACACTCTGAAAGCAGAGGCTTGTGTAGACTGTTTACATATTTGTGCCCATATGTACATTTTATGTAGCTACTGGTGTTATTGTTGAATAGCCTACATATTTCAGAAATTGTATGATGTTTTTGTTGAGTTATTATTACACAATACTTTTTCGGACCTTTTTGAATCTTGCCCTTGACAAATAACCCAAATTAGAAAAAAAGACTAAAACTAACACTAAAACTAATAAAAACTAAACTAAAACTAAGCATTTTCAAAAAATAAAAACTAAACTAAACTAGCAAACCCACTTTAAAAACTAATTAAAACTAAACTGAATTTGAAAACAAAAAGTCAAAACGAAATAAAAATAAAAACTAATGAAAAATGCAAAACTATAATAACCTTGGTTTCCACTGAGCGGTACGGTACGGTACAGTTCGGTACGGTACGCAATTATTTGCGTTTCCACTGTCAAAATTTGTGAATGGTACCAAAAAGCCGAACCGTACCGTACCACTTTTTGGGTACCCTTCCGTTGGGGTACCTAGCACAGTGGTACGGTACTAAAGGGTGGAGCTAGACTCACTGCAGAACGCTGATTGGTTGACAGAGTATCATCACTTGCACGTGCTACAAGGGGAATGACAAAATAAGAAGCGCATATTTTTTTAATATACAGTTGGAATAGAATACTACAGTTATTCTTTCACGAAATGTAGTTTTAAGAGTTTTTTAGGCGAGAATGTAGTTGTTTAAAGCTCAAATCTGTGAATTATTTATAATGATTTATGATAATTTGATCCATTCCCGTGGAACACCGGACGCTCAGCGCTCATGTTCTCCGCCCGGAACAGCCTTTCCTCGGCTGGTCGTTCTAACGTATGCCGCTGACTCTGTAGCAGCTAGTGGTAATTCGTCTTGTGTATATCTAATGGGTTATCTTTGGTCTCGTGAATCGATAATTCGTTCCCTGGCCAATCGTTTTGGCTGAGGGCTAAGTGAAGTTTCATATATTTAGGCTATTTAACTTTTCCGTTGTAACGTTAACGTTAGACTAGCGCTGAATTTGTATATTTTGACTGAATTGTTTGCTTTATTTCTTATTGTATAGCTTCTTGTAACATTACCTTTTACTTATACTTTTATAATGGCTATTATTAATAAAACTGAAATTTAACAAAAAGAGATGGGGTTGAGTTTTTTCATTATTTATTTTATTACAAAATTATCACTGTAATGTTTTTTATTGCAGCATTTGTACAAATGCATATTGCCTGGAATGTGTTTAATATTTTTACAATTTAAACGAAAAGGGGCAGGGTCGTGTTTTATATTTCGTTTTGTTATAAATAGGCTAATGTTATACATGCACTGAGTAATATGATCAGGGCCGGGTTTCCCGATAACGATGTATCTTAGCTCTTAAGAGCGCTCTCTACGTGCAAGATTACGAACGCTTGCGGCAATTCCACGTGTGTTTCCCAAAAGTGCCCTTAACATGAACGCGCGAGAACGCGCTCTACGTGCTACTTAAGCATCGCTGTCCATTCGCGAAGTGCTGAAATATAACCTTATATGGAACCATATTCTGAACGTTTAACCTAAAAATCGTCATTTCTTGTGGATTAGAAATCAAGACAAGTCTAAAGCATCTATACAGGCGGAGGCACTGACAAAATGGCTGAGAAAAAAAAAAAAAAGAAAAGAAACAAGAGAAGATACCTTTAAAAAAGGTCAAATTAATGTCCTTTTAGAGGAGATAGAGCGAAACAAAGACTTTATTTTTAACAGATTTAAAGGACGCCATACAAATAAGGAAAAACAAAAGATCAGGGAGGACAACATTGCAAACTAAATGCAACCAGCGGCGTTCAAAGATCAGGGAGGTCCGCAAAATACATGGCTGGTTTTCGTGCACGTCAGCAAGTCATTGGCAATTTTTTTTAAAATTCATCCCTAGTTTGCCCAGTTTTTAAAACATGATTCCCACATTACTTCGTTTATGATTTTTTTCTCATTCATTTAATTTAGATGTGTATTTAAAAAAAAATTCTTCCCTTTTTAATTATTTCATTTATAAATTAATTTAAACAAAACATGAGTACAATAATAAAGTGTACAATAAAGTACAATCAAAACCTTATATTATACTCACGTTGCAGTGTAATCTGTTAAATCGAGATAAAGTGTAATCTGCCGGTTGTCCTGCAGGTGACCTCATATATCTGTCTTCTACGATGCACTTGGGGATGTACGATTACTCCAGAGCACTCGTAGTTCTACGAAGATTTTCAAGTGCTACTTAAGTTACGATGCTTTTGGGAAACAGACCACAATATTAAGATCAGTCGTACGATCGTTTTTACGATCAACTTAGGCTTACGATGCTTTTGGGAAACGCAGCCCAGGTCTATACCTCTATACATTGCCTGAACCACACTTGTGTGCCTATAATGTTTAAAATGTATTTAAATGAAAACGAAAAGAGGCAGAGTGGTGTTTTATAACATATTTCGTTTTATTGTTGCCTAAAATATAAATGCAGAGCGAGCCGCGTGACGCTTTCAGAACGCGCTGTTCAATTTAGAGAATTACCGGACTCGCGTGTTGATCGCTTCTTTCCAGCAAACGCCACGCCTATCAAGTAGGGTATTGTTGGCGGTGGAAACGCTAGCCGGATCATGGTTTACTGACCCGAACCGAACCGTACTGTACCCTACCGCACTGCTCAGTGGAAACGAGCCATAAGCGCTGTCTTGCTCTCTCTCCCTCGCACATATTAATCAAAATAAACGACACAATGGTAAGGTCGGGAGACTAAAGTTTCATGTGGAGCATTCGGAGATTTGTTTTTCCTGAATTAGGCTACCGCTGAGTCGGTGTGAAATGTGCTAAAATACCTTATCTTCTCTGAAAACCGTTCCGCACATTCAGCTGACATAAACCACACTTTAAATAAACGAAAAAAACTATCCAGTGATGAAATGTTTTCTGTGACGACACATCTTGTGGGATGTCCGTCCAACCGCCGGCACACGTCTGATAATGACACGTCCAATTCGCGAACTAATGACTCAATTGAACCGATTCGTTTTAATGAATGGTTAAAACAACTGATCTTTCCAACACTGAACTCACGGTACGTTTAATCGGTGTATAACTAATCGGTAACACTTTACAATAAGGTTCCATTTATTACATAAAAAGTACAGTTTGCTTACTCAAGTGTAAGCTTTAAAACAAATAAAACCACTTGGTTTTTTCCCTTGAAAAAGAATGACTACTTTTTTCCACACAGTGCTATAAGGAATCGATAAGAGAATCGTTAAAGAATCGGATCGATAAGCAGAATCGTTAGTGGCATTGATATTGATAAAATCTTATCAATTCCCATCCCTACTCATGGTAAAGTTCTTTTTCGTTCTTCGCTTAGGGGTAAAAAGACGTTTGAAATACCTTTGCAGCGACATACTTTTTGCGAACATCCCGAAGCTGTCCACGCTGCTGAGAGTGACATTTAGATGGATATGTTAATATGTGCTGCATGCTTTTCTCTCAATAACAAAATAAACAGCAGTTAAGAAAGCATCTGATCATAGCGACGTGAATCTGTTTGCATGCGGATATTTAATTCGGCTCTCCAGTAGTCACATTGTGTTTATTTATTTAGCACTTTATACAATAGATTTCAAGCAGCTTAACAATATTAAGCATGAAAATTCACTTAGAATTACAACTTTCTCACTTCGATGGTCTGAACAGAAGAACTTAATCAGAGAAGATTTTCATGTCAAAGAAGGCGGAGCTACAGAGCCACACCTAGCTATTACATAAATGCCACAGACAAATGGTACTTTGAAGGGTTTACCAGCTGTAGCAAACTTTTTCCGGAAAGTTCTCTTTGGCAAGCTATTTCGAACAACCAAAACAAACTTTGTTTTAGCCAGATTTTGTTCAATATTAGGTCATATCAGAGCCTCAATTGTCTAAATGTAGTCAAATGAACGTTTACAGTCAGTCCGGAATCACAGATTTGAGTAAGCATGAGCTTGCAGCATTCAACAATCCAAAGGTTTGAACATCCCGGTTACATGTCACATTTAAATTTTATTCCCTGGCTCGCAGAGTTCTTTATTCAGTGGCTCTTCTCCCGTGACATTGTGATGAAGACGAAGAGCCAGGTAACACAACGGCAAACTCCCGACCGACTCCTTGTGGGGAGTTTTCCCTGAGGACTTTTGCAGATGGATTGCCTTTCCCTTCCTCTTTCGTTCATTCTCGCCGTTTCCATCTCTCGTTCACCTACTCTGACCTCCCTGGGGATTGTCCTACCCTCTTTGTGTGCTCAAGGGAGCATTGGCGTGGTTTCCCTGCTTCCATGAGGAGCTTGAAATGAGATTGGCTGTTCAACTTGGCCACCACTCCATCACCTATACGCTAGACTTTTGCTTACTATCAGAACTATTTTGTATATCTGAGAGATATATACACAGTCAAACTCTAAGCTCGTTTTGCTAAGGCAGCAGAAAATGTGTATTTTTTTCATCATTATTTTGTTCTCTGTATAAGAGGAATATCATGCCAAAGTTTCCTCTTTGACAAACCAAACTACTTCACAGCTCTGAAGGTAATATGTTTGCCTCTGTGATTTATAGTTTGAGGTTTTGCTGATTTGTTACATATTGTTTGTGCAGGCATCAGTGCCACATCAGAGGACATCCCCAATAAGATTGAAGACCTACGCTCAGAGTGCAGCTCAGATTTTGGAGGCAAAGACTCCGTGACCAGTCCAGATGGAGAAGACTCTGCTCATGGTACAAACACGCACTCAAGTTACTGATTTGGCACATGCACACTGTGCTTTGTACAGAATTTTAAGATCTGTGCATCCGTATTTTCCCAGTGAATATCAACACACCAGTTTATCTGTGGTAAAGGCACATAAATGCCCTGGAAAACCGATGACAAAGAGCATAATGCAGACATATCAGATGTGTAAAGAAAATAAGAGTCAGAGGAACATATATACATAATAACTTGGTGCATCTTTAAGTTTAAATTCATATTTGTATGTTTTGTGAGATATCAAGTATATCAAACTTTTTTATCTTCAGACATAAAATATGTTTTTCTTCACTATTAAATCTCATCCTGCACAGCTGTTGAATTTGTTTCTTGGGATGTCTGGTGTGGGACTATCCTTTGTCACTCATTTACTTCTTCCTCTATCCACTCCTCCATTCTTCCACCTTTCTAGGAGCTCACAGTCTATCCTGTGCACCCTCTCATGCAGATTCACTGCTGGCCATGTTTGATCCCCTCTCCTCTGGAGAAGGTAATGTCACTTCCCAGCATGCACTGCTGTTGAATGCAGTACTTACACATGTAAGATCTAGAAAGGAGTGCCTTATGTCCTAATGACAAGAGCCCACTAAACAGCATGTGTACTGTGAAATAGAGGAGGCACTTGCCAGATTTCTATCCTATTAAGGCCCTTTCTGGTAGAATAAGGGGTTATATTATATTGGTGTTTAAGGGGTAAATTTGATTTGTGTCTGTCCAAGACCACAAATCCACAATGGAAAGTTGCATAAATGTGTTGGAGAGACATTGTGAGAATCTGTATGTGTGGGGCAAGGTGAGGGGATGACAGGTTGCTAGACCTCACTGCAGGCGTTTTGGCTCAGCAGCCCGTCCCCACTGAGCTAGTGGCACAGGGCTGGCATTGGAAAGCACACAGCAGAGATGCTGTACCCTTGGAACAGGTGGCCTACTTTCACCTGAGGTCTGTCTGACTCTGACAGCTTTTTCAAGCTTTCTCTCCACACACACACACACACACACACACCACACACACACACACACACACACACACACACACACACACACACACACACACACACACACACACACACACACACACACACACACCACACACACACACACACACACACACACACACACACACACACACACACACACACACACACACACCACCACACACAAAAACACACACACACAAAACCACACACACACACTCATGCTGATGGTATGCATTTAACCTTTTATGAATGCCAGTTGAACAAAGTCATGTCACGACCCTGCATCTAGGTTTGTTTGTCAAGAATGGCGTTAAGTCACAAATACCACAGCGCAAAAAGTTTTTCTCATGGGATTGAATTTAGTCATTGATATTTATAAACAAAAGCAAGGACCCTCTGAGTTTGGATCAAATGTCTTTGCAGGTTCGACCACAGGCACCATCGTGCGCCAAGGGCACTATCCCGGGCCTCTCACCCTCCCCCTGACCCGCCCATTCCAGAGGCCAGCATAATGAGCCACCAGGACCTCGCCCCGCCGCTCTTTGCCCCTCATCATGGCACAAGTGACCTGGAGCATCCCAGCAAGGCACTCTTACCCTGAAAGGCTGGTGTAGAAGCCGCAGCACAGATGTGGTGTCTGCTGGTCGCAGACCCAACAGCGATCCCGGACTGAACCGCAGGACCATGTTGGAGGAGAGAGATGCGGCTGGGGCTTTCTCCACAGGCCCCACCTCTTCTCCCAGCAAGGATTCCCTCAAAGGAGAGGTGAACAAGATGAATTTATGCAACTTATGAATTAATGCATCCTTGCTGAATAATTTCTTAGTATTAATTTATTTTAAAAAATCTGACCCCAAACTTAGTCAAACTTAATATACTGGATAGTATATTATTTTAATGAATTTAGAAAATATATACCCATAATCTACTCAAAAAAATAATCTTTTACTTTGTCAGTCGAACTTTATCATTTTCTTTTTCTTCAGGGTATCACGTTACTTGAGATGAAGTAATTGACAGAATTTAAATGTTTGAATGAACAACTACTTTAAATAACTGTTTTTGAATGCATTCAGTCTGAGGACAGAAAGGACAGTGATGATGAGAAGTCGGATAGGAACAGACCCTGGTGGAAGAAGCGCTTTGTTCCTGCCATTCCTAAAGGTGAGGAGCCCAACTCTCATTCCCTTCAGGGATTTTTTGTACAAGTACATGCCTGCTTTTATCCTGTGGATCAATGGCTAGAAAATTGAATTGATATAGAAATTTCTGGCATAGAAAAAAGGATTCTGTTTGAGTGGGGAAAAAGTGATGATAATATCTGCTTTTATTATTGGCCTAATTGGATTTATGGCAATAATTTTGAAAATGCAAGTATTTGCTGATACTGACATTGTCACCGCTGCAATGTGCATCCCTACAACTACAAGACTTCTTTAAACATGGAAAACAATTTATCCAAGTTATTGCAGTTCTGTATGCGATCAGCATTTCTAATTGGAGAATCATTTCTCTTTGTGATTTTTGGCTGTTCCTTTCTTACAGATATTTGACTGTTAAACACTAAATAGTTTTTTTTTTGTGTGCGTGGAATTGCCTATACACTACCATTCAAAAGTTTTTTTTTTTTAAGAAATGTCTTGCAATGCATGTTGACTAAAACAATATACTGACCCCAAACTCTTGAACAGTGAAACTCCCAAATGCAGCTCGAATCGATCTAACTTTCTGACGCTCGTTAGCAATTAGCATTTAGCATGGCTTGGGTGAAGAGTTTGTGTTTGTGACCCCCAACCCTGTCTGTTGCTGTCTGTGTTCCTCACACAGTGCTCTATTGGACTGCAGAGGGTGAACTCCCAGGTAACCCACTCTTCAAGCTCTCTCCCACTCAATCTAGTGCTGTACACCAGCGGCCCAAATTTGTACTAGATCCCGTAGACTCCTCCTTGCCACTTTGTGACATGACACAATCGAGCTTCATCTTTTCATTCATGCAGCCATTTTGGTTTAACATGGATTATTTTGCAGTGGTTGACCTCTATAAAAGGACATTTGCTGAAATATGCACTTGAAAAATATGCGTAATTTACTGTAGGCACCAAAACTACCAGTACTTTGGTTAAGTCAAAACTAAAATAAAAATATATTATTTAAGTATTCCACTTTTTAACAGAAAAAGATTTAGTAGCATATTGCTTTTTGCTCGTGCTATCGAGATTCATGATTTTACCATTATTGGTAACTACTGAATTTTTGTTATTGTAACCTCTTTTTTTTTCTTCACACAGCCTAAATTCACATGACCATACACATGACATTCTGCAGCACAGAGCTCCACATCTGTGTGTTTGCACTTTAGAAGTGACATGCTTCCTGTTTTAGTTCCCCATTACTAAAATTTTGGCTGTGGCTTATGTATGGAGCAAAAGCATTCTAAGCATGTTTATCCATTTGCCACAATGGACTGGAGAGAGGTTGGCTTTCTCATAGGAACACAACTGTAGCGTTCTGCCGTTTTGTGAGAATAAAGGTTCCTGTTTATCTCTGCAGTGCCGATCGCGGGGCTCCGAAAGCGGGACAAGCCAGAAAAAGACGAGCAAGGAGCAGAGAGGGTCCCACAAGGTCTGCACACATTTAACTTCATCATACACTCTCTGCAATCATTGTCCACATTGATCACGTGTATGCCTTTTTGTGCATCTCAGATGAGCATTCAATGCTCAGACAGAACTCTAAGACCCAGTCAGCAGAGGCAATAATGGACAAGTACATCAGGTACATGGAGAAACGACCCACCCACAGTGATGGAGCAGGTTCTGGAAACTATATTGGACAAGGTTTGCCAAATAACAATATTCATGCTTTATACACGAACACACACAAGGGTAAACACTCTTCAGTGTTGAGGAGTAAATAACTTGAGGAGTAAAAGTAGTGAAGCTTCTATCTTAACCTTTTTTTAGCAGTGTGATTGCAGTTCAGTTGTTTTAAAGATAACGTATCCTGTCCAATAACAAACTGCTTTTTCCAGCAAACACTCCTACATTGTTCTCTCATTTGTAGCATTGTCCAATTAATTTAAACCCATAAAATAGCCCATAAAGCTGACATGTCAATAAACTTAAATGCAACTACAACAAGAATTCATCAGCTAGTAGTTAAAGTGTCATGTTTTTGTAGCAAATTGTTTGATATAAAATTGTTTTCAGTTATATTTTAGTTTATTGCTGCACCCTTTTGTCCCTAATAGCTTCATGTATTTAGCTACCTTTTGTTAGTATCATAGTGTTTGAAAGGAAATAGTTGCAGCTTTTTTTTCCGGAAACTATTCCGGTTACTTTATTTTAAGGTATCCTACATTTAATACTGAGTCATATTATTTGACAACATGTACTTACTATAGGGTTGGGTTTAGGGTTAGTTGCATGTAATTAAGCAAAATTTACTGTTATTACCGGTGTAAGCACATGTTACATATGTAACAAGGAAATTAAAGTAGTTAAAGACATAGCACTTTTTATTATGCTTTCTACTCCCATCTGTTAGACAAAATGTATCACTGATACAATTTGTTGTCTGCTGTTTTGTAACCGTTTTGCTCTGTGTGTTACAGAGTCTTGTAGAGAAGGAGACAGTGAGCATGACTCTCCTAAAGATGAAGTACTTCAGAACATCTCTGCAGATGACCTTCCAGACTCTGCCAGTCAGACTGCACCACCTCAGGACAAGACGTTCTCCTTTAGGTCACTGACAAACTCTCAGTAAAATCACTACATTATGAAAGTCTAAATCTCAGTTAGAAACCAAAATGGCAATGAACATTTAACAAAATCAGACTGATAACCTGCCATGTCTGTTTCATCTCTGCAGTGATATTAAGAAAAAGCTTCGCATGGCATTGTGCTCTGCAGATTCGGTTGTATTTCCCATCATTCCACCTGCAACAACACGTAACGGCCTCCCGGACCATGCAGATCCCGAAGGTTCCTATTACCCATATTATCTTCTATTATTTATACATAATAATAATAAAAATTTAAATAATAGTTTTTATAGCAATGTACTACTACTACTATATAATAATAATAATTATTATTATTATCATCATTATGGTAGTATTCAGTCCTATTTAAAACAAACTTTGAAATAAAGTTTTTGTAGCTCTCTGCTCATGGGGTGAAAGTAGCTGTTACGCAGGTTCTGAGGTTCAAAACGCTGTGCATTTATGTCTGGCCCCTGTCTCCTCTCTCTCCTCAGACAACGAGATCGTGTGCTTTCTGAAGGTGCAGCTGGCGGAGGCCATTAACCTGCAGGATAAGAACCAGATGGCTCAGATCCAGGAGACTACGCGCTGCGTCAGCCACCTCGACCCCCGCACCTGCAGAAAACTGCTCACTGCCATGGCAGAGGACTACAGGTACACACAATATTCTCTCTCTCTATCTCTCCATCTCTTAATTTCTTACTAACTTTCTGTCTCATTGTCTCTCTCTTTTACTCACTTCTCTCAAACACAGCTATGAATCACAGTTTAATAAAGGATTGTGCTGACATATTTTGGGCATGACTCCATAATGAGCGCTGTGATGGTTTTGTGCTGTAGGAAGCGTGCTCCGTACATCGCCTATCTGACGCGGTGCCGGCAGGGCCTGCAGACGTCTCAGGCTCATCTGGAGCGACTCCTGCAGAGAGTGTTGAGAGATAAAGAAGTGGCCAACCGCTACTTTACCACTGTCTGTGTCCGACTGCTTCTGGAACACATGGAGTCTAAGATGCTTGACTTCATCAAAGGTCTAAATGAATCTCTGTGTATATGAGAACTCACTTTTTGTGTTGATTGCCAAATCCTGAAAAATCCAGTGCTTTATTTTAAGTCATTCTCAGAGCAAAGGTGGATATTTGACTCATTAGAGCTGAGGTCTCAAACTTTAATTAACTCTCCATTGGGGCCAGTTCCATGGTTACAAAAATACATGTGTTTTTTACAGCTACTAATTTTATAAATTAGTTTATACATGGTGAGCCCTTTTCAGAGTATAGTGACTCATATTACTCTACTATCTACTACTCTACTGTTAAGCAGATTAATGAGGTCTGAGATTTTTAAACCGTAATATTGTGAAATCTATTTAAATACATTTTAAAATGAAATTTATTCATGTGATGGCAAAGCTAAATTCTCAGCATCATTACTTTAGTCTACAATGTCACATGGTCCTTCAATAATCATTCTAATATGCCGATTTGCTGCTCAAGATATATTTATTATTATTATCAATGTTGAAAACAGTTGTGCTGCTTAATATTTTTGTGTAAACCATGCTGCATCTTTTTCAGAATTCTTTGAGAAATATAGTTTTATTTGTAATAGAAATGTTTTATAACATTATAAATGTCTTTACTGTCACTTTTGGTCAAATTAATTCTTGCTAAATAAAAGTATTAATTTCTTTAAAAAAACACACATATTGACCCACCTTTTGAATGGTAGCGTGAAATGACAAAATACATTAATTCAGTTTTTTGTACTTTACTTTTACTATTAAAATAGTATAATTTCATATAGACAGGCAAAATAAATTAGCTGCAGAAACTGCAGCTGGTGGAAAATCAACAATATTGTCGTAATGCAACATAGATTTTTCCAAATATACATTTAATTAAACTATTAGCATTTGAGTGGTTGTATGAAATGATAGATGAGACCTCTGTTGTTGTTCCACAGCATTTCAGGGCTGCACAGCATCTGACGATAAGACAGCAGCCGTGGAGGATTTCCTGCGTTACCTGTATGGAGCCATGGCCCATGATGCCATCTGGCAGTATGCCAGTGAGGAGCAGCTCCAGGACGCCCAGATGGCCATCGAACGCAGCGTCATGAACCGCATCTTCAAACTGGCATTCTACCCCAATCAAGATGGGGACATCCACAGAGACGAGTGAGGAAACTCAAATATTTACTATGCGATCGAAATTTTCCTTATTCCTTTCCATGTTGATTCATATATTGTGTCTGAATTAGATGTGACGCATCAAACAATCTCCTCTATACTAATCCTCATGTTTGACATTTTGTCAATCACATAGTTGAAATTTTCTCTGGATAGCCTTGCCCATTGAAATATCATTGGTCCAAAATCCTGTTCATGCCTGCATATTAAAACTGCCAGTTGAAACATATTTACTTTGCACAAGAAAACTTATGCTCAACTCAAATTAGGACACCATTTTAGCATTTTAAACTTTTAATGGGATGTCTCCTTTATTCAAGGCTTTTCCACGAGCACATTCAGCGTCTGTCCAAAGTGGTGACGGCCAATCACAAAGCCCTGCAGATCCCAGAGGTAACCGTTTGCTCTATGTCTCAGAATATAGTTAAAAATGAAGACAGAAAACTGATGTGTGTGAATCTGTGCAGGTGTATCTGAAGGAGGCACCGTGGCCCTCAGCACAGGCTGAGATCAGGACCATCAATGCCTATAAGACCCCACGAGATAAGGTGCAGTGTATCCTGCGCATGTGCTCCACCATTATGAACCTGCTCAGCCTGGCCAATGAGGACGCTGTACCCGGGGCAGACGACTTTGTACCCGTGCTCGTCTTTGTCCTGATTAAGGTGAGTTAAGAGACAAAACCATAGTGCTAATTGCAATAAGTGTGTATTTTGTAACATTTCTGATAGTTGGCAGTGCACTAAGGCCCAAAATCTTTAGTGCTTCTACGTAATAACATATTCTTTGCTATATAAAAGTATCCATTTAGAAGTTCATTAAATAATTGTAGCTTTTTCTGTATTCGCAACTACAGTACATCCACAACATATGACTTCATTAAACTGCTTATTAGATTAATGGAAAATGGCACATCCTTTCAAATACAAGCAACTCGGTTGTAAATTCATAACAGCAGGGTTCATTCCTTCGTCCTTTAAAAAGATGCCCCATATTCCCTTGTTTTTGCCTCCTAGAGACCAGACTCACATATTTTGACTGTTATGAAATACTGTAATTCCCTTTAGTTATATATGTATGTTGTATAGCTGATTGTGCAAATTGTGGTTGTGCAAATCATATAATAATTCTTTTAATTCTATATCAATTTTAAATAAATCAGTCCTTTGAATCAAAACATTTTAATGTACACTGAAAATTCTGAAAAAAAATGCTACAAATGGTTTAACTCTGTTAATATATTATTATTATTATATTATATTTATATATTATTTATGGTTTTTAAGATAACAAAGAGCATTACATTACATTTTTAGAGCATTACATTATGGCAAAAATAAAAATCAGGAAATAAGCATGCACAAATAAATATCATTATCAATATAGAAAAATATATAATAATAAAAATAATCTCAATATTAACCAATATGGTATTGATATATGTTGCATCCCTGCTACAAATAACATTTAACATAACATTGTTTAATTAAGAGAAAGATCAAAAGAACAGCATTTATTTAAAATATCATTTTGTAACACTGCAAATGTCTTTACTGACATTTTTTTTTATCAATTTAATGCACCCTTGCTGATAAAAGTTAATAAAAAAATACAAAAAAAAACACTGCCTCTAAACTTTTGAACACTATTCTGCTTCAAGTTAAAACCTCTCAAGTCTTCAGAAACAAACTTAATGTACTGATCCTTATGCTAGAGTTATTTTGTTTGCTTGCTGGTGTCTAAATTTGTTATTGCGTGTAGAGTTTTTTTTTTTTATTCTCCCCACCCATACCGTTTATGTTTGCGATGCACACGCCCACACCAGATTTTCTAAACTTGTAAGTGTGCTTGAATGTGTAAGGATGCACAATGTGGGTGGTCAGATGTTATCTCGTACGTTAATTCCCCCCTCTCGCTCGTTCTCTCCCTTCCTCCAGGCAAACCCACCCTGCCTTCTGTCCACCATTCAGTACATCAATAATTTCTACGCCAGCAGGCTGAGCGGGGAGGAGTGCTATTGGTGGATGCAGTTCACTGCCGCCGTGGAATTCATTAAAACCATCGACGATCGCAAGTGAAGCAGAACAGCCACCTGTATGGGCAGACTGTAGGAAGGAGAGAGAGAGAGAGAGAGAAGCGAGAGGACAGCGCGGACGACTACTCTCCCCTTCATCACAGCGAGGCATCGCCTCAGTCTGTATAGCTGTACATAGAGATAAAAACAAGTTTAAAAGCGATCAAAAATTAGACATGATCATGACAGGTTTTACTACGGTGGGGTATTAAACGAATGAAAACAAATAATGTGGCGCAGTGGCTCTACTGATCTCACTTATAACCCACGTCTTTTTTCTGTAGTATTGGGGAGGTGTTGGGGCTTAGAATCAAATTTTATATTAAACAGATTTAGCAAGTAATTAGCTGTTAAAACATACCTATCAAATGAAAAAGGGACCAGGAACTACCGGCAATGATTATGTATCGGGACGCTTCAGAGGGGAATCCTTGATTCTGTCCTTCTCGTATAAACCGTGCAATCTCACCCCATTCATAGCTAACACTCACACGCCGAGTCATATCATAACGCATCACTATAGATGCTGCCAGTGTATCAATGTTACAGTTTATCAAATTAATCATGCCATTACTTTACTAGGGCAGCTTGTTCAATGAATGTAAGCAGGTGTTGTCATTATTGTACATTCATTCTTTACTACGTTTCCCAGACAATTTGGACAAAAGGGCCCACATATTTATATAAAATAAAATGTATTTATTACTTCACTCCTGTATTTAATGTTTTATTATATTTACTGACTTGTTCCATGAATTAGCTGTTGGACAGATGCACACGGTTTCGGTTGAGGAAACAAGTTTAGTTAAGAACAATTAAGACTCACTGAGAGCAGCTAAAATAGGGTGTCTTCACATTAGCGGATAGAGTTGTAAATTAGTGCCTTGCAGATATTTGCATTAACACTTGTTTCTTTTCGTTTTTCTTGCATCTTCCTGTGAGGAAGTCTGATCTGTCAAAGTCAAGCCTGGCTAAACGTCAGTATGCTATTAATAACCAACCTACAGTAAAAAGTACAACATGCCATATAGAAACACCCCACAATTGGACGTTCAGTATCTGGATTGTTATTTGTGTTGAATAGTTACCAAATGGTCTTAGACAATAGTTAATGCTGCTGTCCCCAGAAAATATTTTTATTCAGTTTGATATTGACCTTTACTTGTATTCAAAGTCCATGCATTGTTTTCAAAGTTTTTACTTTTCTAGGGTTAAAATCATTGTTATTTTTATAATGCAGTTCCCAAGTAAAACTTTGAGTTAGGAGGACTATTTTTCTATATTTTGAGGTACACTTTTAGAAAAGGAAATAGCAGAAAATGTACCTTTAGGGTAAAAAGAGTTTGTTATTGGGACACCCGTGTACCTTATTTACCCCTAAAAGGTTAAGGGTACATATGACTACTCTAAGTTACTAATATGCACCTTCTAGGGGTATGTAAGTTACAAACTGGCCCTCTTATGGGAACTGCCCCAGTGACCAGCTGCTTTACACCTAAATGTAACATTTTTACACTTTATTTTCTGCCAGTGTATTGAGTTTAGATGGAACAAAGAACATTTTAACACTGTGGCATCATCAAAGCTTGAGGACTAGTATATTGATGTTGCTGAGGAGAATATATCTATGCGATTCAGGCTACCTCGTGTCATAATCCCATAAACCGCAAGCACGTGTTCTTCATAACAGTTTTTGCTGTTGATATCGGAACAATATATTATTTAAACAGTAATGTAGAATATCATACTCATGTTATTGCTAAATTTATCTTTATTACATCAGAACTTCCCAATAACATTTGCACTTGCGTAGACCTAGGGCAAAATAACTGTACCCCTGACATTTTGTGTGGTTGTCTTGAGTTTCCCCCTTTCAAATCTGTCTGTTATTGTTGCTCCTAAAGATGTGTGAATATCTGAAAACATACTCTGGGTGTTGATTTTGGTCCTAAATATAGTAGATGCACTTAGAACAATTAGTTCTACCTCCAACTGTGTACATAAAGGGATAAATAAAATTGTTGTAATGCATTCTTTTCCTCTAGCTTTGTTGCCTTTAGAGCCCTGTATATACTTGTTTTCCTTCTGATTTGAATGGCGCATGAACGCGATATCGTCGTCTATCTCTCTCTTGCACAAACTAATACGAAGAGCATCAGCTACAAGACTTATTTTGCAGTGCACTTTGGAACAACACTGATATTCTGGATAACATTTATATTCTATATAATAGATCATTTAAAATCTATATAAATGCTATAGCAGACTATCTTTGTTTTTACTTGTTCCTTTTTAAATTATAATGTGATATACATTTTTGCCTATTCAATATTTTCTGTAATGTGGAATTGGGTATTATTGATCTCAATATCTCAAATGGTTCAGGCTTTCTTGGTGAAATTACTTGCCAAAGGAATCAAAGACTCTATATTTTCATGGCATGTATTTACCAAGACCTTTTTGTGTATTAAGTCTGCCCTAACAAAAATATGCACCTTGGGGTTTGTGTAATATGGCAAACATTTGAAGAGGACTTAATCTTGATTTATTTGCTTCTTTTTCTTGATATTGAAAGGTTGGTGTTCTACTTTTAATCGGAAGAACTAAAAAGCGACGGCCTCATTGTGCAAATATTCTAACCCACAAGACTAATAGTCTTTGAGGTTTCCAATAGGGCAATTTTTAATTGAACAGTTGAAATACACTACTATTCCTTTCAACACTTTTTAGCAGAAGCGACTTAAACAGGGTTTTGGTGTACTGTACTTAACTGAACTGGCTTAATATCTGCACAGTATGTTGACTGAGAGCAAGGCTTTGTACTCGATCTGTATGTAAGAGCTTTATAATCCCTACCGTATCATGTTGGTCCACTATTTTGAAGAGCATGCTAAGAGAATTATGGGTAATGGCTTGCATTTGTGAGCTTACTCACTTGGGCTCCTGTTGGGAAGGTATTCTGTGTGTTATGTGATTTAATATGAACCTGTACATAATTCTTAAAAAAAAAGAAAAAAAAAAAGAAAAACGATTAAAGACTTTTTCCGTGAAAATGCAACGCCTGTTTTTGCATCAAAATGTCTTGAAAGAGATGCATGACTACTGTATCTTCTGTTTTTTTTTTTTTAGTTTTAAAGTCAGCATGAAACTAAAATTGCAATATTATTTACTTCCCTGTTGTGACGTATATCCGAGTGAAACAGCCTTTGGAAATATAAAATATGTAGGGTGGGACTTGATTTTGTCTATTGGAAGTGGTTTGCTTTTGCTGTGATTTCATGCGAGTGACCAGTTGTGCCATTTAAACACACCATCAGAGAATAAAAAAAAAAACATGTCATTGCAAGGAGGTATGGAAAGTTATACGCTGTGTCTCTGCCATGTCATAATTACCGTAATTAAAAGATTACGGGTGACCTACTTGAAATAATGCTTTTCTATTGCAACATTAACAACGCCAAAATTAATAGTGCTCCGTACAAGTCGGAATGCTATTACAAGTTGTAATTGTTTATAAAGACGTGAACACTTTTTACATGTCGGAATCTCGTAATTACGCTTATTACGACATGGCATGAACGCACTTTTACTTTGATTAAAGATTTTTTTTATGACGTACACAGATAAATCATTAATAATAACTGCAATTTTCCATAAATAAAAAATAGGATTTGTCAATTTCGATGGTGACTTTAATTGCGCTGGCCTAAGTCTCCTGAAGCAGCAGCGAGGTCTGACGGCAGAAAGACTTTCTTCACAATCGATAATCACAAATAAAACGGTCTATGAAAAGTTCTACCATCAAGGACTGCTTTTAAAAAGTGTCATTCTCTCCTTGACAGATACACACTGATGTCTGTCACCTTCACATCGAGCGCGTCACCGGGCTTGAGTGTGACGAAACAAAGGCGGCCACGAATAGCAAAGCCCCCGCACTCGCCACACATTTAATTACCACTGACAACTGTATAGCGGATTTGTAATTGGAGATTTTTTTCAGCGTAATAGGCTTTCGCAATTGCTCTCTCCCCCCTCTCTCTCTCTCCTGCCCTTACCACTCCAGTGCTCTAATTGTAATCTTTCCATCAGAGGAAAAGAACGCAGCGGGGTGCCTTTGCTTCTCTTGATGATATCTCCGATTGTTCATTTAAATTCAAATTTGGCCAGAAAAAGGGTAATTAGTTGTATTAATAACCCGAAATGACTCGCTTGGTCGGGAGAAGAGATGGCTTTTGTTTAGGTGAGATCGGGTGGATATCGGCAGCCCGCTGTGTGAGATGGAGGCCTTATTGGTGAAACAGGCTAGTGATATGAATAAACTTTGATTAAACAACACGAGGTCATCGCCCCCCCCCCCCCCCCCCCCTATCTAAACACATTTGGCAATGCTGTGGCCGTGTTATTGTCATTTATCCGTTTGTAAACAAAGGTTCTTGGGGTTTGCTGATTTGATTGTGCATGCTGGATTTGGGAATGGGTTTTGTCTGATGCAACTGTGTTACATATTGATGTCAGATTGTTGCATGAAGATCTAAACAGCCTGAGGGCCAAGCCCAGATGGCACTGAAATCACAGATCATCAGTCCAGTGAGGCTCTCACATGACTACACACACACACACTGTTCAGTTTTTTTTTTTAAATGTTAAGCTTGCTTTATTCACATGGTTTGTGATTCACATGCAGCTAGAACAGCAGAATGGATAGTGTCTTAACCAAAGGCTATCTTATGTATATATTATACCGTTATATCACATAATTATATATGGTGCAATGACAAATAAGTCTGGTATATGATATGATATACATAGCCTGCATGCATGCATAAATACATATATACATATGTCTGTACTATATAAGAACTATTATTCTTATATGTTCATATAACTAACATTACAAATAACAAATGAAACCTTAGTGTGTGTGTGTGTTTCTAATATATATATATATATATATATATATAATATATATATATATATATATATATATATTAGAAACACACACTTAGTTCATTTAACATGAACTAGAATGTTATACAGCACTTATTAATCTGTTAATCTCAACATTTACTAATTTTTTAAGATTCAAAAGTTGAAAAGTTGTTAATTCAAAAGTTGTAGCTAATGATGAACTGACATAAACATGAACATTTCTATTAACTAACATCAACAAAGATTAATAAACGCTGTAAAATATATTGCTCATTGTTAGTTAGTTAATGAATTAACTATTGTTAACAAATTAGAGCTTATTGTGAATTATTACCGTAATTACCTTTGTAGAAATTCATGAAGGTCTACATTTTTGCCTAGCCTGCTTAAGAAATGTTTTCAAGTCATTTAATATATCCGGAAAAAATAGCTTCACGTCATACACATTATTTTTATACTTGATTAACAGCTTTAATGCGAATAGGAGTTATCATACATTTTAACTTGTTTTGTTTTAGATGTATTATATTTCTACCTCATAAGATGAAAGTTTAATTAACCAGTGTAGCCCACCAATATGAAGCTGCGCTGGGTTGCTCCGAATTATCAAAGTGAATTGCGATTGAAAGAATTTATGTCAGTAAATATGCAGGCATTAATGGGTTGACTGGGTGTTATTCTCGCAGTGACCGCCAGATGGCAGCCGCGCCATTTGTGACCAGCGCTTCGGATATCGCCGAAACAAAGAACACATTCAGATACTGTAGCTAAAACACGCACCATTTTGTGAAACCTTTCATTTAGACTAAGTAATGCTAAAAAATATTTACAAATAGAACGTCTGCAAGATTGTACATGTTCAGATATAAACACCTAAGGAAGGAACTGTGTAGGCGAATTGTACTTTTGGGAAATATGCTCTAGTCTAGGCCACTGAATAGCATCACATGAGCTAAAAGAAGATATAAAAATCCTGTTGCTCAAATAGCCAAGTATAACAATTAACTATAAGTATTCTCCTTAAATGTTAAACTGAAATTCAAAACTCTCTGTTTGATCTTGTTTCGTCTTAGTGCTTTTTGAAAATGAGTTTACTATCATCAGCCTAACTAACCAACATTAACCAATGCACATCAATAACTGCCATCATGGCATTCTCATAATCTCATCCTGTTATGATTCAGTCAATCAGATCACACAACACATTTCTGCTGATAGGCTACCAATGTTTGTACATTTATTGCACATGTAAGGCGTTCCCACAGGTACCACATGCAATTGTAGTGTAATGAAAAAGTCACTGACTTTTACCTCCTCATAAGCATGCATGCATAAATTCATTTTCACTGTCTGTCCACACACAATAAAAGTTCTCACACAACCGCAGCATTATAGAAGCATTAGAAGATGAGGGGGAAAAATCCCTACACAGGCGAGAACAAACAAAACAAGGCAGCAGCATGTCAATTAAATTAAAGGGGGAAGCTAAATGAACAAAACGTCAAACGCACATATTAAAGCTAAATGAAATAGCCCCGAGGAGCCTGCGAGACGTGAAGATTAGAGCTCAGGAGGATCCGCAGAGATGTAAATAATGAAACCCAGCTCAACCTGCACACACTGGGATTGCAGCATGGACACGGGAGACGTTCTGCATCCAAACCAAAAAAGCAGGGTCTTCAGTTCCAAACATGTTGTTCAACTAGAAATGAGTTAAGCTGGCTGCCTAAATTGAGTTAGTGAAAAGCATGACCGGCACACCAGGACTGTACTGTGCATTAAAAAAACCTGAGGATGTGAGTCGTTTATGCAGCTTTCTGCAGTAGATAAGCTTATTATACGATATGGCTTATGGAAGATTAATAACAGCAACATAAAATATGTGTCATTTTAAAGATCTTGTAAGAATATTAGGTGTTTCAGCTCATAAGGACTTGTAAGCTAGACTACAGTGTTAATTGTGTTATGTCCTGTTTTGTTGTTGGAGAATATTCTATTTAAAGTTAACTTACTGTTCAACATGTATTTGTACGTAGTGCACTGGCTATTAAAGAGTGAAATAGGATCTCAGGAAAAAAATGTAGGGTCTTGATTTTATCCCAGTGGTTCTCAAGATAATGATATGAACCTCTGTTGTAATGAAAATAAATAAACTAAAATATACAATGTAAGTTTAATGTTGTACATATTTATTTTTAGTCTTGTTTTTTAGCAAGGTTTTTTTTTTTTTTTTACACTACACGTAAAAGTACTGGTGAGGTAACAGGTTAGGTTTAGGGGTAGGTTCAGGGTAAGTAGCCTACCTATAAGAAGGACATATACATGCGGAACAGGACAGCAAAATTAAGTGCTACGATTTTCTTAATATAACTAAACTATATGTAAAGCATTTAAAGATTTATTGGTGCATCTCTGGAAGTTTGCTAAGGTTGAGAACCACAGTTTTATCCAACAGCAACAGGGTGAATTGAGCCCGACCTGAATACAGATTTGTTAAAATAAGGCCTAAATAGCGTTTTTTACTATCCAATAGCCTGCATGGCTTAAGTGATGTCAGTGGGAAAGGAAAGTCATTTCAGAATATAAGAACAAGTTATTACACTGCTTTTTTCCAGTATTTTTGTCTCAAGTTTGCCAGCACAAATATCTTAACATTCTTAAATATAAAATGCATTAACATTAACTAACTTTACACTTAAAACAATAAAAATAAATAAATTTCCCTTTAAATTAAGTTTATTTTTTTGACCCCATTGGCAAATTTTGTTGTTGTTTTTGGCATAAAGTCGCTTCATTTTGATAATTGTTTCAGAAAACAAGACTTAATATCTCAAGTAAGTTTTCTTAGATGTATATATCTTGATTTATGAATGTTTAGATGTTTGTGTTAGAAAACAAGATATGAGGAAGATTTTTTTTTTTTTTGCAGTGTAAATTTTAACTATTTACTTTATAAACGTACTCATAAATAGTTCACTACAACACCGGGACTGTGCATTTGAAAGTTAATTGGGTCAGTTTTGATGCAAGAAATATTTATGTAGCCTAATATTTATGAATGTCATTCCAAACATGTAGGACTTTCTTCTTTGGAATACAAAAAAGGAACATATTTTGAGAAATGTATCAGTGTTTTTTTGTCTATACATTTTGAACCCTGTTGACTTTCAGTATGGGAAACAACTTCTTTGCCATATCTAATTTTGTGTTTCACAGAAGGATAGTCATACAGGTTTGGAACGACAAGGCCGGGTGAGTAAATGATAACATAATTGTCTTTTTTTGCTTGGTGAACTTTCCCTTTAGGATCACTTTATGTGAGTGTTCACCTTAGCCTATAGCCTAGATGTTGATATATTTTATCTCAGACGTCTGTAAAGTCCACCAGAACGATCAATCAGACATGCATCATCTGTAGCCAATGGCTCCCTCGGAGTGATAGCGATCTGGCTTAAGTATGTATGCTTGACGCCTGCTTTGCTGATTTCTGTCAGCGTTAATATGAGAAATGAGCTCTGAGCTGTGCCACTGATGTGCCTGAGGAAACTAAATCGACGGGTGTGCAGTTTTCGTCACTACACCGGTATCTGAGTCTTCTTCTGCACTGATGTGACTGGTCTCAGTCATGCTGCCTCGTCCCTCAAGCAACAGGTGACAGAAGTTACAAGCAAATGTGTCTCTGGCCACAGCGGCCCTCCTTTGAGGACCTGACCCAGGGCAGGCTGTCTGGCGACGTGCCCGATGGAAAAGTGAGCTGTCTCGGCTCCCGACATGCAGTGAGCAGAGGATGTCAAGTCACGTCTCCATCAAAGAAGAGTTTAATCCACGTTTGAGGAAATAAAACAGTTGTTGTCATGGTTGAAGCGATCTGATCTCAGAACAGACCTTCAGAGCTGAGTCATATTCTCAAAGCATTGTGTATCGCTTAATGGGGAAAGCATTGTTTAACATTTAAGTACTAAAACTTAATGGAAAAAAATTGATCAAATAATTGTTATTGTTGTTTATCCCATGATTGTTTTAGTTTAATTCTCTGTGCGTGGTGTGATCTGTTTTAGTTAAGGAGCGGAACAAATGAAAGGTATGTTTTAGGGTGGCTACAGCACAAAAGATAATGGTGGTTTTAATAGTATATAATAAAGCAACAAAATCTTTTAATGGTAAAATCAGTGTCAGAGCTGCCACTGATGACCATTTGGACATAAATATTTGAAACGTTTTTTTTTTTTAATCACTTTTTACAAATACACACAAGTTTAGAATTGGCAAGATGTTTCGAAATAACTGTTTTCTTTTTTAATATATATCGTAAATGTAATTTTTTCTTGTGATGCAATATCTTGTGATATTTTAATATGCTGAACGTTAAAAACATCCTGCTTAATATTTTTATGGAAACTGTGATACATTTTTTCAGGATTCTTTGATTAGCATTTATTTTAAATTTACATCTTTTGTAATTTTATAAATGTCTGCTGTCAATTTTGATCAATTTAATACATTCTTGCCGAATCTAAATAATAATTTCTATAAAAAAAATCGTATTGACGGCAAACTTTTGAAGAGTATAGGTTATATTGTTCTTATGATAATGGGACTTTTCAGTTGTTTTACCAGCATATCTATTATGAAAGAGATTATCATCCTTACAGTTTAAATATGTTACAGTTGTATTAAAGCTATGCTACATCACAAAATAACATGGCCTTATTCTAACATTTATATTTGATGTAACAAACATTTTTGCAATGTAATGGTTTCTTGATGCGTTTCAGACAGCTGCTATTCTGAAACTTAGTTTGAATTACGTCCTGCAACTTATGTGTGTCATCAAATCCTGCCAGGTGAGAGTTCCTGTTCCCCATCTCTCCTTTTTTTAGATGGCCTAGTTCTTTTTCCTCCATCCATTTCTCTCTTCTTCTCCCCTGGTTGCCTGGAGTATGCCCTGCAGGTATTTAACACAGCCCTGACTTTTCTGCTGCGCAATGCTGTTTTACAGGGCACAGGCATTAAACAGGGCTGGTCCTGGCTTCCCTGCCCTGCTTGTCAGCCCAGCAGGCTAACAAAGGTGAACTTGTTCTAAAGAGGCTCTTGTAGAAAAAGTGCTGTGTGATAGTGGCACCGCAACACTTTGTCCAGTTTCCCGCTGACCATTAATGCTCCCACACTTCGTCTTATAGCTGCTGCTAAACCAGGTAACACACATACACTCTTAAAAATGTCTCTTCATTAGCATCTATGGTTCTATGAAGAACCTTTAACAATCATGGAGCCTTAGCATTCTATAAAAGGTTCTTTATAGTGGAAAAGTGTTCTTTAGATTTATAATGTTCTTCACGGTGTGGTCACATTTACCTTTCAGTGAAATATTGCAAGAAATAATCAGGTAATTCCAATAGGAATGTGATTGGGATTTTCTCGTGAGAGAGAAAAAGTTCAATTGCCACGCAGTTGGTCACGTGAATTTGTCGCTTTTACCAACAGAAAGCAGCTTGGTTTGAAAATGACAACTGCATGAGGCTAAGGTGTTCACCCAAAAATGAAAATTCTGTCATCATTTATCCACCCTCATGTCGTTCCAAACCCGTAAAGACTTTTGTTCATCTTTGAAACACAAATGAAGATATTTTAATGAAGCCTGAGAGATATCTGTGGAAGATGGAAAAACTAATCCATATGAATTGAACGGTTTAGTTAAAATTTTCTGAAGAGACACGATCACTTTATATGATGACCAGATTGAATGCTTTCATTCACAAATAAACATTTATCAGCACAAACATCAGATGTGGTTAATTCGTAGCTAATCATGTTTGACTTTTGCAAAACAATGAGGTTTATTCTTGTGTGTTACGAGCATGATTGAGCCGACAAGAACCAATGAGTTTATTCTCTGTTACACAGCATGATTGAGCTTTAGCAAAAACCAATGAGTTTCATTCTGTGTTAGAATATTACGCCAAGAACCAATGAGGTTAATTCTCGTTACGCTTCATGTTTGAACTTTTGCAAGAACCTAATGAGGGTTCATTCTTGTGTGTTACGCAGCATGATTGAGCGCCGCAAGAACCAATGAGTTTTAATTCTTGTTACGCTCATGATTTGACTTTTGCAAGAACCAATGAGTTCATTCTTGTGTGTTACGCAGCATGTTTAAGCTTCTGAAAGAACCTAGGCGCGTTTCCATTACAGATTTGCGCCTTTTTTTTCTTCTTTTTTTTTCTCAATGTCAACAAAAAACTATTGCCAAATGACGGCATTACCATTAACCAATGTTATACGACTAAAACCTCATTTTTTTCATATCGCGATAAGTCATTCCAAAAATCATGATGACGGATGTTAGTAGGTTTATCGTATATCCCAGCCACTGCACTGGCCATTATTATTAATCGAAGGAGACGTATGTGTGTTATCCAAGCATTAATAGTAGGAAAGACCCTAATTCTTGGATTTTTTCGAATTGCCTGAAAAATCACCTCATGCGAGCTTAACTTCTTTGAGATAAATGGGAGTTTTTTCGAAATTGGGCGCATTTTCAATTCGCCCAATTTGAAGGATAATGGAAACGCGGCTAATGAGGGTTGTTCTTGTTCGTCATGGCAGTTTCGTTTAGCTTCTGCTTCTTATGTTCCTGATCAATGTTTATATGTGAATTGGGCAGTCATGGCCTAATGGTTAGAGTCAGACTTGTAAGGAAGGTTGCTATTTTTAATACTGGCAGGAAACGACTGAGGTCACCTAAAAAGCCTAAATTTAATTGGTTCATCATATAAAGCAATCCAGTCTCATCAGAAATTTTTTACTAAACCTCTCGATTCATATGGATTACTTTACCACTTTGGCACTTTACAAAGTTCATTTGAGATGGTTAGTTGCGTGGACTGTCAAAAGAGGGACAGAAATCTCTAAGATTTCATAAAAAATATTTTAAATTGTTTCGAAGATGAACGAAAGTCTTAGGGGTTTGGAAGAAATGAGGGTGAGTAATTGATAAAAAATACTCCCAAAAAAATGTGTGTTTCCATTTTTTTTTTTTTATTGAACTAACCCTTTAATACGCTTTTTGCTATATGTGAACACACCTTAAGAAAACTCTTCACTGAAAGATTCTCTGGTGAACCAAAAATGGTTCTTCAATAGCACCACTCATTTGTAGCGTTTTATACCAAAACCCTGGGTGGGATCACACAGAAGATTCTTTTCCACGTCATGATGGACACTTCATTCGCAAACGTCCATGCGCGTAAACGTGGCTAAGCGCATTGCAGATTACATGTCATTTCAGGAGACACTGCACTAAGATTAATACACTATGCTTGTCAACCTGTTTAGCAGGGAGGCCATTTAAATCGAATATTGTCATGGATATAGAAAAATACCATTCCACAGAAGCCCAATGAGGTAATTTGATTAGGCTTCTAAAATGGGAAATCTAACATGAACTAGCTCACAACTCATACAAATCTGATTTAAAAAGACATTAATAGAGAGGCCTAATGGGAAAAATGCCAATTAAGCATTGATTGCCCTGAAATGAATGTGCTCAGTGTTATAGAAGAGATGTTTGTGCGTGTATGTTCCCAAAGCAACCGACCTCAGTGTGTGACCTCAGCCCTATATGACACAGAAGCCTCCACAGGCGTCTCTCTCTCTCTCTCTCTCTCTCTCTGTCACACAGCTATGGCCGTTCGCCCATGGAGGGGATGACAACGCTGTATATTAATTGAGGGTTTTCAGAAATAATAATAATAACAATAAAAAATACCTCTCCACTATATCTCTCCCACTCCATCCGGCCCCCCGCTGTCAGACTACATTAAGAGGTGCATGCAGAGAAAGAGCGAATGAGAGAGAGAGGGGGGGCAATAGAAGAGAAGAGACGCCATCTCATCTCTCCTGAAGGCAGCAACAATTTCGCTCCATTGTAACAAGGTGCAGCCTAAACTGATAAATTGCAGATTAAATGACGGCCACACTTCACTTGCTCTCTCCCATCACACGTACACACACACGATGCCCTCCTTAATTTCACACGTTTCTGCTATTCGCTACCTTCTTGGCCTGTCAATTCTGCCTAATAGCAAGAGGCACTAAAACACCGGGGCCTGACAGACTCAGATCAAGAATGATGAACATCTCTTAGCAGTGAGAGACGCATCTCCTCAGTCCTGACTTCACCGGATGGCTGAAACTTCTTATGCAGGATTCTGCCGTGATCGTCCCGGAGAAGAGCTCTAGCTGACAGTGCAGACTATGGCCATGTCGAAGCCTCTGGGTTACAAATAATGGTAGAGAACGTCCGACAAATTGTTTTTTGCGATATGGTGGTGGGAAATAATGTATCATCAGTGATCACCATATTGTGCTATATAAAGCATTATTTAGGAAAAGGGTTTACAAACTTTTTAATGCCAAGGGCCAAAACTATATATATATATATTATATATATATATATATATATATATATATATTAGCTTTTAGTTTTATATTTTTGTATTATTAATTTTGATATGCGCTTTAGTCATTTTTATGTTTTTTAATTATATTCAGTTTTAGTTTTAGGCTCAATTTTAGTTCTTCAACTTTAATTTAGAATTGTTGCCTTGGCAAATGACATGAAAATAAGGTTAAGTTTTTCATCTAACATTTTGATTTTAATTTGTTTCAGCTTTATTTAAATTAACGACAACAATTTGTAGTTTTTGTTAACAACAATAACACTGAATCACATGCACAATTATAATTTATACATTGTTATATTATATTCGTCTTTTCACATTATGAACCCCCTATAACTCTTGTGGACCCCAGTTCGAAAACGGCTAATCTGAAACTTCAGTCCCTAATTTTAATTCTAATAAACAGAATCTTCCTTGATGATAAAAACAAACCAGGGCATTTATTTGCTGTTACAATTACTCATCAACAATAAATCACAGAAATGTTCATTGTTGGGAGTTAGAATGAAGTTCAGCAAAATAATTTGCGCTATTTATGATTTAGAATGTTTTTTTTTTCAAAGGTGTATAAAAAAAAAAAAAATGTGTATAAAAAAATAATATAATTTTTGAATGTTAAAACACTTTCTCCATTCCCAGCGTTATATGTAGAGTCATATTAAGCCAAATAAGTTATTTGTAGTTATTTGATCATTGAGTCTCTATGGTGTTTTCAAAATATTGTTCTGTTTGTTTTAGCTTTCCAGTCCAGCTCGACAACAGTGGCTCAACCAATGGTGTTGGTTTGGGGCGGGGCTATCTGTTTGACTGACCAATGACAAATGTGGTAAGTGTTCAGGAAACCAATTTGAAAACATACGTTTTTCATGCTAGTTGTGTGTTTATTGGGTGTTCATGCCATGCTTAAATAGCTTAACACTTTATTTTAGGCTATGGCTTTTTGGAGAGACCAGTTCATCACGTTATCAATGCTACCGTTTTTTTCAGAATCTGTTGTTCTAGTCAAAGGTGTTCCCAAATAGGCCTATGTGTGAACTCCCACATAGGCTCAAAATATTCCTCCATTTATCAAAAAATCGTAGCTTAGCTGATGGAAGAAAGACACAATTCTCATTTCCACAAGTCTGTTCCAGCCCCCGCCCAATAACTAGAAAAAAGCGCAGGAAGACATGAAACAGGGTCATTAAAAACCAAAACAGTGAGTAGATGCTTGTCTTCCACGGGTAGATTTGTATTGTATATTCTAATTTTACTGCCTAAATTAGAGAAATAAGCATTCCCATGTAAATTTATTCATGGTGAAGGAGAGGGAGTCTTAGGGGGGTGCACTAAGATCTGCCAGATAATGCATAATTTCAGAGCTGAGACCCTCATTTCTGCATCAAGCCCCTGCCGTAGCGCCTGGTCATTAAATGCTAAAATAATGGCAACCTCGCAGCTTCCTCAGCCTAATTGCCTCCTTCTCTAGCACTGCATTCTCAAGACAATAATGATGTAGTGTGCCTGTAGCACCAGCCTTTCTATTAATAAGATTGTATTTCTAAGTGTGCTGGATGACGCCAACGTCTTTGGAGTTCAATGCGCAGTGTGTGTGTGTGCATGTGTGCGAACAAGAAGTGACTGCCGTTTTCATGTTTACTGCACAATGCTTTAGCACATATTCTACCCGGCATTCTTTACCGTGTGTATATATATATATAACGGTCTAGGATTTCATCGCCGATCGGCTTGATGCAGGAGGACAATCAAAGAAGAAAAATTCTCATTAATAAAGCGTTATGTTCGCTTGTTTGCGCTGGTTGGCTTGCGGTGGTGGATCAAGTCTAAGCGTGTGGCATTTTAATGAAATTCACCCCCACTTTTTTAATTGGTGGGGTTTAAGGAGAGCGGCGTGTGCATTTCAAAGCGAGATCAATACGTTTGAGTTATTTTCGTGGATGAGCAGTTTTTCTGTAGTGTGGCTGTAATGAAGCTTTCTCTTTAGCTTACAAGCTAACGTGATTAGCATTGTACAGTCCACATACCAAACAAACATACCTTTTACCATCACATTATAGCATTGAAATCCCTGGCTCTCTGGAAGGCTCTTTAATGATGTTGGTTTGGTTGCTTGTTGATTTGCTCAAGACTGAAATTCTTCATCAAAGTCAGTTCCTCGTTTTGTGCTTTTGAATGTGTGCACAAGCATGTATAAACATTCAGCTTGTGACGGCCATAATGGCTCAGGAGTTAACGCTCAGAGCTCTTCGCCTCACACTCCGGCTCAGAGGAGTCTTTCCACAGGGCACTTAAGGCTTTATCTGGCCGTTGAGGGGAACCTCAAGTGGTTTTGACGGCATTGACTACCTTAAGCACCCTCTCAGCGCTAACTCTCTCTGAAACATTTAGCCTCTGCTCATCTTCTCGCATCCTTAAAAGCTGAAATTAATGACAGGAGCTCAGCCGCTCATTTATAATTGCTTCATTATACGGCCGTGTTCTCCTGACAATAATGGTGTTTGTGGTGTATTTCTAATTATGTGGCATTTTTTTGCGCTCGTTATCAAGGACTTCAGGTTTCCTCTAATTGCACAGAAATAATGACTGCCTCTGCCTTAGCCTCGTCTGCTGCTCGCTAGACGTGTCTCTCTTGGATTGCATCACAAACAGTCTCTCCGTGTCACTAGAGTCTTGTCAGGATGGCCACAAATGCCCAAACATCACTCCTGGTTGGCTTCAGCTGTCCTCTTTGGCCCTTGGGTTCATGGCAGCGACTTTCAAGAAAGACTTTGGGGGATTTTACCAAAGGGATTTATTGTTTGTAAATCTTCTCATAACATGTAAAAAGGTGAAATTGGGACATGGACTCATTCCATCAAGCCAACAGATCTTATCTCTTCTGTCTAGGCTATCTATAGGCTATCTATCTATCTGTGGGAACGTTTACACAAAAATGATATGCTTAAAACAGAGAAGTTTTTCCTTTGAGGTTTTTCAGATACAGATGACACCATCCCCATTCACAAGGATCTGCGAAAACGATTAAAAATGCTGTATTCTGCTATCAGGCCCTTAGATGGCGATGAAGCACTATAGGTTGAACACGAAAACGCATGTGCATGACGCAATCGTCTTCAGAGATTCGCATTTTTGTTGTTTACACAGAGAACTTGCACTTCGAAACACATTTTCAAAAGTTTGCGTTTTCAGGCACCCGAAACACAGTTGTCGTGTAAACGCATAAAAGGTTTCACTTTTTTAGTCGAAAACGGTGTAATGTCTGTCTGTCAGTCTGTAGCTATGTTTCCATCCACATATTTTTATGCACATTTTGGGATATTGCATAATCTATCTGTCTGTCCAAGTAAAAAAAATAAAAAATAAATACAGAGTAGTAATATACAGTTATACAATGTATAATTGTGTTTACAAACTTTCACACCATTTTAGCTTACATTTGTGTGAAGTTTCTTAGCCATCAAAGTATGTAGGCTATAAGCATGCTCTGAGGAAAGTGACATGCTGCATGCGACACTTAAGCGCAAACATCTCTCTGCCCAGCAGGGCAAGAAAATTTCAAACTAAATGAAAACAAACAAACACAAAAATCATAATTATATCCAATAAGGCCCCTGAGGAGATAATCTCGCCACCCGACGTGTTCGAGCGATGACATTTGATGATGCATCCTGCTTGATAATCTGTTGCAGTGATGATGATAGCATCACCAATAAAGTCTTCTTTAGATAGAAGCTTAATTCAACTGCAGGAGATTAAAAACCTGCGCTTAACGCCCACTGCGCTCAGCTGTTCCTTCTCTCCGTGTTACATCGACGGATATGGATAATGCCATTATAATAATTAAAGTGTGTCATAAGCTGAACAAGCCTCGCTGTTTGGAGTGGTGTGTAATGGTGACCACCACTGATACTTCCATTTGGGAAAGAAATCCATTTACGTCTGAAACAAATAATAAAACACCAGGAGCATTAGAGTCAGTTTTATTCCACTGTTTAAAGAAAGACGAAAGCAAGTCTAACTATTTTCTCTCTTTTTCTTGCTTCCCCCCCCTCTCTCTCTCTCTCTCTCTCTCTCTCTCTCTCTCTCTCTCCTCTCTCTCTCTCTCTCTCTCTCTCTCTCTCTCTCTCTCTCTCCTCTTTTTTTGGATTGTGCTGTTGCAGCATCTACCTCCACCACAGTAGGAGCCCTCAGAGGCGGACTTAATTAGTTGCTAAGAGAAAGCCGGCTCTAGCGTGGAGCCGCTAGTTCTGTACAGATCCAAGTTCTACTGTGAACTTTGCTAATTATCAGGTAGTCTGTAATTTTCCCCTCTCCCATGTGGCCCCTGACAAAGAGCTGCAAGAATAGAGGGAACAATTAGATGAAAATGATGCATAGATGTTGAGAGGGGGGTGAAAAGCAAATGGACATTTTTCATTTTCCACTCTGAACGTGCTCGGCTGCCCGGCGAGCGCTCATTGTTTTAAAGTCATGAATTATATCTGAAAGAAGACATTGTAATACAGTGAATTTTCAACTCAAATGTACATGGCTGAATGTCGATGAGGAAACTTATTTTAGCATGTAGTACATTTAGAGATTATTCCATAGAAGATGATTATGGTATCATTCTATAATTTTGTTTTCACTCAGATGCACGTTAAATAAGCCACTGGCATTGCAAAGTAAGATTTAGGGTAAACTAAAATATACTTTAATGTCATTTCTATTGAAACTGTAAGCCTGTACTGTAATATATTTGTAATTACCAGTGGTGGAAATGGCCAAGATTCACTGGAGGGAACCTAGTTGGGGAAATATTTTTATTTTGTTTTTAAACCATAGATGCAGAAAATCCCACTATATTTACGTATAAAAATTGCATAGCATTTGGAGGCTGTTATGTGGATCCTGGTAATTAAACACTTGTAATGATGAAGTTTGAATTTAATTTACGCACGCACGCACGCACACCACCAAAATAAGTGTACTACTTTAAAGCATTACAAAAGATTATTAAAACAAAACATACTTTTGTAAAAGTATGCTTAAGTGTGTTAGGAAACATGAAAGTCTACTGTTACTACAGAGCAAGTACACTTAAGTAGCCTTTTATATCAATAATAATATATTTTCTGCAAGGACCGTTTCTTTTGTACTTTTACACTACAAGTGTAATTAAAGGTCACTTCAAGGGTAGCATGTTATAGCAGCAACATTAGCTCATCTGGTAGTGCTTGGTGCTAGCAATGTAACTTTACTGTCTGTTAGTCACTTTAAAAGGAAAAGTGTCTGAGAAATGTAAAAGCTGTAGAGTGTGCACTAGCAAATGGGTGTGAATCGTTTTGTGCATGTTCATTTTTATGATCTATTATGGAAGGGCTGTGACATGATAAGATCAGTATTCAGGCATTTGCCAGGACATTTATGAGGACATTGCCATCTGCATTAACCCATTAATATATTCAAATGCCAAGAGTGCCAGGATAGAATTTCTGTTCTGTCTTTTATATAGACACCCGGTGTCACTTCATGCCAGTTTCGTAACGGTCTTTGCTTCTTGAGTGGCCTTTAAAGTTCAGTGTGTCAACATCACAAGCCATTTTTAAAGTCTTTAACATTATCATGGAAAAATTATGTGATCGTTAAACACCCAAGGGGATCCTGATAATCGCAGGGCACCCTATCAAGATGAAGGAAGCATGCGTGAGAGTGAAAGTAGACCTATAGTAAGTGAAACTCAAACAATAATATAATTATAATTATACATCAGTTACATCTGGCTTTCAAACCTGATTGGCTGAGTGTTGTTCCAACAGCTAACAGTCCAACAACACTGAGACTTTTCTCTGTTTGTATCATTCTGATTGTCTGTTTTGGTGCCATTCAATAAAGTATGTGAGCAGTGCCAAGTGGAAACCAAATTGTAGAATTTTATCTGAAGCAAATTTTTTAATTTAATTTTGGTTGGAGAATTTCCAGTTGTGACATTGTACTGTCCGAGTAATAAACTAAAAGTAGTGAGACTACTAACTTAAAGGGATAGTTCACCAGAAAATTTCTGTCATCATTTATTCACCGTCCCATGCCCACAAGATTTTCGTTCATTTTTGGAATACAAATGATAGTTGACATGTACGATCAAACCTTATTGGTTCAATCATGCTTGCTTGACCTGCGAGGTTTCTCATCAAGCAAGTACGGTTGAGCTGCCATTCACCATATGTGCTGTGCACTACGTATATAAGCATTGATCAATGTTTATATGTGAATAAAAGCTAAATTAAACCAGTTCATCAAATAAAGTGATAGTGTCTCTTCAGAAGACTTGTTTTAAACCAATTTCTGTGGATCTTGTTTACAATGTCTTTATGAACTTTATGAAGTGTCAAAGGTTTAGTTGCATTGACTTTCAATGGAGGACAGACATCTGCTAGGTTAACTGAGGGAGTAATTAAACATGCTCACTTAAATGATTCTATCTTTCTCTATCACAATCATGTTGCAAAGTCTAGCCAAATCTCTCTTTCATATGTAGTGTTGGAAAGTCTGATTCATACCAGTGAATTCATCCTAAATAAATCTCTTTCTCATATGTTGAAATGTAAAATCTGATTCAATCGGTTAATCCTAAACAAATCTCTTGCTGATTTCGGAACCATATAATACTACTCTGACTATTTGTGCCATAGAAAGATGTGGTAAAATTAGTACGAGTATATTAGTATGCGGTTCCGAATTCAGCATCCGAATTCGACCTAAATAGTATTTTCTTGTCAAATATAATCCAGTAATCTTTTTTTACAACTTCGAGAAAGCATTTTCTTTTTACAGTGTTAAAAGCCAAATTGCTCTCAAATACACACTACACTTATGTATCCTCTGTCACAATGCCATCCTCATCACACAAGTTCCTTCTCCCTCCAGAACTCTAAAAACCAAACAAGTTTTGGTATTGCGAAACACTCATTACCATTTGCTGGTAACCGTCTGAAGTTGTTAGTTTGTAAGATGCAAGTTTGTCTTTCTCCACCCCCTTCGTGCTCTATCTCTCCCGTCCACCCTGTCGCTACAGAGTCTCCGTGTCAGTGATATACCAGGGGAAAAACTTTTAACATGCACGCCAGAGAGCTCGCAGAAAATAATCCACTTCTACCACACTGCCTTTAATTGTCCCTCAGAGACCAGCAGAATTGGAATCTAAGTGGAAAAGCAGCCTAACTCTCCATCCCTCTGTCTCTCTTTCTTCACTCCGTCTCTCTAGGGTGGGTGGTTCTCAAGATGGAGGAAGGAGTGGCAGTTTGTTTTGGGCCCTGCGTCGTGGCTGTCTTTATATTGTTGCGGGAGCTTGGTCTTTTCCTGTTCTTCTGCGCTCTCTCGCTCTCTTCCTCTCAGCTCCAGACTGTTGGGCTTTATTAACCCTCCTAAGCACGGGGGACCTAAGGGAGGTCAGACATCGGTCGTTAAAAATCTATTGTGACTCGTCGGGAAAATGAATAAATGAGCACATTATTCCCCCCTTCGTGTTCCGCGCTGTTTGTCTAATCAAGTGCGAGCGGCGGGCGAAGTCAAGCGGGGCTGACGCGCACATTTTATTTAAGTTTTTTGGTCTGTCAGAGGAGCTTAGAGGTGTAATGAAGAAAGGAGCGGTGATTTGAAATATAATCCCATTACCCTGATGAAATTACAAAGACGGTGAGAGTTCACAAATCACACGCTGTGTTTTCTATCAGCAGTGATGCCCCTGTTGAGGTGGTGGCACCCAATGGAAGCCGGCACAGCCAATGAGAAGTGACAGCACTGTAACAGCACTGAGACCGCAGAGCAGGGGAGGAAAGCGGGCGTCTGGATCCCTCTATACATCACGCTGGTGCTGCGTTTTTCATTTAGCTCACACCAACCACTGACATTGGCGGCCCGTGTTTATTAAACATTTCCTCTTTACGATGCATTTTACAATGTAGGCTATATATTACAATTTTTACTCAATTATTTTTGATAGTTTACTAATAAGAAGTGTACTTTACTAATGATGTGTGCATAAAATGTGCTCAAACAACATCAAGTCAAGTGTTTTTCCAAAGGACTGTGGGACAGCCATAGTTAAATAAAATACTAGAATCCTTTTCACACATAAATATTTAAACGGTTTATTTCAGTTTTTGTTTAGCTGATCACAGTGTTAATTATATTATGGTTCATATTTTTATGAGGATTTTAATAGATACATAAAAAGTTTAAAAGTGGCAACAAACAAAAGTAAGGCCTGGTAAAAAAATAAATAAAAAATAAGTGATCTCTATACGATATAACAAAAAAGTTGAAGAGATAATAATACAATATAATAATAATAGTATGTTTCATTTATATAGTGCCTTTCCAAAGCTCAATGACTATTTCATAAACTTTAAGAAGTATTACAAGTTATTAATTTAGCTTTTTTTCCCTCTAGGTCTAGGCATAAATGTAAGTTAGTTGCATACAAAACTTTTAATTTATTTTGATAATGAAGAACGGTTTGAGAATGAAAAGCAAGACTGATTATCCTTTTGCTTACTGCTAGTTCATCTGACTTGTTTTAAAAACACAAATTAGTACTTAAATATTAGCATAATGGCTATATTTATGCAATTGGCCCATGATTATAATAAGAATCAATCTCTTGGCATAAAAGTCCTGAAGTTGAATAAATACTCAAGTTTAAATGTATTGACGAAACATGATTACTTTGTTAAAATGCTCCCACACAGGGTTTGTGCACAAATACATACAGTTTCGTACGTACCCAATGTGTGAAGAAATAAAGATATATCAAACGCAATGACCATGTTAGCGAGACATCTGTGTGGTAATGGAAAGATTATGTGCGTCCTCGCTCAGGTACTTACTGCGTAATCTCACAATTCAATCTGAGGCAATCCCAGCGAAGTGGGCATTGTGTTATTTGTGAGTGTGGAATCCATATACCCTCTTTGATTTTTCCATTTGATAAGCCCAACGCGAGCTATTCATTCCTCAGAAAATAAAATACAGTTGCATTCTGGTTGCGGAGGGTGTGAGGGGTAAATATTATCTTTCAGAGTTCCCTTGTCTGTTCTCTCTCATAGTTTCTGGTTTAATTGGTTGCTTCACGTGCCCTTTAGGAGAACATTACAGAGGGCTAATAATGCTAAAATCTACATCTGCCTATAAAACACTAGCCATTTTTAACACTAATGAAGTCAATAGTTTCTCGGTTGTGAAGTAGTGAGTGTGCACATGAAATGTGGATTAGGCTACGGTGCAGGAGTACAGCATGCCGCAGATTGCCCTTTCTCAGAATAGAGTTGTATGGAGGTTATTTGTGTCTAATTGGTGTGGTGGAATGATAATGACTTGACTGAAATGCCCTTTTAAGCATCACAAGCTCACACATAGCTTCTCCATTGCCCCGGCGCTCAACTTATTGACCACACGAATGCGTTTCAGGACTATAATGTGGAAACTTCTTCAATAATTACATTATGTATCTCCAATTAGGCCCAAGTACACACTGTGCATACTGAATACTGAATTTGAGTCACACTGAAAGGGGTAACACTCTTAATTCTGTCATCAACTACTCACTTCATGTCATTTCAAAACCCAGAGATTGTAAAATAAATCCATATGAATGTCTCCTGAAGAGAGACAATCACTTTATGATGAAAGTATTTAATTTAGGCTTATATTCACATATAAACTTTGATCTGTAAACATGCATAGAGCACTCAAATTTGGTAAATGGAAGCTCAAGCACACTTGCTTGACGCGTGAGAACCAATGAGGTTTCCAAGCAAGTCTCGTGTTAAGCAAGTATTCGTTGATCAATGTTTATATGTGAATAAAAGCCTTGGAAACATGGAATCGAAGTGATTGAAATCGATTACATAATGAAGCATGTCAAGTTAATAATATGCTTAAGGAGATTCCAGGAAGCCAGATATAAAAATATCGGTATTGTTACTGACCAATCAAATTTAAAACGTGCCCAATCCTGTCCTCAATCCATACATCAGTTTTGTGTACACAACGAGCTCATACGTAGCTTCTCCATTGCCCTGGCACACTCGATTTATTGACCACACATACATTTCAGGACAATAATGTGGAAACTTCTTCAGTTATTGCATAATGTATCACATCTATCTCCAATTAGTCCCAAGTACTGTACAGTACTGACGAATGCTGAATTCTGGAGTTGGACTTAATGCAACTAGTTGCAACACTTCACCGCATATAGAAAGCAGACTGAGCAACAGTCATAATGAGCACGTCAAGCTAATATTAGTGAAAATACCCTGGAAGCCAGATATCAACATATCGTCTTGTTACTGACCAATCAAATTGGAAACTTGCTTGATTCTGTCCTCGATCCGCTCATCTATTCCGTGCACGCGACAGCTTGTCATGTGCATGCGAGCAGATTGTACAGAAAAAATACTTTGCTTTCCCCTCTGCCCAGTGGAAAACATGGCTGTCATGTGCCCATCCACGCTCAGCTTGCCCGACCGCCTTTATTCAAAGTGACAGTACAAGGGCTGGGGACCCTCTCCTCTGGCACCCCGGCTCCAGGCCTGCCCATGCGTCTCTGCGGCAGCACATTAATTCTAATAAAGCCTCACTTTAGCGGACGAGAGTCCCGCGTGGGGGGTGGGGTTGCGGAACGGGGGCCAGAAGAAGTGGTATAAATACACACTTTAATGAAGGGAGGACATGGGCGCAGGTGGCACGGCTGGGCAGGTGGCACCTCACGCCCTCGGGCTCCTGGGCGACACCGCTGTTGCTGCGTGCCCCGCTCTGGGGGGTTGAAGTGGTGGAGATTGCATTTTAATTACCAACCACTTCCTCTCCGTCCTTTACAGGGGTCACAGCCTGCCTGCGCCTCTTGGAGTTGAAGGTGGGAGATGTGGCGCAGGTAAAGTTTGTGAATGTTTACAGGCATTAATGTACGTCATACGAAAAAATATCGGTCCAAAAATTTACGTCTTGGGAGAAAATTACATGTAAGCCTACATTTTCTGTTAAGTTTAAGGACATTTCCTTTAACCCACAAACACAATGCAATGCAAAATTAAAAATACAGGTACAACACTTTAAATCAATTAAAATCAATACAGAAAATTACTTCAATCAAATACAAATTCCGCTTTTTACAGAGTTTTCTTTGAGTATAGACAATAATATTTGAGAGATTACCGTATTTCTTCTGTTCATGAAAGTATTCTGAAAAAATTATCACATTTTCACAAAACTATAAAGCAGCACAACTGTTATCAAATTTGATTAAAATAATACATGGTTCTTGGGAACTAAATCAACATTAGAATAATTTCTGAAGGATCATGTGACACTGAAGACTCAAGTAATGGCTGATGAAAATTTAGCTTTGCATCACAGAAATTACATAATATAATATGTTAAAACAAAGTTATTTTAAATAACAACATTTCACAATACTTTTGTTGCTGTATTATTATCGAAAAAAATTGTTGATTGGATTTTGAGATGTGGGTGTCAAATGTGGAAGCAGATGAACACATGGTTTAAGTCGAGTAAAGGCTGGAAGACACTACACGAATTTTTCTCATATTGTTGCCCCAATTTACAAGTTCGAAAGTCCGAGCCAGTCTGGAGATTTGATTTAACAGATTTCACAGAAAATCCAACCTGATCTCATGACAATTCGTACGAATTTTACGAAGTGGCTAATTCGTACAAATTCATACGACCTCACTCGATTTTTGCTAAATCGTACATATTTCGAAACTTTCAAAAACATTTTTAAAAAATTAACCGACCCTAAATTTTTGAACAGTAGTCGTGATATAAAGTGATTTAAGAGTCCTGAGCCCCATGTCAGGGTTTATATTTTCTCTTTTTTGTGGGGAAAAAGAGAGAAAACCTCTCATGTTCATTTTTCCACTGAGGTAAAAGTTTGGGCTTTGAAACAGTTTGTGTTTTGGATTCTTTCGAATCCACATACCAAGGCTGCAGTCTGAGTGCGATTCCTGAGTTATCCTCAAACCGCGAAAGAACTTGACATATTTACAGCCAGCACTCTTCAGTCCTTGAATCATATATGTCCAGTGCATTTCCATAGGGGAAAGGGGGAAATGTAGAGCCTCGCTCATGTGTTAAACCACCCTGGGGGCCCATTCATTAAACATCACTTAAAACTGAAGTCCACACCTGGTTTTCTTCTCTCATTTTTTCGCACATTCTCTCCCCCTCTTTCTCCTTCTCTCTCTTGGGTAGGCCATCCTTCTCTCCTTGCAGTGCTAACTCAAAACTCCTGACATTTTAAATGTTTCTTTTCTGGGATTCGGGTTTCGAGCGTGAGCAGTGACCTTGGTGGGAGATGCTTTATGGATTTGACCTGGGAGTCCCCTTAAGAAGCTTGGCTCCTGGATCGGTAGGATGACGGAGGGAAGGAATGAAGGGAAGAAGGAAAAGGATGGACAATGGTGGGGGTTGGGGGTGTCTGGAAGCACAGGACAGGTGAAGCTGCTGCCTCCCCTCCTCTCGTCCTGCGACTCAGGGGAAGAGGCACTTCAGCACGCCAGCACAGATGTTGTTGCATTGTCTGGAGCTCCAGCCCAACGGGGAGCAAGCTCTCATTAGCTATTGTCTTCCACTCACTGTAGATCCTTGTGATAAATGCAGCAGTCGCTGCTAGACCGCCATGCCCAAAAAAAGCACCTCGGATGGTTTAAAAAAAGAAAAGGATGAGCATCCTCAACAAGTCTTGTTTAATTCAAGATATTCATTTTCTCTATGAGTCTACATATTTTATCATGTTAATGTGTCTATGGTTTAGAAGTTTAAAACATTCAAACTCACTCCTGTCTGTCAGTGCCATATATACAACCTACTATCAGCCTCACTGTATTTGTCATAAAAACAGATCTTAATGGTGAAATCATTGGGGTGTGTGGAATACAGGATGTCATTGATGTTTTATGAAGATTAACTATTATATAAAGCACAGAGCGTGGTATCAGGACCACGCCAGAGCAGTTTACACAATATATAATGTACTCCACCATGAGGAGAAAGAATCCCATGATTATCTAGGCCCTACACCTAAATTCAGCCAAAAGTGCAACAGTCAGGTTCAAGAAGTAAAAATCCTGTTTTTGAGCGAGAACTTTGAGCAATAAACCGTTAAAGAGTTTGTTGAAGCCATCTGCCTGCATTATTTCAGCTTATTAAATAATCATGTTTAACAGTAGAATTCCTGGTGAAAAACCATGATTCTGCAAAGAAGTCTCCACCAATCAGCGAAGCGAAACAAGCATTTTGTAATTGACCCTTCGCAAAGACCCGCCCCCCTTAGTTACTGTCGCTATGTCCGACAAGCTACGCCGCTCTCATGCTCTCACCATGTTCTCACGCAGTGAAAAATACATCGCGGAGCAGAGAGGAGATTGACAACACGCGGACAGACAGGACAGACTAGGTTACTTTTCGGTTACTTTTGATATTAAACATATTAAACAAACACTCACCTTTCAAATATGGTCATTTCTTGAAAGAAATTTAAACAATAAATACCGTTTTGTGGCTCTTTAATGTGTCGTGACAGATCGCTGTAGAGCATCAGTTAAAGCTGCTCGTGAACCGATCATCTCTTCCTTCTAGTTCATTTATAGAATCAATAAACCTGAATGGACATAAGGAGGAGTGTTGTTTTAACCGCGGAAAGGCGTCAGTATATTCAGTTTTTGAAGTTCAAATCCTCCCATGTTAATCTACTAACTCTCCTGACTGCTTTGTCGGACAAAATGGCGGATGGCGAAGTATGATTGGTCAGAACACCTGTCAATCAAGCTCCACTCGAATGGTCAATTGATGTAATAGTGTCAGTCTCCCTACGCTCTTAAAGGTGCAGTAAGCAAATTCTGTTGAATCGCTGTTGATATTTGAAATCAACCAAAACAAACACACCCCTCCCTTAATTTCACTGCCAACAAAATACACAAACACACAATGCAACAGCGGAGGTGTCTGTTTATCATGAAGCAAAGCAAATAAAATGCGTCACGAAAATCAGACAGCTGACGGTAGCCATTTACTTCCATAGTATTTTTTTTTCTACTATCCATGTCAATGGCTGCCGTCAACTGTCTGGTTACTAGCATTCTTCAAAATATCGCCTTTTGTGTTCAACAGAAGAAAGAAACTTCAGTGTGAGTAAATGATGACAGGATCTTAATTTCTGGGTTAACTATCCCTTCAAAATTTGAATAGCTTTTAAAACACTAGGCATCATACAGTACATACGCTTAACGACTTTGTAAATGGTTGCTGAGAGATCAAACGTTTGATATCTTTTGAATGAATGGAATCATATTCTGAAACTAAAAAATCAGTTAATGTGTCAGTGCGCATCATACACAGATTTTCCAACGCTATCTCACGACCAATTAGTAAGAATTCGTACAAGTGATTAAAAAGTGCCTAATTCGTATGAATTCGTACAAGTGATTAAAAAGTGTTCGTACGGATTCGTACAATTTGTCTAAACCCACGTGATGGGTAGGTTTAGGGGCGGGGTCAGGGGTAGGTAATTCCTTCGAATTCCTACGAATTGGGAAACTCAGAAAATATGTACGATTTAGCAAAAATCGAGTGAGGTTGTATGAATTTGTACAAATTAGCCACCTCTTAAAATTTGTACGAATTGTCGTGAGATCGGTTCGGATTTTCTGTAAAATCTGTTAACTCAAATCTCCAGACTGGCTCGGACTTTCGAACTCGTAAATTGGGGCAACAATATGAGCAAAATTTGTGTAGTGTATTCCAGCCTTTAGTTGTCTTAAACTATGTGTTCATCTGCTTCCACATTTGAGTGCAACACCCACATCTCAAAATCCAATCAACAACTGATTCATATCTAAGTTCTTTTTTCGAGAATCAGTAACACTTGGCTGCACAGTACAATGCAGGAGAAAAGTTTGTCGCCACACTTCCGTTTAATTGCAACTACGTATACGCATCCAGAGCACATGACCAAATCAGTACATGAAATCACATCCTCCGTCAATTGTAATTAAGACATCATTTAGAAATCTAATTGCGCCTGGATAGTGCTTTACAGATGCCATTTTAAAAGACCTTGACCCCTACATGCAGGGAATATTGTGAAAGACTCAATGTTAGATTCACCTCTTTAATGTCCTCATCCAGAAAGACATGAAGGCCATATAGCATTGTTTCTCTAATCCTTTCTTCCCAGCGCTCTCATCCCTCGCTGCTTTTCCCCAGCCGGGGCTGTGAACACATTGCAGTGCCCGAGGGCAGTAGCGTGGACAACCTGTGCTCTCCTCACATGAGTGAGCGGCGAGCGGTCCAGGGATCCGAGCTGGCACGCTCAGCCAAACAGGTGTATGATGGGAAGACGCGGGCTGTGAAGGGTGAATTTTCTTACATGGAGGTAATGTTGCTTTTGAAGCCAGTCTTGCTGTTTGGACCTGACTCAAGAAGCTTTTACACACATTGCAAAGTGACTGTTTTGAATAAAATTGCCTCACGGGTATGAATGGCATGAATTTTTGATTATGCCATGCATTTTTCTCTTTTCTTAACCCTTGTGGTCTGTGGCCACTTGAGACATTGTCTATGCTCACATTTACTGCATTACTGAATAAGTATACAGTGATAATTTAATAATTTTAATACTTTTTATTTAAATCCTTTATAAATTATTTTTTGTTGGCTTTTTGCCAGTAGGATAGCTAAGATAGTAAAGAACTGACTAAGAAATTCCCAATCCTGCCATTTATATGTCATTATCAGTTATGCATGTCAACAATATTGCTGTTTGGGGTGTGGAATTGCATTATTAAAAGGGAGACACAGTAATGTACCATCCTTAATAATGTAACACCACACCCTAAACGCCAATACAATATATCTTTGTACTCAAAACAATATCCTGTTGTCTACAGATCTCTGACTCTTAATAACATGGTGTAAAAAGCTGAGTTAGTCCCACTCTACACATTGGAATAAAGAAATGACACAGACTCCCTTAGGAGTCACTAAAGCCATTGGACATAAATCTCGAGCAGTCCCGCTCTTGAAGGCTGGACCTTGGGTTACCATAAGAGACCATGCTAGTGGTTATTAAGTGAAAGTTTCCAATCGATAGCCAGAGAGGTGTAATCAGGGAGGGTTTAATTGCACTGGGAGACGACATCTATTCAGGTTATTGCCTCAGCTGTCCAGTGAGGGTTCATTTCCGCTTGGCGCCTATTTCTTTCCTATACTCATGAACCCGTCCCGGGCTGTGCATAAGAGCAGAGAAATGGATAAGAATGACCCTAACCTTTGACCCGGTCACCTTTTTAGTGTGAGGTCACCCAACCGGAATAGATTTTTAATTCAATGCATTATAATATCACTATAGTAGACTGATTTTATGCGCAATAAAGAAAGGGTACAAAATGGCTGCTTTATGGGTCTTGTCTCATCCAAAACGATGAGCCCCTGAAGTCTATTAAAACACTTTGTTATTTTAAGTTTTACCAATGAATCAGCAAGTAGAAATGTAGTGTGCTTGGTTTTTAGAATGGAAAAAATATTAAGAAATGTACCAAAAGAAGACAATAACTCGGGCTGTTAATTTAATTTGCTCATTTAGTGTAATTATTATTATTATTATTTTTAAATATATAAAACACAATGCAATAAAAAGGAACTCTATTTAAACCAAATCACACTTAACAAGAGAACAAAACAGAACAGTTTTAAAATTGTTGCTAAATCTCTGCATCTTAAAAATGTGGTGAGACACTTAAAAAAAACAGCGAAACACGATTCAACAACTAATAATACTTGTCAAGTGCACTGGTAAAATTTCCTAACAAATATCACAGACGAAATGCAAAAATACTTCCTCTGTGAATGTTCCCTAAGTGAGCCTCAGACAGATGAACAAACTCAATGACAAAAATGGATTCCTGTGGGCTGTAGGTCTTATTTTTAATGATGCAGAAATAAAACAAACAGTATATTGCCTTCTAAAGCCACTTTTTGTAATGCTTCCATCTGCCTCAATTTTATATTTATAGACTCCAATGCAATTAATTCCAATTAATTCTATATTAACTGGCATATCATATAATTAATTTGATTAAACGCTTGATAGCCCAAATAATCAAATGTTCAATGTGGCTATCCAAAACAGATAAAAATGTCTCAGCATTTAATCTTTTAACTGTTGTAGAAAGAGTGCCACGAGGAAACTGTGCACCATACGGGCCAGTCTGTGAGAATGAGAGCAGTTTTTTGGAGAGGAGTTGATTTGGCCCCGTCTCCCCTGTAAAGGCTGCGGGCTATTAATTTCTAGCTCCATGTGCTGCCTGATCACCAAAAAATTCCACGGGGCGACTTATTGCGGGGCAATTTAGTGCCACCAAATGACACTGATGTGTATGGATGGCTGGTGTCGCGTCAAATCTGGTAGATGTCAGTAAATTGGAACATATGTTGCTTAAACTATAACATCAGGATAATTCTCCCTTTTAAGATGGCTCATAAAACGGCAATTTACGAGCTCAAATTTGAGGTGACGATAACATAGATAATTTTTAATGGAAGGTTAATGTGGGAATCAAAAGATAAAATCCAAAGCCTTTGGCCTTTTGTGAGAGAGCTGTCTACTGTATGGCTGCAGAAAAGAAAAAAGAAAAACGTACACGTATTTTATGCACCGTGGGGTGTTCCCCTTTCATTACGCTTTATAGCTTAAGGCATAAAAATATACTGAATATTTTCATGGATAATAAAATGTAAGATCCAAGCATGACAGAGAGAGACTAAAAGAGAAAAGAGAAGCTCAGCAAGTATTCCAGATACACTGATACATACAAGGAACTTGTGCTCAAACTGTTCCCCATCACCCAAGATTTAAGATCCCTCTGGAGTGCTGGATTGTGCTGAGGCTCTTTGTAGCGTCTCGTCCTCACCGGTTCTCTCTCAGGGCCCGGGACTGAACAGTTGGCGTTTGGCGGGCTACGTTATTCCCAGTGCTGCTCCTTCCTAAATAGGCCACATCAGAGAAAACATGACTTTTCACTATTTTAATAAATGGAGCCCTGTCGTCTTCATTATTAATAACGTCCCAGCGTACTTTTCGGATTCGGTTTGTGCAAAGCTACATGAGTAATTTATATTCACGTGCACGTGCGAGACTTTGGCCTCCAGTGTATGCATTCTCACTGTCTTTTCTAATGTCAGATATGTGTAGCAAGATAAAATTTTAATGTTTACCAGGGCATTTCTGACCTCTCTAATCCACCTGGTTATTCGTAAAATCAACCCAGCACAGAGGTGCAATTAATCAGTGTACAGTGACCTATCCAATTCAAACTGTGTTTGAATAGCAATTTGCATTGAGAAATAAATATGTACTCTGACTAAAAATTAATGATTGTAAAGCTCAGGGGGGTTTTAAACATATAATAGCAAAATAAACTATGAATAAAGATGTTTCCCTTGAAAGGGGACCCTGTTAAGATATAAAGCCAGCTGTATCATTTTTATTAAACTAGAATATCATATTGTGTATATAAAATAAGAAGCTTGATGTTATAAAGAACATGTTCTTTGTAAGATTAAATAGCTTTTATTCGACATTGTATTAAAGCCAAAACATATTTTTTAAATATTACTTGGGAATTATTACCCCCCCCCCCCTCTCTCTCTAGATTTCAAGATTAAAATAGCTTTATTGGCTCAGTGAAATAAATCTTTACATTGCCAAAGCATTAATAAAACTATACAATAGGCCTTGACATTATCTTTTTTGCTTACAAGCCACTCTGCATTTTCACTGGCCACAATTTTAACATTGATACCATGGGGAAAAAACTGCCATATAGATATTTTTTATATTGTTTAATAATGTAGGAGCTGGTATATTATGCTGCTGTTACTTTAAGACCTGACACACATACCTGTTACACATGCGCTTTCTTTACTATTTATGTTCACTTAAAACACTTCAAACTTAACAGACCAGCATTTTGAGATTATGTTGTGTTTAAATGCGACTGTTAAAGCTTAAGAAGCATTGGGGTAAAAACTCAATTTAGTACGGAAAGGTGAGAACACAAAATCGGCGAGAATGAGTAAAATGATGTGCAATATGCGCAATCCCACGCCGAAATTCAAACGCTGCAACACTAACGATGTTCATCCGAAGCAAATTAAACGAGTGAGGGGAGGCAGGTTTGTGTGTCAACTCACTGTCAAAGACATCAGAGAGCGAGAAAACGGAGCTGGTATCATGCATCTATTCTGTAGAAAATTAGTATTGGAAGCGTTTCAGATATTTCCGTGTCAATATGTATCGGATTTTTTTTTAATTTTTGACAACACTACAATGCACTTAGTTTATTATTAGTTATTTCAGATGCCTTTTTTAAAAAGACTACAACTGAAAAATATTTATATATATAAATGAGTGACTGTGTTACACACCACTGCTGAAATCCACCCGCATTTGAATAAAAAGACCCATTGATGCAGCCACTGAGTGTCAGGATCTGTAGTAAGACAAAGCACAGATTTCACCTCATTCACAGACAGTGGTGGTGATACTATGTTCTCTGGCCTACTTTCACAGTCATTCTTCCCCAGACCCCCGGGCAGAGAGAGGAGCCCGACTGTGAGGATCTACAGGCACAGGAGCTCACTCACATGTCTAGACCAGCGCTCACGCTGCACCTCTGCTCTCTGCTTTTCACAAAAAGAGAGAGTATGAGTGTATCAGTGTGGCACACTGCAGCTATACAGCGAATATGATTGTTTCTTCTTTTCAGAGTGCTAAATCCCATTCTGTTCACACCGAGTTTGGTTATTTAGAACTGAATTCACAAGTGAAAGTGATGCGAAACAATAAATGCTTGATTCAAAAGTTTGGGGTCGGTAAGATTTTTAAGTATTTTAAGCATAAAATAAGTCTCTTATGCTTACCAAGGCTACATTCATTTGATCAAAAATACAGAAAAAAAATGTAAAATTGTGAAATATTATTACAATTTAAAAGAACTCTTTTCTATTTGAATATATTTTAAAATTGAACAGCCGAAATTACTCCAGTCTTCAATGTTACATGATCCTTTTACCATGATACAGGATTTTTTGAAGAATGTAAAGTTTTCAAAGGAACAGCATTTATTTAAAATAAAAAATCTGTTGTAACATTATAAATGTATTTACTGTTACTTTTCATCTAGTTAATGCATCCTTGCTGAATAAAAGTATTAATATCTTTAAAAAACAACTTTTAAACAGTAGGCTACATCGAGTCTGCATAGTGTGTACTGAACTGAAGCATATACTTTTTTAAATACATAATTAACAGTGCATTAATCGGTGCGAGTATGATTTTTAGTGCTGGGGACTGGATGATAGTTGTGCAGAATGTAGTGCAAATGGACAATTTAACACTGAACAAAATAAAAGCCCTTCTACAATTAACAATGTTACAATTTGTTCTGGTCAGTGGAAGCAGACATGCAGACACTGGACCGAAAGAGAAGAGGCATTTAGTCATGATGGTTGAGATATGAGAGCTTGAATATTGCATGACCTACAAGGAGAAGGCAAAGACAATTTGAGCAAGAAAGGGAAGGAGGGGTGGATGGATGGAGGAGAATGAGAGGAGCTTCGGTGTGGGGGCTGAAGAGAAGGAAAACAAGGAGGAGGATAGGGAACAGATGGCTGTGGCCCCCGTCTCTTCAGCACAACAGACGGGGGCCGCAAGATGGCGAGAGCACTCGCAAGAGTCAGCTGCGTTCTGAGGGAATAGGCGACGTCTAGCAGGCAGCTTTGGTTTTAATAACTGTCTAAAAAAAGGGTTGAGTTAATCGGAGTGAGGGACATGCAGACGCAATCCTCAGGATAGTTTATGAATGAGTGCGTACGAGTACACATGTTCTCACTCATGCTTCTGAAGTGACATCTTCACGAGGTGAAGACAAATGATAATGCGGAACTGAGAAACTCAAAAGTTTCCTGTGAAAGTCAAACCGTAGAAGTCTCTCACTGTGTTACACCACTTACTAACTGATGTGAGTCTTACAGCCAAACTCTTAGGGCCAGATTTACTGAAAGGGGCAAATTAGCGTGAAAGTGCAATTCCAAAAAAGCGCAGATTGGAGTAGAAAGTTCTGCACGTGATCTATACTGACAACACTCAAATTAAAGAACACAGACGCAGCCGAATCATTTCCATAATGACCATCGCAATCTACCAAAAGCAGTGCAAATTAGCATCTGGTTTAAGACATGCTTTTTTTGGGGTGTTAAATAATGACGCAAGCACCAGTAAATTGACTAGCGCAAACCATAGTAAATCACCTTGCGTGATTCATTTAAATACTCTCCTCCCATAAATTTTGCGTCTGAAAGGGAAACTCCATGCACAAGAAATAAGGTCAGCCGTTAGTAAATCCTTTTTTAAACGGTAAAAGAGGGTTTGCACTGGTGCAAGCTGTTAGGAAATCTGTCCCTTAAAGGGATAGTTCACCCAAAAATTAAAATGATGTCAACATTTACTCACCCTCAAGTTGTTTCAAACGTGTATGATGGGTCTATGGGTGTTTGTTATGTTTGTTGATGATTCTAAATAGTAAGCAGTTCATCTTGTTAATGCGTACAGTATAATACCCAAATGGCATTTGTTGGTCTTGGGACAATGTTCTAATACAAAAATCACTTAAGATTATGTAGCCACTTGCTACATAATCGTAGGTCAAATCCAACGCAGTCTCATGAAAGTGCGTGTCAATACCACGAATGTTATTTCTCGTGGCATTTATACGCCAAAAATGGTTTTGGCGTGCATATGCTATGCACTGAAAGTCCCTTGGGTAGGATTAGGGGGAGGGGGGGATGGGGATGCGTGCGTATTACACGCCATAAAGTGCGTATCATATGCACGCGAAAACTGCGTATCATATACACGCCAAAACTGATTTTGGCGTATAAATGCCACGAGAAATAACATTCGTGGTATTCATACGCACTTTCATGAGATCGGGCTGGTCAAATCAGGGTCAGAAATTTGAGGTGTTTGCACGATTAATCAAAATGAAACTGAAATCGCAATACGGCTTAGTGCGTTTATCAAATCGCAATATCTGTGATTTAATTAAGTAAATATGCGCTGTGTGTTTCAGAGTGAACTATGTTCTTTTACACCCAATCTAGATTAAAAGCACATCTCTTCAACCTGGCATACGCATAGAACACGATACATGCCTATTATTCAAATCAGTTAAATGATTATTAGGCTGCATAAATTAGGTCGGCCAGAACCGGGAACACTTCCTATAACACTTGATGTACTTACTACATCATAAAAAGAATGGCATCTACGCTCATTTCAGTCTTTCTCTTTATTCCGAGGTTAACTGTAATCAGCCGGACCCGGGCCGTATCCAGATCACTTGGTGGACTTGCCCCTGGACACGACCACAACACATTCCTGAAGTGTCAGTAGAGATTGAGTCAACTGTGAAGGCCTCATCGACACGACAGCCATCGGCACAAACTCGTCTCCATACGCGTGTGATGTCTCCGGTCTTCAAACAGATGAACTGAATAATATAATGTTCAGATCCAATCTGACCTCTGAGCTGTAATGCTGCCTGAATCATAATCATACACTGTTCTTTCGTTGGCCAGAGGAGAACTGGCATCCCGACTGAGCCTGGGTTCTCCCAAGGTTTTTATTCTGTCACCTGATGGAGTTTTGGTTCCTTGCCACTGTTTTTCGCCTTTGTCGCCATTGGCTTTTGGCTTGCTTAGTTGGGGACATTTAATTGTATATTTATCTATATTATTATAACATTATTTTTCTGTTATCTCTGTAAAGCTGCTTTGAAACAATCTGTATTGTAAAAAGCGCTTAAATAAAGGTGACTTGAGTTGACTCGACAAGCAGCTCATGATCCAGTATAAATGCCTCTCCACACAAACTCTGTGCAAGTGCCGTGAGTTTGGGTCGCTTATATGACGTGCATTTAGGAATGCAACATGCATCAACCATCTTGCCAATCTTGTTTAAGAAACATGTGTAATCCTGCAGCTGTTAACAAAAGAGCAGATTCAAGGGCAGTTTTCATGGCTAAAATAAAAGCTTGATTGTTTATTGTCATCTTTAGAGCTTCAGACATAGGAACACCTTTATGGTCAGAGGTCAAAGATGACAAACATGGATATCTCGCATGTAAACAGACCATTAGCCTAGCGGTTAGTAAGAATACTGTTCAAAGACCAACAAGGATACTAATTCAAGTACAGTACGTATGTCCTACTTTGCTAAATCACATTAAGTGCCTTTATGCATTTATATGCGTGCACGTGATCAGGTTCGGCTTCAAACTGTCTTTAAACTCACATACTTTGAAGAATGACTGGTCAAAGTTCCAAAACCTTGGCATTTCATCATCATGTTAATTAAACATCATTATGATACACCAATCGTTAACATAAATTCCCTGTACAGAAATTGTTGAATAATTAAAAAAAACCCTTTGAAAAGCATTTGATAAATTAGCCTCTGGTGTCGCTAATGTCCAATCCATATTTTACATCTCACTGATAAAAAAAGAACAGTCAGCGCAACTACTAATTGAGGTTTAATTAGTATGTTAATGTATGCACGGCGTCTGCAATGAGGAAGAACGAGAAGAGAGCAAAGAATGATGAGGAGGAGAGGTACGAGGTGGCATCGCAACATGCTTTTCCTCCATCTCTCTTTCTTTCCGTCTCTGTCAGTCTGTGGTTTTCTTCCTCAACCACAAGGGCCACTTGAAACACCTTTGCTTTCAGATCCAATCACAATCTCGGCTTCTTCAACAGTTAATAGATTAATGAATACTAATGTAAATCAAGCAGCAGGGCCTGTAAGCAAGTGGAAGCTAGCATATGGAGATTTCTCAATCCCCAAATGGAGACCTTTATATATTCAAGGGTCCTGATAGTTGGCGTAATCAATGACGGCATCTAAGTGGTACTCTTTCTCTCTTTCTTCATCTCTCCCTCCCTTTCTTTCCCTCTCTTACTGTGCTCTTTGCAAAGGGCAAAGGACCAGAGCGAGAGAATCATGCATCTTTAGGGATAAAAATTAATAAAATCATAGGATGTCAAAGTGTGCTGGAAAAATGGTGCCCGCTAATGGATTTTCAAACGAAAACAGCTTTTATGCAATCAATCTTTTGGTGCGGGGACCAATTATTTAAGTAATTGTTCATTGCAAATGCTACATGAATTTGCCCATTTGACGTCATTTCAAGTAAACATCTTTTTCTGTCATAAGGGCTGTGAGAGGACTCTCATTAACTCTTTAGTGGTCGGGCCTCTCTTTGCCTGCTACAGAATAAATCATTCGGCTTGTTTTAATATAATCCTCTCGCTTTATATCACATCATCAACTCTGTTTAAGAATCTTAAACTGTCTATGTGAAATAAGAAAAATAAGTTACTGTTAGTGTGGGGCTGCAGAATAATATCATAAACTTTCTCTTCAATCGAATGCATGCCACAGTCACCTTATTAGTTTGTTTACAGGCTATTGGGCTATTAACATTACACACACCTATTTAAGACATAAACAGCGAACTGTATCATGCCCTAAATATACTGATATCCCTTGTTAGCATGAGTAACCTTAGTGGCTTGTTAGTGAACTCGCTCTGTAATGAGTATTAAGGTTCCTGGCCAGCCATTGGTGTATTTTCAGGTGTCCGCAATTAACAGACATGTAGTATATCAGATATCGTTTGCTGCAAGAGAATTTAAATGAAGCTATGCTGTAAGTTAAGTAAACACAAAAATTAGTTCTCTTACGAGAGTATCTCTCGTACTGCGTAATATCTTACGCTATGGGGAAACACTCTTTCCTCGAGATATTGAAGCCAAAAATTATCCTTAATTTTTAATCATGCAAAACGCTTTTGCAGCAGCAAGCAGACAAGGGCGAGACAGCTCGCGCGCCCATTGGCTGCCTTGCTGGAAAAGCTGCAGCCTATCGAGTGAGGCACTGCGTGACGTAATGACGAATGGGGGCGCTTCGCGCCCATTTCGTCATGTCCCGCCAGTAAAGGCGTGGTCTCGCCCTATAATACCCTCGATAGCTGTATTTCCTCTGATTTTTTCATTCTTCACGCGAAGCTCACGCATCGCGGGATCCAGAGTGAGAAGCCGCGCCGTTGACTTGTAGCCTTCTCAGCGGGACGTGCCATCTTCTGAAGTCACTGGCCCAGCCGCCTTCAACTGCCGTACCTGCTGCGCTTTCCGGCGTACTATATCCTTTTACTCTGCTAAGTGTGTGTGTGTTTGCTTACGTGACGCAACACCCATTTCTACTGTTCTAAAAGAGCTGCGTCTTTTTAAAGATGCCTTCCTGTGGTTCTTGCCGAGCCCCACTCAGCGACGAGGACCACCACGTCATCTGCGTGTCCTGCCTGGGTGAGGATCACGCGGCCACGCGCTCGCTGACGGCGGATGCCATCATTGTGAACGCTTGCCTATGGTGACTCTGCGGACTCGCCTAGCTTCGTTCTCCGAGCCCGCATCCCAGCCCGCCGTGATGCCGCGCCGCAAGAAGCGCCGCGCCCTGCGCGCGCCCGAGCTATTTCCAGCCCGCCAAAGCTCGCCGGTTCGCCCGCCAGCTTCGCCGGCTTCGCTCCAGTCGCTCCCAGACGGACAGCGGCCGCCGTCTGCCGCCGCGTCCGCACTTGAGCTCGACAAACTTACCGGAGACGGCATTGAAACTGAGCCGATGCGTCCGCTCTCTCAAGCCGTGGATTACATCGGTCTGAATGGTGAGATACATTTGTGGCTAACGCTATCCGAGATGACGGAAGCTGAGCGCTCCGTGTTCCTCGACGTTCTCGCTCTGCTGGACGCCGCCCCCCTCAGCGCGGGCCCCGGCCGAGGATTGAGATAAAGCCCGAGGTCTCAAGGCCTTCCTAGTCTCTCTAGGAAAGCGACGGTGTTCAGTTCCCGCTGCGGCCGGATTTTCACCAAAACTTCTCGCTCGTTCAGTTCCAAGCAATGTGACTGTTCCAGTGTATTTCGCAGTGAGCAAGCTGGTTCCACAGCCCGCTTGCCTGCGCACAAAGGCCGTCGTTTCGGCTAACTAGCAGCGCCGCCAGGCCCGAGATCAAACACCGCGCTCTCGCTCTGCTGGACGCCGCCCCCCTCAGCGCGGGCCCCGGCCGAGGATTGAGGTAAAGCCCGAGGTCTCAAGGCCTTCCTAGTCTCTCTAGGAAAGTGACGGTGTTCAGATCCCGCTGCGGCCGGATTTCCACCAAAACTTCTCGCTCGTTCAGTTCCATGCGTTGTGACTGTCCCAGTGTATTTCGCAGTGAAGCAGCCGGTGTCTCAGCCCGCTTGCCTGCGCACAAAAGCCGTTTCTATGGCTACCCAGATAAATCCAATAAAGAGTGCATTTTCTGGTGTTCCGGCCACGGCCGATGGTGTTACGAGTGTTGTAAGAATGCCCACGTCCCAGTGCCCATTCCCACACCCAGACACAGCCCGCCACGGTGCAGGGCTAGCACAAATAAACCAACTCATGTTGGTTGTGCAGAAAATGTAGTGAACGCGCCCATACACATGCCCGCTTACACTACACGATGCGTGTCCCTTGGTTTCTGTAAAAACGAAACTAACACACATTTAGTTGGCGCGAGCCGACAGTGTTCTCAGTGCAGTAAATGTGCCCGCTGTTTTCGCATTTCCTCACTGACACGCCGAATCCCACGGGATTCACCCCCGCTCGCTTTCTATGCACAACCCGTCACAGAGAAGCTGAGCGCGGCCAGGCTGCCCGCTGTGATTAGCGCGCACCTCGCACGCTGTGAACACAGCGTTGATTCAGTCGGCGCGAGCCGAGTGTTCTCCGTGCAGAAAATGTGCCCGCTGTCTCGCGCCCGCGTTTCTCACAGACACTCCGAATCTCACGGGATTCGCCCCCGCTCGTCTTCTCTGCACAACCCGTCACAGAGAGGCTGAGCGCGGCCAGGCTGCCGGCTGTGATCAGCGCGCGCCTCGCACGCTGTAAACACAGCAGTGATTTAGTCGCGCGAGCTGACAGTATTCTCAGTGTAGTAAATGTGCCGCATTTAGTAAATGTGCCCACATTCCCTCACACGCGCCGAATCCCACAGGATTCGCCCCGCTCGCTTTCTCTGCGCGTCCCGCCATAGAGAAGCTGAGCGCGGCCAGGCTGCCCGCTGTGATCAGCGCGCCCCCCGCCTCGAACGCTGTAAACACGGTGCTGTGTTCCCAGTACACAGGGGCTCTCGAGCCGCCGTCCTGCCGCGGCCAGAGCCCAGATTTCATTCTACCCCTAGCTATTCACGCAGATGCGTGGTCAAGGCTTCCCGGGGTATCAGAATGGGTGTTGAACACTATAACGAGAGGCTGTTCGCTACAGTTCGCTCGACGCCCCCGCCGTTATACGGCGCGAGTCGAAACTACGGTGTATAGCGAAGTGTTTCATCTACTTCGAGCCGAGATAGCGAAACTACTGAGAAAAGGGGCTATAGAACCTCTATCTCAGGGCGAAGGGGGCTTATACAGCAGATATTTTCTGGTACCGAAAAAAGATGGTGGGCTCAGACCCATTCTAGATCTGCGACTGCTGAACAGAACGCTCGGGAAGCGCCAGTTCAGAATGCTTACGACCAGGAAAATCCTCGCGCAAGTGCGCCAAGGAGACTGGTTCATGTCAATAGATCTGAAAGACGCCTATTTTCAAATACAAATAGCGTCCCATCACAGGCGATTCTTGAGATTCGCCTTCGAGGGCCAGGCATATCAATACACAGTCCTGCCGTTCGGCCTGTCCATAGCACCCCGTACGTTCACGTAGTGCATGGACGCGGCCCTCGCCCCCCTGAGACTTCGGGGCATGCGAGTTTTGAACTACTTGGACGATTGGCTGATTCTATCTCGTTCACGAACGGAGCTCATAGAACACAGGGCCGCATTACTCGAGCACCTCGAGGAGCTGGGCCTTACAGTCAATTGGGCGAAAAGCTCACTGCTCCCCAGTCGGAGAATTTCCTTTCTGGGAACAGTGTTAGACTCGCTATCCATGACAGCACGCCTGTCACCGGAGCGCGGATTGAATATTCAGCACGTCGCGAGATCCTTCCGCCACGGCTCTATAGTCCCGCTCAGAAGGTTTCAGAAAATGCTGGTCTGATGGCCTCAGCAGCCTCCGTACTCCAGTAGGGCCTGCTCCGCATGCGCCCACTGCAGCTATGGCTAAAAGCACGAGTTCCCCCAGGGCGTGGACCGCGGGTCTATTTCGCCTCAGGGTCGACCTTCAGTGCGTTTCAGCTCTGAAACCGTGGAAAGTGACCGACTGGTATCAGTCAGGTGTGAGTCTGGGGATCGCCTCGGGTGTGAAGGTGGTGTCTACGGACGCCTCCACATCGGGGCGGGGAGCGCTGCTCGAGGGCAGACCGCTAGCTGGCCTATGGTCAGTACGGGAGAAGCTCCTTCACATAAACTGCTTGGAATTAATAGCAGTCGACAAAGCGCTAAGGCGCTTCTGTCCCCAGATAATAGGCCACCACGTATTGGTCCGGTCGGACAACATGTCAGTGGTGGCGTACATAAATCGCCAGGGCGGCGTCAGGTCCCGAAACCTTACAGGCTGACGGAACGCCTCCTGGTCTGGGCTCAGCACAACCTGCTCTCGCTGAGAGCGGCGCATGTGCCTGGTCACCTAAATGTGGGGCCAGACAGGCTGTCCAGAAACAACGTCCCAGCAGGAGAATGGTCTCTGCACCCGCAGACGATCCAGCTGCTGTGGGAAACGTTTGGCAAAGCGCAGGTGGACCTGTTCGCGTCCCAAGAAAACGCTCACTGCCCGAGATTCTTCTCGAAAAGCCGGGACGCGCTGGCCCATGTTGGCCCCGCCGCCCCCCCCTATATGCTTTTCCCCCTGTCTCACTCCTGCCTCAGGTGTTGGAGCGAATCAGGAGGGAGGGATGCCCAGTGCTACTCATAGCTCCGCTCTGGACAAACCAGTCGTGGTTCCCTGTCCTGATGCAGCTGACCAGCGCTGCCCCATGGCCTTTACCGTTGAGGAGAGACCTCCTCTCTCAGGCGGGAGGCTCGATTTGGCATCCTCGCCCGGATTTGTGGTCCCGGCACGCATGGGCCATCAACGGGTACCCGCTGACCTCCCAGAGGGAGTGTTAAACACGATCGCGTAGGCTAGAGCCCCGTCTACCAGACGGCTCTACACCTCGAAGTGGTCTGTGTTCTCTGCTTGGTGTCAAGCGTAGAGCTTTTCACCTGTAGACTGCGGGGTTACGGAAGTGCTTTCCTTCCTTCAGGAGCTACTGGATAAGGGCAGGACCCCTTCCACGCTCAAAGTATACGTGGCGGCCATAGCAACGTTTGTAAAACCGGTGTCTGGCCAGTCACTAGGAAAGAACGACTTAGTCGTGCGTTTCCTTAGAGGAGCTCGGAGGCTAAACCCTCCCAGGCCCCTTCAGTTCCGACATGGGACCTTTCCACGGTCTTGGAGGCCATGAAAGGTGCCCCATTCGAGCCAATCCAGTCGTCAGACATCAAACACTTGTCTTTCAAGACAGCGTTTCTTATGGCTCTCGCTTCAGTGAAGCGCGTAGGGACTTGCAAGCGCTCTCAGTGAGCGCGTCATGCATGGAGTTTGGACCTAATGACTCAAAGGTCATACTCAAACCGAAGCACGGCTACGTGCCAAAATCCCTCAACACACCGTTCAGGGCACAGGTGATTTCCCTGTCTGCCCTTCCGGTTCTCAATGAGGAGAAGGACGCGAGTCTCCTTTGCCCTGTCAGGGCACTAAGGGCTTATGTGTCCCGCTCGTCTGGTTTCAGACAGACTGAGCAGCTTTTCGTTTCGTTTGGCGGCCGTGCTAAGGGACTTGCCACTTCGAAACAGAGCCTATCCAGATGGATAGTCGGTGCCATAGCGCTGGCTTACACTGCTAAGGGCCTACAGTGCCCTTTGGGTGTTAGAGCGCACTCCACAAGAGGCATGGCCTCCTCGTGGGCATGGTCTAGCGGGGTTACCCTGCAAGATATTTGTATGGCCGCGGGCCGGGCCTCGCCGTCTACATTTATAAAATACTATAACCTGGAGGTTCCCGCCTTGCAAGCTAAGCTTTTGGCGGTATAAAGTTCAGTGCTATCTGCCCGCTGTGCGGCTCAGATACTGAGTTTGACCTGCGTATTGCTCACTGACCGGTACAGCAGCTCATTAAATTGTCGACACACTTGTGGCCACCCAGTTCAGGCTGAATGTTCACCCTGACGGTATGGTCTATTTGTCACATGATCAGCTCCTTCGGATGCTATTTACAGGGAATGATGCTTCTAGCCTCTCTTCCCTCACTCTCTGTGAGTTTATGGTGATTATGCACTATATGCGCCCCGGGCTTCGGCCCCTGGGACTTTGGTGTTGGATCCCTACCAGCACGGCGTGTTGCATGGTGTTCCCCATAGCGTAAGATATTACGCAGTACGAGAGATACTCTCGTAAGAGAACGTACTCGGTTACTAACGTAACCTCGGTTCTCTCTAGAGAGGGAACGAGTACTGCGTATCTTGCCGTGCTTGGAATACGCTCTGGTTCGCTTCGGCGTTGAAAAATCAGAGGAAATACAGCTATCGAGGGTATTATAGGGCGAGACCACGCCTTTACTGGCGGGACATGACGAAATGGGCGCGAAGCGCCCCCATTCGTCATTACGTCACGCAGTGCCTCACTCGATAGGCTGCAGCTTTTCCAGCAAGGCAGCCAATGGGCGCGCGAGCTGTCTCGCCCTTGTCTGCTTGCTGCTGCAAAAGCGTTTTGCATGATTAAAAATTAAGGATAATTTTTGGCTTCAATATCTCGAGGAAAGAGTGTTTCCCCATAGCGTAAGATATTACGCAGTACTCGTTCCCTCTCTAGAGAGAACCGAGGTTACGTTAGTAACCGAGTACGTTTCTAACACAAAGAATAATGTGTTTTGTTTTGTTCTCTCTCTCTCTCTGTGTTTTTTTGTCTGTGCTCAGCTGCTGTCAGCCTCCAAGGTAACCTTACGTTTAACTGTTGTGCGAAGGTGGCTTTGCCAGATGTTCCTGTTTTGATGAGAAGGGAGGATGAAGAAACAGCTGTCTGTACAGATAAGGGGGGAAAAAAGACAAGAAAACCTGTGCTTTTACGTTCCTTAATTTCTCCGATGCAAAGCGTACCTCATCCTGCAGAAAATCAAACATTATATAGATCACTGCTATGGTAACACAACCTGTTGGATCGCATGTTGTTTGATTATATGCATATTATATAGCAGACCAGTGGAGTAATAACCATTACAACATCATTATCATTATATTGGACTGAATAAAACAGTAAGCAGTAATTCAGCTATGGTGGCCTTTTAGGAAATCCATTTGGAGTGAAGGTCATGTTAGGCAGTTCATATTCATGAGCGAAGCTGATAAGTTTGAGATCGTTACGACGCCTTGCAACTGACAACAGTTTTGTATATCATTGATATTTCACAATTCAGTGTTATGTGCTATTGATTTTATGCAACAAGATCAATAAACAAGTTGTTAGTATTGAATTACTTAGATTTTAGACGCAATATTGTCAGTTACTAGTGATGGCAAGATCTGATTATTTCTGACTTGGATCTTTGAATCTTGTTTAGTATAGGGGTGGGTGAGGTACAAATATCATAAATAGACATATAAATAAGAATGACAGACCATTTAGGCCAAAGTAAGTGGGCCAAAATCTTATTTCACTTTATATTTATTTTATTATTTTATCTTTGCTATTAAAAATAAGGTCAAATATGCAAAATACAAATAATAGGACAAATATAACATAAAAAACAATTAAATAAACGGTGCTTAAATTTTAGCTAGTATCATGTAAGTAGCATTCAAGAATTTTAATAAACAAATGTAAAAATAAAACACTACAGACTTCAATTAATGAATTAAATATGTATTTACAGTTCCTTTTAGATTTTCCTAGCTGGCTTTATTGACGATTTTGTGGGCACCAAATCTTTTCATAGACTAAATGATATGTGACGCCATTATTTATTTATTTTTGCCTTTCTGAACTCTTTTCGTATGGTGTGCTGTTCACAAACTCCTGTATAATTGTTTTTTGTTCACCTGGTTAGGAATGTGCCATTGTTTTTCCAAGTAAACACGTGCTAGACTGATGTGTTTGACCATTGGGCCTGCGTCTTGTGCATGTATTCTAAAAACAAGGCGCTCAAGGTAAAAGTAGTTCAAAAACTAAAAAAAAATATTTTTATTTTTTTATTTCGCATTTATTGCTACACAAACACGTTCTGTGTGAGTGGTGCCTACTCTGTTTTGCCGAAACGATAGTTTGACAGGTCTTTCATTTGAATGGCAGTAAAACTATACAACTGATGTTGGTACATGACAATGACAACATGATGAATGTAGTACGTTCGAATTACATTCATACTACATAGAACATAATTAACAAAAGGAGTACCGACTCAGAGAGCATGAATTTTTTGATGCAGTCAATCACTTCATTCCTGAAAAAATCTGTTGAATGAATGATTCAATGACTCACTCATAAATAGTCATGTGGTTCGTTCCTGAAAGAATCAGTGTTTTTGTAATTCAAAGTAATTTGCCGCCACCTATTGGTTTCAATTAACTGATTACGTTTTTTCAGTGCTGTTGGACTTACACAACACCATTTTCAACTAAAAACTGAATGTTTTGGCGACCTGAAAATGCAAGCTTTGAAATTGGGTTTCAAAGTTCAAGGTTTTGAAAATTATACCGTTATAGTCTCTGTGTAAACTACAAAAACGGTGAAAACTTTGACGTCATGCACATGTGTATTACATGTTCAGTCTATAGTGTTTCTTTACAAAGCTACATTGCCAGCTACTGGCTTGGCATGCATAATACAGAAATTTTAGTCATTTTCGCGAATCCGTGTGAATGGGGATCGTTTTGACAACGTTGCCATCTGTTCACAAAAAAAGGAAAAACGTTTCCGTTTTTACATCATTGACGTGTAAACATACTCTATATATAGTAACTACTTGCTGTATAAAGCGAAGTATGATGACTACTTTCCATGTACTGATTTCTGTAAAATATCCTTTTGAAGATTGAAAACGCAATCGCCAAGTCCAGTAAATCCAACTAATATCTGTTGATCTAATACAAAGAGGCTCAAGGTTTTATTTTCAGATGTCCATTCCAATGGCAACCCGCACAAACGGCGGATGAGATAAGGGGCCAGAAACGGGGGCCCCCATGGGAGTCGTTAGGCATCTGTCTCGCACCACACCCCTTCTTCATCCCCTCTCCCTTCAGACATCAGCTGGGGAGGAGCAACCACGCAGACAACGCTTAGCCAACAAATTGCAGCGTGTCTCCCTCTCTACCGTGGCCATCACCTTCCTACTGGGTTAATCAAACATTCGTTCCCCAGCTCCCTTACAGCTCACTGACCAGGAAGCGAGCATGCATGGGTTGCCACTCTATCCCACCATCAGAATTTCGGACTGACGGACACTTTTAGCCGGGAAAATCCCCATCAATTGTCCTACTCCATTACAGTCACACTGTCTCAGACAAGCTCCATTGCTCATGGAGTTAGACCTCCACAGCATAATTCCCCCATGAAGTGCGGCGTGTTACACGTCGGAGGGCAGGCAAGAGGCCTGTCAGAGGCAAGGTTCATCAGAGCGCTGTGATTAGACATTTGCAGGTATCTGCGAGGGGCACTCATGCTCCACTGGGTCTCAATGCACCTTCCCTTCTCAATATGTTCCAATCAAGTCGCTTTTCTATTCTGCCTTTCTGAAAAGCGGACAGATAAGACCGAAACCCGTGTGTGTTCCCCGCGTGAACGATTCCATTTAACTAATGCAATGATGAGCAACAAAAGATCAAGTGTCCTGAGCAGTGGTAAAAATAGGCTTGTTGAAATGGATGATGATGACCATTCAAAGGCCGCTATCTTCCATTGCTGTCATACAGGAGCGTGTAGAGAGTAGTTTTTCATTAACTCTGACAAGCCTTTTTATGTGTATCCTCATTAAAGGGAGTATGGATTCATTACCAGGCTTGTCTTTTTGATGAAAGTCGACCACCCATTGTTCTTAACGTCTAAGCTACGGAGACGTGGCTCCAGTGTCTTGTTGCAAGTGAATGAAAAAATTAATCCCCCCACACCCCCCATTTCATTAAAAGATGTAACTCTGATCATTTTATTTTCCTGCCGCTTTTCAGGTTTAAATTAGTCCGAATCCTGGTCCAGTGCTTTGTGTGGATGCCATTATGGTGTTTGTAAAGCACTGTATGCACACTTTACCCATCAAGATCGAATTATTCCTGCATTGTTGAGACTTGACAGTTGACGTATGGTTTGATTCTGTCGACTGATATTCCTCTGTGCAATTAAAAGTTTTTTTTTCTTTCTAATGCAGACAATGCATTATTTGTTTTAGCTGTTTATTAAAGTCTTACACATTTTAATTAGCTGTCATGCTAGTCTCTCAGGTTGTTCACTGTACAGTGAGAATTAGTTTCTATTTAATGATCAGGACTTCATGGCTGTGTGGTTTATAAGGAACATCAGTAAGTCATTTTTAATTGAGATGAGGCAATACTGTAGTCGCTGTAAACAAGTAATGAACTGTAGCATGTCATCCTTGGAAATTTGAAAAGGCAAGCTAATTTCTCGAGACAGATTATGAATTATTTAAATCTCCTCGTTGCCTCTGAACACCTTCACAAAAAAAAAAAAAAATGTGGTCACTGTCCTAAAAAAGATGCTGCGTAGATTGCTACAAGTACAGTTTAATTGAAAATAGTGTAACATGAAAGAGCTGGAGTATTTCAGGATATAATAAAAATTGTTACCATGAGTGGTAAAGAGCGTTTACAACGCTCAAAGAAAATAAAAACACAGCATTGTTGTGGAAATGCTACTTGGGATGGAGCAAACACTCTTTCCCATATTTAAAATACCATTTAAATGTTTAGTTATAAAATATAGTAACAAGTACACACGTTCAAAATTATGAGAGAGAAAGGACACTCTTAAAATGGTATTATTTATCAGGGCTGTGCATTGCATACAACTATTTGTAACATGAATTGAGCATTCAATTGTGCTTAAAATGTTGCAAAATTATGTGAAAACGCATGCAATTATCACATATAATTTAACACAATATTTTTTTTTTTTTGTGGTGAATTAAATAGACATGGATGGACAGACAGATAGATTCCTGGTCATGGTTTAATATGACTATCTACATGTACTCAAGAGAATGGGCGTTTTCTGACTTCTATCCACAGTGCACACTGGGTAATAAGTTAAAACATTGCAGTGGTTTAAGAGCACATCCCTGACCACTACAGATAGATGGGGGGTCTGAAAGACAATAACAGATCCATCACATCCTCCTGCTGCTTTTTTCAGCCTCATTGGCTGTAGTGTGTACATAAACCCTGGTTGAAACGCGCTGTCCATCAAGGAAACTGCGCATTATTTTCCTACGATGCACTCCTGCTAACACGCTTCCATTCATTTTCAAAATACCCTGTTTTTACGAGTCTCTGTCTGCCCTGAGAAAGCACAATGATTGTCCTGACAAAGACCTGTGGTTTTTACTGGATTATCATTATTCATCTTTAGACATTAGAAAGCATTTTATCTCGAAAGCAGTGTAAAGGAGGGATGAAAGTCTCAGTAATAATAGGCCTTTTTCAGGTAGTACAGAGTTTTTCTGTACTGTTTCCCTTATTCTGCTTTAACATTATGCTTTTATACTAAAAATAAGAAAGTGTTACTTATGTTAGTTGATGTATAAAATGGTCATGGATTTTTGACATGATTTTTTTTTTAAATCAATTTCCAACATTTTGGATTGTGTAAAGGAATGTGTATATTTTAGGTTCTGATCGCATTTTGCTATTTCTTTTAAAAATGTTTGAATTTTTTTTTTTAAAGTATAAAGAAAATCTATATAGTCCCTCAATTAATAATTATGTCATAAAAGCTGCATTAAAAATAATCATGATATTAAATATGACAACAACAATAATAAGAAAAAAGCGCATGCAGTTTAAAATATATGAGATGGTGCATGCAAACTTCCCCAAATGTGTTTTATGTCTACAGCAGTAAATAAAAGTGTACTCTGCTCATTAAGTTATCATTCCATGGTTGATGTTAATCCATCACTGAATGACACAGTGAAAAGAAAAACACAAGTATACCTAAACCAAACTCAGCCCACCTCATACTGTGAATCACCACATTTCTCTCTCTCTCTCTCTCTCTCTCTCTCTCTCTCTCTCTCTCTCTCTCTCTCTCTCTCTCTCTCTCTCTCTCTCTCTCTCTCTCTCTCTCTCTCTCTCTCTCTCTCTCTCTCTCTCTCTCTCTCTCTCTCTCTCCACACACACACACACACACACACACACACACACACACACACACACACACACACACACACACACACACACACACACACACACACACACACACACACACACACACACACACACACACACACACACACACACACACACACACACACACACACACACACACACACACACACATTCCAACACCAAGGCTGCCTTACACCTCTCTAGTCCCCACCTAGCGTTTTAGGGGGCAGGCAGCCTTGTTTTAGAAACAGATGATAAATAAATCAAAGTGCACTAAGCACTGCTTCCACATGGCAATCGGCCTCCTTCATAGCGTCTGCACCTCATCAATCACGCCATTGTCTGCCTGAAAGGCGAGCCTTGTAAATGTCATCTCCACTCAAACCCAAGGAGAGGCGAATCAGAATGCACCCACTGAAGAGGGTCCTCTCTCCTCTCTCTCTCTCCTCTCTCTCTCTCTCTCTCTCTCTCTCTCTCTCTCTCTCTCTCTCTCTCTCTCTCTCTCTCTCTCTCTCTTTCTTCTCTCTCTCTCTCTCTCTCTCTCTCTCTCTCTTTCTCTTCTCTCTCTCTCTCTCTCTCTCTCTCTCTCTCTCTCTCTCTCTCTCTCTCTCTCTCTCTCTCTCTCTCTCTCTCTCTTGCTTTTTTTTTTAATTGAGTAGTGTAATTAAACAAAAAACCCGGCTGGACTGCCTTTTGACAGGACGGATGAAGACCCCTTTTAATAGGGCTATGAAACATATTTGTTAAAAGGGATGAGGCAATACGTGGGCATATGATAGGTTGCCCTTATGTGTCAGAGTTTTTCATTTATGATTAAAACCCAGTGAAATTGGGTCCTTGTATTCAATTACACAAAAAACTTGAATGAGATGCCAGTGGATGAATGAAGCATAATTGTTTTTATTCCATGATGGTAATCAAAAAGATGTTGTGTTGTAGATTGCTGCTTGTTCTCATTGATTATCTACACGCATGTCGGTTTAGCTACATTTGTGGATTTTTTTTTTCTTATGGCAAGACAATTAAGACATGTCATTTGTATTGTTGATTAAAGTAAGAAAACTAAAGCTGTGTTCTGATTCACAGGGAGCCTAGCAGTGTTCACTGCACCCTACTGTGCAGGAAAGATGTTCACTTCACTTGACAAAATTTGACAAGACCTGACAGCACTTCAGTTGATGAGGAGTTTCAATGTGACATAATATAGCCATGTAAAATAAAAATAATATAAATTATAATAATTCCATAGATATAAATGCATATCATACATTGATGTTATTGTATATAAGAGATGTACAATACCGTTTAAAAGTGTAGGATCAGTACGATTTTTTACTAACACTTTAGTTAATGCCTATAAAATGCATTATAAAGTCATTAATTATGCCTTTATGGTCTCATGAATAATTGTAACCACAGTTGTAATACATTATAATGCTCATCTATTCATTGAACACACCTTTTTCAACAGCCAATTCCAGATGTAACGAGGAATCTGCAAATATTATATGCATTTTAACTTTGGTTAGAATTATTTCTGAAAAGATATTATGCATTATAACGTACGATAATTAACAATACCTTTGTAATGCTTATCATAAAAGCTTTAAACTGTTACTGATTTGCTTTTCTTTTTAAAATAAATACATTATTTTGTCCAGCAAGGATGTATTAAATTGATTGAAGTGATAGTAAAAAGTTTGTGAACTTTCTAATCGGGATCCTGAAAACATCATCATAGTTTCCACAAAAATATAAAGCAGCACAACTGTTTTCAACATTAATAATAAGAAATGTCTCTATAGCAGATCATCATAGAATGATTTCTGAAGGATCATGTGACACTGAAGACTGGAGTAATGATGCTGAAAATTCAGCTTTGCATTGCATGAATACATTCCATTTCATAATATATTCAAATAGAAAACAGTTATTATAAATTGTAATAATATATTTTTGCAGAAGATGCAGCCTTGATCAGTATTAAAACATAATTAAATTAATAAAATTCTTATACTTGAAACTCCTAAATTCCATTATAATGTTGTGGTGTTTAATAAAAAAATAAATGTAAATAAATGAAATAATAATAATAATAATATATTCATAGTAAATTATTTATTTATTAGAAACCTCTCCACGGGTAAATGAAGCTGAGCAAAACGTCCGTGAATAAATAGTCAGTTTCTCTCTCCACCTTCTGTGAAGTGATATATGAATGTACATTTGCTCCCTCTGCCATTTGCAGTGCCCTTCGGACTGTACATTTTGGTTCCCAGCGATTGAAATTTCACTTAAGATGACTGAAAACCCTGTGAAGGCGGTTGGAACATACGCTGAGATGATGTACTATACAGATCATTACAAGAAGAAAACAGGTCAGTTTTGTTAGCACATGTTTTCTATTTCATTTCATTAAACAGGGTTCATCGCCCTCCATGGTTATCATCAAGGTTCTGCTATTTTAATCCATAAACTCCATCACGCTTTCTGATGCGTCTATGTTGGGGTAGCATAAGCCACTAAGAGATGCGGGGCGACCCTCTAGAGATATGAACTCTGGGACCCCTCGCGGCGGATCAATAGGACAGGGGTGCCGAAATAAATCATGATGTTCAACTGCTGTCTGTCAAACACCTGCTTCCACACACACAGACAGCACTCAGTTTTATGGCAGTGCTCAGTGTTATTGCAATCTTATGATAGCTGCAGCTAATTTATCTGATTGCCAGAACACCTCGCACTTTCCACCTTTCACGCCTGTGATGCGAAAGTCTACTAAACTGGAGCAAGAAGCGCTTAAAGTGATTTACGCAGTCTGTCAATAACACCGGTGCTCATCATAGCCTGTTGTGAATATGGAAGCCATCTTTACATTTCAGAATAATAACGCGTCCATTGGGAACACAGAAAAAAACAATGGTAGATATCCATCAGGAACGCCCCCCCCCCCCCCCCCCCCACCCACCCCGGATCACTTGATGGTTTCTTTGCACGGACTCCAGACATGAAATAAAAGGCAGGCGAACGATACGCCGCTGCTAGCAGCGGGGCAGACCCCATCAAAAGCAAGAGTGGCACACACACTGAATGAACACGTCAGCTACCTTTTGGCTTTTTTAAATGAAACGGCATAAAGGGCTCCCCTGCCACTCCGCTGTGCTGGCAGCCGCCACCAATTGCGTTGGAAAATCTATTTTGTAGTGAGCGCCCCCCCCTCTCCTCCCTTTCCACCCTGGTCCCCTTCTCCTTCCCTTCAAATCAAAAGGAAGAAAAGAGTGACTGCTGGACTGACATCAATCAAAGCTGGGGACGCGCTGGCGGCCAGGAACAGAAGAGGACGGGGTCCAGAGTTCACAGGTTAAAGCAGGCGATGGAGGGAGGAGGGAAGAAAAGAGGGGAGGGGGTGGACGGAGGGAAATTGGGCAGCTTGTGCCTGACTTCCGATATCTCCACGTTGTAAAAAGTGCTGAGGAGAGAGAGAGAAGAGAGAGAGAGAGAGAGAGAGAGAGAGAGAGAGAGAGAGAGAGAGAGAGAGAGAGAGAGAGAAGTAGCCCCTCCTGTATTCGCCTGCCCTCATTAATCTTCATGCCATCTTCTTTACCTAGTCATGTAGAACGGCTCGATAGAGGGCCGTATAATGGGGAAGGCCCGATGCCAATTACTAGGTTAACATAGTGTTCAGCCCCACTGCAACAAAGGAATGAGATCTTGGAGGATATCTGGGGTGCAGGGGAGCAATGCATAGCATTATGAAAGACAAAAAAAGAAGAGGGAGAGGTTGACAGAAAATAGGACGTTACCTGTTTCTTTTTTTTGTGAGAACTAAACATACTGAAACTCAGAATTTCAGAGTAATGCAATCTAGTCATTCTTCCTTTTGGATTTCTGTTAAAGGAGATGTGTATTTTTCCAGTGTTAAAATACTCGCAAACTTAAATAAACTATATATATGTAACATAAAATATTGCTTTGTTTATTTGAGCGTCCCAACACATGCTGAACCAATATTACGATTTTGGTGCAATACTTACTGTTTGGCCAAACAATGGAAGACCAACAGAAAATTGTCTTTTATTGCTTCCGTAAGCGTTGCATTTTTAATGCACACTATTGTTAAAAATGTTGGGGTCAGTACGATTTTTTCTTAAGTCTCTTATGCTCAAGTCTGCATTTATTTGATATAGTAGTAATATTGTGAAATTGTTGATGGCAAAGCAAAATTTTAGTGTCACATGATCTTTCAGAAATCATTTTTATATGCTGATTTGGCGGGAAAAAAATCAACATTGAATCTTTTTTTGTGGTAACCATTTTTTTTCAGGGTTTTTTGAAAGTTCAAAAGAGTAGTATTTATTTGAAATATAATTTTTTAATAACTTAAATGTCACTTTTGATTCGTTTTAATTTGTTTTCATGCTGATTAAAAGTTTTAATTTATTTAAATAAAATCTCACTGACCCCAATCTTTTGAATAGTAGTGTAAACGTGAGTATGTTTCCCTTGATTTTCTATCATTCAAAAAATCCATTAGCATTAGGACACATAATAAAAAAAATTGACACCATCAGGCTAATAAATGTATAAGATAAAAAAAACATCTTTTAGGTCCTGTAACTTTAAATGGTCCTACAGTGTGACAAATTTATTTTGTCTCGCCTCTCTTCTCATGATTTCACTTGAGGGATTTTGCAGAGTGATCCTCTTGTAATGAGTGCTGTCAGAAAGCTGTTGTAAAGCGCAGTTCTTTAATTCCAGGTGATTAAAATAGGCCTGGCTCAGACCGGCCAGACCCGGGGGCCTGGGGGTTTTGTTTAGGGACAAGCTCAATATTAAACGTCCTATAACAGAAATGTCACACCATCGCAGATGCTTTGGGAGAGAGACCACGTGAATTAACAAAGTGTTGATTCAGTCCTTATTGTCTCCAGTTCAAGGTAGCATGTGTAATGCACCTGTGTGTTTCTCTCTCTCTCTCTTCTCTCTCTCTCTCGTCTCTCTCTCTCTCTCTCTCTCTCTCTCTCTCTCTCTCTCTCTCTCTCTCTCTCTCTCTCTCTCTCTCTCTCTCTCTCTCTCTCTCTCTCTCTCTCTCTCTCTCTCTCTATGTCGAGGAGCATGACAACGGCCAGCAGGACATCTCTACCTGCTGACGTCACGTCAAAATCCCCCTGTTCTCCAATGCTGGCTTCAGCGGCTCAGTAGGTGCTGCTCTTGTGCTACATATGCAAACAAATTTCACTTATTCACTGTAATAGAAAGCTGGATTTTCAGCATCATTACTCCAGTCTTCAGTGTCACATGATCCTTCAGAAATCATTCTAATATGCTGATTTGGTGCTCAAGGAACATTTCTTATTATTACAGTTGAAACCATGTAATATAATATTAATAAGGATATATTAAAAAACGTGTAATAACCGGCTGTGTAATATTATTTTGGGAAACCGTGCTACTTTTTTCAGGATTTATTTGAAATATAAATATTTTGTAACAAGTCTATGTGCATTCTTGAGGAATAACAGTGTTCATTTCTACCCCTCACACAGAGAAAAAAGGTGTATACCTTTAGAGGTACAACATGGGGAAGTACCCTTAAAAGGACATTTTTGTAAATGTTTTACTCCTAAAAGGTGAATAATAGTACCTTAGAGTACAAATACATGCTTTAAGCTTAAGGTATGAACCTTTTTGTGGTCAAATGTACAAAGATGCCCTTTTACAGTTTTTCTCGATTGCTAAGACACATTTCTTGAAAGCTGCTCTCCTTTTCTCTAAGCTGTGAACACAAAACCCAATTTTCAAGCTACATTCACAAAACCTCAGACTCTTCTTGCAAAACCAAACTTTCACCTCAAAACATATCTGTGCTCAAAACTGAACTATGTTGTCAAATCCTGCCCTGAGTCAATCAAAATTAAACACACTCCTGAACAGTCACTAAACACTACGTAGAAAAATAGAAAACACAATGCTCAGGACATGAAGAAATGTTTATTGTTCACTGTAGGCTAAATGCATGTTGCAAAAAAAAAAAAAAAAAAAAAAAAAAAAAAAAACACCTGTGCATTTATAGCACTTGTACAAAAAGACAAAACAGAAATCTTGTGCATTTACACATAGCACTTGTACAAACAAACAGAAATCTTATGCGTTTGCCCCTTGTGTACAGTAAGCCCATGTAAAAATAAAGTACAAAAATATACATGGAATACTAGGACTACAAACAGTTAGACCAACCCTACATTACAATACTACAGTACATTGGTACAGTAATGTACTGAAACATATATTTACTTACAGTATACTGTGGTACAGTATATAGTATGTCACAGTAATTGCTGTCAACATCTTTTCTCTAAATCTTCGGATTATGGTGGACACAGTGAATCTACTGATGTTTGGTTGTACCCTTTGTTCAGCTCCCTCATGCTCAATGCTCATACCATGGAAAAGAACATGGTCAATCACAGTAGCTCTGATTTCATCAGATATTACTGTTCTTTGTCTTCGCAGACCACCTCGACCTCCTCTCACACAAACTCTTCCTCTCAGATTTCTATCCATTGTAGGGCCTCACAAACCAGTGCTCTCTGAACTGGCTTACTGTATATGTTCCCTCACATCATTAGACACAAGTGTGATCAATTTTGAGTTGTTGTGTTCAAGTGGTGACACATGTGCTTTAATTGTGTTTGACTTTTGTCACCAGTGCTCACCATTATGCAGCACGAGTGCATCACAATGAAAATGTGTTGGCAAGTTGTGTCTAAACCGGTGAAAAGTGCTTATGGTTTTGCCAAAAGTATGATTGATTTAATCAGAGGGTTCAGGCAACTGAGCATTTGGTTCAGACAATAGAGTTTAGTGTTTTAGCAATTGAGAAAAACTGTAAGGCTACTGCCCCAGTGACAAGCTGTTGTACCCCTAAAGGTACAATTTTTACACCCCTTTTCTCTGAAAAAAATAATGGTTAAATCTGACCCCAAACTTTTGAACGGTAGTGTGTGTATCCACATTTTAACATTCTTTAAAAATACACACATTTTATTTACTCTCTCCAGACAAAGATCAGGCAATAATAAGCTCTTGACAGTGTGAGGAAACAGCTTTACATTCAATCGGTTGTGAGCGGGGTTGGCAGATAAGCAACGTTTTTTTGTCTGAAATGATAAGGCTAAGAAAGCAAACATATTACAGGGCTCGGATTTCTGTATCTATTGCTTCCCAATACCCCACGTCCAATAATTCATTCATTTGTAGCGTGTGAGGATGCCGCCTCCATCCGTACATACATCGCACTGATAAGAGATCTGGCGGCAGAATTGGTAATACAGACTGAATGGGACACTGTTTGAGCTGATTAAATGAATCTGACTCTCTGCCTGGATACAAGTAGTGGCTGAGAGAGAGAGAGGAGAGAGAGAGAGAGAGAGAGAGAGAGAGAGAGAGAGAGAGAGAGAGAGAGAGAGAGAGAGAGAGAGAGAGAGAGAGAGAGAGAGAGAGAGAGAGAGAGAGAGAGAGAGAGAGAGAGAGAGAGAGAGAGAGAGAGAGAGAGAGAGAGAGAGAGAGAGAGAGAGAGAGAGAGAGAGAGAAGAGAGAGAGAGAGAGAGAGAGAGAGAGAGAGAGTGAGAGAGAGAGGAGAGAGAGAGAGAGGAGAGAGAGAGAGAGAGAGAGAGAGAGAGAGAGAGAGATGATGATTTTGGTGATATGCACAATTTCATACGACATGTGGCAGCTGCAGTAGAGCTGTTAGAGACGGGACGCCCCTCCCTGACCTCTGTGTCATAGATAACAGGGACACTCACAATAGCCAAATGCATCATTACAGACTTGAATAGCATAGTGATTGATCTTTTTCAGGTGACGGCTTTGACGGTTACATTTTGGGCCACGCATGTCAGAGAAGATATATATGAAGCAAACATTTGATTAAAACAAGCTGAATTGAATGAATATTACAGTGATAAGGATCATCATTATGTTTTCTTAATATAGGATGAATTGCAAATGCTGTCTTGCACCTTGAAGGGCACTATGTCTTAAGTTGCTTCTTATACATACAGTATGACTTAATTTCTGACTTTCTTTCTCATCCTAAAGTTTAAAAAGTCAGTAAGATTTTATTTATTTAAAGAAATTAATAGTTATATTCAGCTAGGATACATTACATTTATAAAAAACGTGAGTGTAAATACAATTGTTACAAAAAAAATCTATTTCAAATAAATGCGGTTCTTGTGAACTTTTTATTATTTAAAATACTGAAAAAACATTTATCACTCTTTCCACAAAAAATATTAAATGTTTTCAACATTGCTAATGGTAGAGTATGTTTCAATCCACATATTAGAATGATTTCTGAATGATCATGTGACACTGAAGACTGTAATGATGCTGAAAAATTGAACTTTGCCATCACAGGAATACATTTAATTTTATTCATTTTACATATATTTAAATAGAAAACAGTTATTTTAAATGGTACTAATATTTCAAAATATCACTGTCATTACAGTGATTTTATACATTTTAATGAATAAATGCAGTCTTGTTGAGCATAACACATTTTAAAATCTTACTGTATACAGCCAACAATAAGTTAATAACAATAAGTAGGAAATATTTTTAAAAAGGAAAAAATAAAAGGAAAAACTTTTATTTGAAAAGTTGAAAAAAAAAATGTGTGGTGTGTGTGTGTGTTGGCCTGGTAAACCCTACATTATGGAGTTAGTGTAAGGGGATAGAATATACAGTTTTTACAGTATACAAATCATTATGTCTATGGAATGTCCCCATAAAAAAGTGTGTGTGGTGTGTTTGTCTTGTTTTTTGCATGTTGTCAGATGGACAGACTATGGTTTTTAAAATGTATTTGATCTAAAGACACAAATAAAACAGAATTTATGTGGAACAAATGTTCCATTACAAAAGCTATACATAAATAAAAATGTATATGAAAAAGTATAAAGCAGGATTTTATTTTAGTATTTATTGGTTTGTATTACTACTTTTAGACATAAACTATAGGTAAAAAAAAGTCCTTGTAAAGTGAAATGACTGGCAGATAGCTACAATGCATCCAACTGTACTGTGAGTGTACAGTATTAAAGTACCGCTGATCTTAAATTAGTAATGGCTTAAATACAGATTGACTTTAAAGGACATATTACTACTAATGATTCTTTTTTATGAGAAAAAAATGTACAAAATAAGAGCGAGAAAGAGAAAGAGAGAGCACATGAGCCAGTTATGGCCTTTATTGGGATCACTCATGATTAGCTACAGTTTAAAATGGGTGTGAAGTGTCATTCAATTACAAATGCCAGAGCAGGTCGGGATCACTGCAAATATCAAGAGCTCGGTTCTCAATGAGTGTAATGAGGCACTCTGAACTCAGCTATCATTATGGACAGGACAATCTGAATAATTAGAAAATATTTTATGGATATATTTAATACAATCGTGGAGTTTAAGTAAATTAACTTATAACACAGATTCAAGTGTCATGGCTATGGTATGAACATTGTTTAGAAACGTAGCAAGGCTAATTTGACATTCAGTGAAATATTATCATTATCATCTATACCTTTTTTAAAGTTAAAGTCAGAATTTTAGTCGACACACTTTTTGATCTGTAACAACAACCGATCAATATTTCACACTAGCTCATTTCAAGACACTTTATTATAGCGAGGAATATATATATTTCATACTGTTTTCCACATGTTTTGAAATTCTAATTCAAGCATGGCAATACATTTTCCATTTTCATCTTTTCACCAGTCTACCATTCCATTACAGAAAAACACCGGGAGCAAAAGGTTACCTTCTCTACAGAAACATGTAAACAGACTGAAAGGTCATCAAACAGAGCCCCGTGCCGCTGCGCCCATCTCTAGCGGAGGAGGAATTTCAAAAAGAAAGGTTGTGAGGAAAAGTGGCTGGCCCTTTCAAAAGCACAGAACAGGACGAGAAGGGTGAGTAGAAGAAAGAGAAGCAGAGAGCACACGCTTTCTTCCATATCCACCTCCATAAGTCTCCTGCAACTCAATTGGGCGAATTAGAATAGCAAGCATATATATCAATGTGTAGGACTAACCTTGTTTACCTCTGGCTCTCACGTCTATGCAACTGTTTCATTGTGGTGTAACAACACTCAAAATGTTTAAAACTTTTGCCTTCAATTTCGGTCAGGGCTCAATAAGGGTTCATAAAATATTACACTATATTTTGCCTATGTTGGTGAAGTTAACATACAGTAGCATGTGTACTGCCGCCGCAAATCCACAGCATTAAATACAACCCAGTCACATGTGACGCTTATTTGATTTCAAAATCACCAGGTGGCGAAAAGGAACGGTTTGCAACATTGAAATGTAACATTTTTACTTGTAGTAAAAATAATGAAATAAATGGTGGTGGTAATAATAATAATAATACTATGGCATTTTAACATTTTAAATTAGGCCTATCTAATATTATCTAACATCTAATTATTTATAATAGAAATGCTTAATGTTCCAGCTATTTGACTTTTAAAGTTTTTACTATACTAGCCAGTATTTTAGGTGTGCATTATGCCATAAAATAAATTCAATGATAGAAAAGGTGGATTACTCTGAATGGATTTATTTACTTTGTCAATGTTGTGACCAAATTATTTAAAAATTAAACTACATGTTTGTTCAAAAATCCATGATAAGTTGACTAAATACAAGACCGTCATGATTTTGTCAACTTTGCTTGGGATTAATTGAGCGACAACAGAATAATATAATGGCGTTTCGTTTCAAATGACGCTAGTGACATGGATTAGACGAGCAATAGAAACAGAAGAGGAATATAAACCAGAGATGACACCTAAAATGGCTCCTGATTTATCGCTGTAGTGAGTTTGGTACTGGGCTTCCATGTATATTAGCGCAACAAATCTGGGTCCATTTAGCAAGGAGATGCTCATACATACATCACCAGTTTCAGCTCCAAGCCAAGGTCAGAACTCATTGCATCAATCTTTTCAGCAGAGGCTACTCCACACAAGGGCAGGTTTGTAACTGTCGCCACGGTAATAGAATCTTTTTTTCCTTCTGCTTCATCTTTTCTCTTATCATGTGAAATATATATTCAACTTCTCCTCTTTCCCTCATTCTCTTCCATTGCATTTTTTTTATCTTTAAAACATTGGGTGAACCTCATTCTTTTTCTTGCAGACACATGCTCTGAGGATCATAGATTTTTAACGCTTTCATTTCTGGCGCTGTCAGGGAGGCTTTATAACAAATAACAATCCTTCTACAAAAAGCCTTGACCTCCTGAAATAGGGGTTTCCTTTAAAAAAAATGAAACGTGTTTATATAACGTGTATGTACTGTTATACTATTATTATTTTATACTGGGTTTCTATGTATGTGTATGCATAATATACTGTATATATTTTTAAAGAAATTAACACTTTATTCTGCAAGGATGCGTTACAGTTTTTCTCGATTGCTAACACCAGTTCAGTTTGCCCAATTTCCCAAACCATTCAATTACTTCTAGAAACAAAGACACGTTTCTCACGTTTCTCGAGCTGTTTTCACACACATTCCAATTTTCTCAATATTTTCTGCAAAACTCAAAAAATGCCCTAATTTTGCACAGGTTTAAACGTTCTCATTCAGAAAATACACGTACACAATATAATTACCCCCTGTGTCACACTGTAAACTCTAATAACACACATTTATCCATGTGTAAACATTAAGTAGCAAAACTGATGACACTATAATATATAGGCCCACAGGTGATTGTGTGCTTGGAGAATGAATTCAATTGGTGGGACACAAAGAGGAAGAAGAGAGGAAAAGAAAAGAAAAGAAATATGAAGGAGACGGGAACTTTCACTATTCTATATACAGTAAATACTGTAGCACGTGTTGTACACCCTCAAACTCATAATTGTCCAGCTGATTTGTAGCCAAGTCCTTCTTACATTTTGTATTTTTGCAGAACTAAGAGACAACTGCCTAGGGGAGGGAGAGAATACAAGAAACAACAAGACTAAGAAACTGCTCTAATATGGCAAATTGATCATTACCAGTATACTGTAATGCAATTTGGCAGAGAATGCTGAATTGTAATTGACAGTATACTGTATTGTATTGCATACCAAGTTCATATTGTGCTAGTTCACTAGTGCTTTTCATCTACTGCAAGATCTCTTTACATAAGTGTAATGAAAATAAAGCTTATTGTTGAATTTCACTGTATCTGCAACCCTCTATTTATACTGTATACTGTAATAGACATCACTGTATGGCCTGACCCAGACTTGAAATGAGATGATGAGAACATTGATGCTCAGTTTGGAAATAAAGCTTTTGAAAATGTAAGTATATTTTTGGACTTTCTTACATGTTTTGTCAGTGTGACGTTTCAAAGGTCAGGTTTTTGTCCGAAACAGCATGTACAGTTTTATTGCTTTATCCACTTACGTAAGAGGTATTTATTACTGTTTTGTATTTCTGAATTATCAGTCAGTGCTGTGATTTAAAAAAGTTCCAAATAATTGATCTAAAGATCAAGTGTAAAGTGTTTGGAAGCAGTGTTTTGAATTAATCTCTCCAGTGTGTAACAAATCCAGTGTGTAACAAACAGTCATGTAGTCTGTGTTTTTGACAGTTTGTGTGTATTGTCTGAGGGCAAAGTTTGAATGTAAAGATTTGAGAAAAGGGTGAGTTGTTCCCAGAACAGCGCAGTCTCATCCCAAGAAGTCATATAACTGACGTCTTGGGACGTCTTTTGACCATACGTCAATATCCGCCTTTTTAGGGTACCCTTAAATGTCAGTTAGATGACGTTATCGGATCCTAACTCTACCCCAGACCTAAACCTACCCCTAAACCTACCCCGTCACCTAACCGACGTTTAAGGGTACCCTAAAAAGGCGGATATTGACGTATGGTCAAAAGACGTCAGTTATATGACTTCTTGGGATGAGACTGTGTTACCCAGAACTGTGTCTAAGCGATTGAGGAAAAACTGTAATAATAAAAAATGTTTCTTGATCACCACATCAGCATATCAGAATCATGTGACACTGCAGACTGGAGTAATAATCAGTTTTTCATCACAGGAATAAATTGCATTTTAAAATATAATAAAATAGGAAACAGCTCTTTTAAATTGTAATATTTCATGATTTTACTGTTTTTGTTGCATTTAATGCAGCCTTTGTGAGAATAAGAGACTTCTTTCAACATTATAAAATCTTACCGACCATCACGACCCATTACCAAACATAACACATGACTCATTATGACTACTTATTTTATCGTTAGGCTTCCTTACATACATTTAAATAAGTGTTATTTTACAGCTTGTCAGGCCCAGTTCTTATTCAAAGAGAGAATATTTATCACAAAAAAGTGATACGGGTTCAGAACAGCAAGAGGGAGAGTAAATGATGACAGAATTTCATTTTTTGGGGTGAACCAACCCTTTAAGCGTAAAATATGAACGGCATGAACATTATATTTTTTCTACCGCATCTTTGCTACTGTCTACTCTGTCTGAATATCTGAAGATAAATTTGGTTTGAGCAATTGTGCTGAGTCAATATTAGCTATTGTGATTACTCCTGCAAAAGTGTGTTATGCTTTATGTAAGATTAATACTAAAATCAATCACCCACAGAGCACTTTATGTGTACAAGTCCATTTAGTGGAGGAGGGGGGAGAGAAAAAAAGAGAGCGGGAGGGAGAGAAGAGAAGTGAGTAAATGTATAAATAAAAAAAAAACAGCACCTCATTTAATTGATGAACTTGACCTGCTTTTCCTTGATGCCAATTTTCATTTGATCTATAAAAATATGCTTGAGTGACATTATGTGACAGCATCTTAATCACTGTGAGAGTAAATAAGAATAATTTATGCTGGTTGATTGTGGGCAGAGCGCCATGAATCAGTGCTACGTCAAATATAACACCAGGTGCATTGATGAGGTGGAGAGGCCGCAGACAGCAGATTGGGCTGTAAAGGGAGTAGAGGCGGGAAACACTGACACTCTTACCCCACTCCCAGCATGCAACAGAGGACACTAGTGGCTAATCTTGGCATCAAAACCTCTGCATGAAGAATGAGTTGTGTTGAGTATGTAATTCTAGGAGATACAGTACTCTTAAACAAACAAAATAATAACAATTGTTGATTGCAAAAAGTAATAGAATTAAAAATATAACATTCATAATATAAAATATGAAAAATTATATTAAATTGTGTCACAGATTTTGCCCCAATAAATAGTTTAATAGGTCAATAGGATGTGACCCCCCCCCCCCCAATAAAAACATCCCACATTTTTATCCTCATAGCATAGAACAATTAAATAAATTAAAAACTAAGCATCTCATTTCCTCTGCAGTAATTAATAAATCATATTACATTCACATTCATAGTTGTTCCTTAGGGGTTGCGCATTGCTGCATTGATCTTCCCTTCAGGTCTCATTGTGTGTGTGTGTGTGTGTGTGTGTGTGTGTGTGTGTGTGTGTGTGTGTGTGACTCATCACAGGGAAAGTCCCTCAGATAAAGTCCATCATGGAGATGGCTTCTGACAAATATTCCGAGTGTGGCATGACAGCTGTCAGTCAAGGCCTAGGCACTGGGAGGTAGAACATTTTGTTGGCCACGAGGTTTGGTTTAGGCAGGGACTGAGTGTATGGCATGGGCAAAGACATGGCAGGGTCACATAAAGTAAAATTAATATTTTTGTTAACTTAAAGGTACACTATGTAACTAGCGGTTAAAACATTTTGCGGAGGAACATTGTTTTGGATGTGCTTTGGCTCAATGCCAAACTTTTGACTGTGCGGATGAATATGGTTATCTTACTGCTCATAAAACATTCACTAGTAGGCTCAAGAGATGTAACCGGTTTAGATGGAAAGGATCTCAAGCTGACTAGCTGAAAATGTTACTAGCTTTACCCATTAATAGACAGTACTTCATTAAAAATAAATTCCAGCACAGCTACAACAAACATAATGAAATGACCCTTCACAATAGATAATGCTTTGCAAACTCTGTTAGAGAGCTACATATGGCAATTTATCTGTTCAATAAAATTTCTTACTCAACTGTTCAAAAAATAAAAACACCATCTTCTCGTCACTTTTACATTTCAAATCCCTCAGTTCTTGACATCTCTGAAAAGCCAAACCAAACTTGATTCTCGTTTTATTATGAGCTCTGTCTCGTTCTATTTTTGGCATGCAGAAGCTCACCAGGAAATTTCCTGGATGTTTGAGATTTGTCGTGCTCCACATCAATCTTTCTTGTTCATTGTGACTAAACTTATCAACTAAACTATACCACTCACACATGCCTTAAAGTAGCTGGAGCAACTTTCCTTTATTTGCGGATATGACGAAACGCAAGGACGGGTGACGTATTAAATTTCCTGTGAAAACCATCCTGACAGGTCTAAAATAAAAACACTTAAAATAGGCGTACCATAGTTAATCTAACAGTCTCATCCCAAGACGTCAGATGACTGACGCTTTTGACCATACGTCAACATCCGACGTTTTAGGGTATACCCTTTAGATAGCGTCATATACTGAAGTTAAAGGGTACCCTAAAACATCGGATGTTGACGTATGGTCAAAAGCTTCAGACATATGACGTCTTGGGATGAGACTGGGCTGGTTAATCAGGGTTAGACAAACACTTTTTTGGAAGAATGATTGATGATGTATTAACTGATTATTTAAATTGTGTTCATTTTTTTACCAAAAAAAAAAATGTTTTGTAACCCAATTCGGTTAGTTAGGGATCCAGTGTTTTGGATCCAAAAGTGTACGTGTTAAGAAGTCTGCTTGTAATAAAAGTCTGCTTGCCAAAAGTCATATAGAGCTCCAAAGTTAAACAAAGTCAACCTATTTTATTTCTATAATGTATTTCTGATTGAAACAGGATATTCAAAGAAAATGTGCACGGATGAATTGTTCACAGCAAGACCAAAGGCCAGTTGCATGAACTTAGCCTTTATGTTAAGACTAGAACTAGTTTGACCCACTAGCAGTGACACGTCTTACTCTCCAATTTAAATTAGTCCAATCTAACGGATTGTAACTGACTTTAAAAAGTTAGGACCAGTCTTGAAGAAAAAAAAAAATAGATGTCTAACTTTTAAGACTAGTCTAAGCAGTTTGTGCAACAGGCCACAGAAACATGCATTTAGAAAGTAAACCGGGTCCATTTTCAAACACAAGCCTAATCTGTCATAATCCTGTCGAAATCATCCAATGCACTTTTATAATTTTATTCATAGACAGGGAATATATGTTTATTAATTTAGCAGATACTTTTATCCAAGGTGAGATTTCTCAGACAAAGATTTGTGTGTTTTCCTTTGTGTTATTGTGATTAACAGAAGACAATGACCAGATTCTTGTTTTTGCAAGGGGCTGCAGAAACAAAAGACAAATCCATTTTAATGTTGCTGCCTTCATGTGGCACACAGTATAAGGAGAATGCATGGCATATCATCCTGTATTGCTGTACTATATTCCGTCAGTCATCAATGACCAAGTCTTTATGTCTGCTTTCGATCTCTGCCTTCAAAGGCCATTAGCAGTTTTCCCTTTTGAGAGGAGAAAGGCACACGCTCTAGTCCTTAAGTTCTTCTCGCGCTAACACAAAATGACATGTTTCCAATGAGTGAACCGATAATCCCTTCTATTTGTTTCCTGCTCTGCGGTTAACAAGTTTCATTAAAACAATAAGGCTTTTTTAGAACTAGCTGTTGCTTGAGAGAGTGAGATGTACAGATCTAAAGTTTGCATCACAAAGGTTTCTTTTTCACATCAGAACTGTCTCATTGGGGAAACATTGCTGCAATTGTTATCTTGCACCACCATAATTTGAAAGTGTCCGAAAACATTGAATATTACCACGTGTTCGAATGAATGTTCTGTTTAACTGCAACATATAGTTAAATTAGTTATATGCTAGACTTGAACTCGGGTATCCATCAAGAGAGACGCGTTTATCCCTCTTAATCTGTCTTCGAAGAGGAGGACAAGTCCTTCTGGAGGACACATGCCGGGCCCGGCTTCTTCTGTGCTGTTGGGGATGATCCTTGGCCCCAGTTTTGAGAGACACTGGTGTTCCCCCTTCTCGAAAACAGCTGTCCTCCCCACTCAGCATTTATCTTCTCTGATCTGCCCCAACCTTTTAGAGCTTTCTAATCTGACAGCTTCCAGATACACCAAGTTAAACTTCACTGGGAGCTAATATCACATGCATATACACGCTAATAGTTATCCTGCTGGCCAGACCTCCAGTGCCACGGGATCCTGTCGAGAGCTTGGCCATATTCTTTGCCACAGGACGGTTGTTGTGATACAGCCCTAAGCGAACAAATGAGACTTAAAAATACATTTTTTTGTCTTGTTAATCTAAACATATCTAAAATTAGATTGAGAAGCAATTTTAGGGGAACATTTGAATATTTTTTCATCACTCTTTTGTACCTTTTAGTGAGGTGTTATGCTTGAAGAAAAAAACCCTGAATGTAAATATATCTTATTTTAAGGATTTAAAAAATAAAATTATATTAATGGACATTTAAACAAAATAATACTTCGTTTATTTTGCTACAGTATAATCTTTTAAAAATTCTTCCTAATCATAATATGATTCCTACTAATGAAAATTTAATTGGAAAAACAGAGATACATAAAGTTTTATATACTTAACAACCAAAAAACATACCTCACGCTGTTAAAATGTAAGACAAACATTTGCAGACATCTTTTTTTTTTACACAAATGACAAAATATTTTGATCCCTCAGAATGATAAATGAGATATTTCCCCATATTTGCTGGATTTTTATTTATGTATTTTTTTTCCGAAGAAAAAAACAACTGGCATTAATTGAATCCTGGAGATGTAGTGCAGGTACTGCAGCTTGTTGACTGTTCACTGTCCACTCAAATGTTCATCTATCATACAGGAGCAAACTGCAGAAATGCATAATATTTTTAAAATGTTGATTAGTGAACCTTGTGCAGCAGTTTATCAGGGTAATACATCACCAGTGATGAGATATTAATCTCTGGATGAGCCATAACCGTTTCTTCCCCTCTGACAGGTCTAGAGCTCACAGGACTTTAATATGACAACGGAGCTCCGAGAGCCATCTTGGAAAATTAATTAAAAACCGAATCAAACCTGGTAGAAAACACAACCAACACTTAATGAGGACTCAACGCCATGAATCAGCCAGCCACCGCAACAGGAGCTTTATATATCCACGGACACACTTTTAGATGTGCAGTGATGTATTAGCCCTGCGTGTCATGTACAAATGTGGTGTGCTTTTAATGTATTGATAACACGCACACGCGCGCACACACACACACACACAAAAAAATGCAGCTGGAAACAAAACAATGAACACACCTGACTGACAACATAAAGACAACTCTTTTACTCCAGTTAAAAATTAAGTTAATGCAAAAATAAAACAATACAATGCCACAAAGCAAATTTAGATTTGATGAGCCAATAAGTCTCTGTTTGTGCCACTAATCACGTTAATTGATCTTTCTTTTGTGGCACAGGAGCTGGGCTCAGATTGCATTAGGCATAATGAGGATTTAATGTGGGGTCAAGAGCAGGCCGGGGTCCTACCTTGTCAGGACATTGAGGGAGACTGTGTTTGTTTACACCCCGCTAGGCTCACCGTTCCACACAACAACTGCACCAGGGGACGGCACGGGGAGGGGCTCACATAGGCTAAATGTTCTCGCAAATGTACTTTGAAAAAAAAAAGACACCATTTGGTTTTGATTGTTTTTGGTTGAAATAAATTTTTTTATAAAATGTATTTATTTAGTTATATTTTTGTTTATTTTATGAGGATAAACGTTTTAAAAAAAATTATAATATTGCATATTCATTATTTTATGTTTTTATTTGTTCTACAGCAGAACAGGAAACAAAGAACATTTATTCATTTATATGTACACAATACCTTTTATTTACCAAAAACCATATGAAGGATATTTAAAATATTTATTGTACTAATAATATTTTATCTATTCTAGAGCAGTGTAGGACAACAACAAATCTCAAGTTAAAAATACATTGTGAGTTTAGAAAAAAAAACTACATTCCTGTGTGTGTGTGTGTTTATGAGGACACGAATTTGTATAATGACATGGTCGTCGCAGGAATAGTCCTCATAATTAAACTTGGCTTAAAAACATTCTAAACAATGTTTTATTAAAATGGAAAAAATGTCTTCTGTGATGGGTAGGTTTAGGGGATAGAATATACAGTATGTACAGTATAAAAACCATTACGCCTATTGAATGTCCTCATAGGTGCACCAATGTGTGTATGTGTGCACACAACTCCTGAGGTCATGCCACACTTTTCATGACAAAGGGCATAGTGAACCCAGCTCTCCCGTCTGGTGAACAATCCCAATCCTGTCTGTCTTTCCTCTACAGATCAGCCCAAACAAAAGACCAGATTCAGCTGTTTATGAACCCCTCTGCCTCTCTATTCATCTAGTGCTGCTATTATTCCAAGGTCATGCCAAAGAGCTGGATTTAGAAAGCCCTAACTGAAGTCCAATTAGATTCACAGTCCTTTCCACACAGCCCAACACTAGCAGATAACTCTTTTTTCTCTCCTGTTGGACAGGTGACCTCTATTTAAGAGACACCATAAATGTATATAGTAGGAAAGAGATGCATTGAAATGAAATGAAACTTATACAATAACAGGGAAGAAGATCGGATTAGTTTCCCTTTCATGCCGTTTTTGTTTTTGCTTCAGACTAGGACAGAAAAGATTGCAAGTGCATTCGGAAATGAATTTAATATATTTTTCAATCCCAAACGGTTCTGAAAGCTTCTCATTTCGAAGTTGAGACCTGACAGGGAGGAACAAAAATACCAAGTGATATCATGCTTCAGGTATTAATGAGAATTGCATTGATGGAGAGATGTTTGAAATTTATAATTCAGTTGTCATCCAACGAAAGGGAATAAAACTCAGGGCAATGTTTACCCTTTTAGAAACGGTTCCTGAAATGTCAGGAAAGCCTCTGCCATCTTTGGCACTAACAGAGAAAAGGCCTTGGTCCTCGAGGGCGTTTTCAACAAAGCATGTTCAAATATAGCGGAAAAGACGGACAGTTATAAGGTGAAACAAAATTCATTTAGGCTTTTAGACTGAGCGAGTTAAATCGAACACAGAATCTTATCGCAGTTACCCTTTCCTCGGGTTTAGCTGCGTAGCAAGTGATAGAGTAAAGCCAATCCTAATGTTTACTCATTAACTCAGAGGACAGACGGTAGACAGGGACCTGAAACTCCAAAGGGGACAGCTCCTCTAACTGTGTCTCCTTGATAAGTTTGCATTTCAAAAGACCTTGGTCTAATCCATTAGGGGGGCTAGGAAAACAAGATGTTCCTCTCCAGTTTGGCTAATTAGCTTCTTTTTTTTTTTCATCGTCAGAGCAGTCCATATTCTTAAAGTGCTGTTGGGATCCAGATGTGTAACTAGGCTAATGACTGACTGACTAACAAAGAAAAATGGATGCCCAATTCTTGAGCAGCGATGGAAGTCTCTGGTAGTCAGTGCCCATATTAGGCCCACAGAGTTAATCACCCTGAGCGCTTTGCCAAATGCATCTTTACATCCATTTAGTGACATTTAGGTCTGGTAAGTCAGACAGATGTTTGTTTTAGTGGTGATGTGGTAAGTATTGGACAACACTTTGTCTAGCTCTGAGTTTGAATTATTGTAATCTGTTTAAAGGGGTCATTTGTAACTGAGTTAGAAGAACGAAGAAAGAAAGAAAGAAAGAAAGAAGAATTCCAACATGCCAGTTTAAGAAGTCAAACAACATTACGCACAGCTCACTTGTTATTGCCACCAATGGCCAATTTTAAGATGTTACTCTATTAGATTTGGTTCTTCTTACTGTGAAGTTCCAACTGTGTTGAAGAGGCAAAAATGTTATTATTCCATTGATTCAAAATGATTTTAAATATGCAACATTTTTGGGTTCAGTAAGAATAAATGTTTTTGAAATAAGTCTCTTATGCTCACCAAGGTTCCATTTATTTGATAAAAAATTCAGTCACAAACACTAATACTGTGACATATTATTACACTTAAAAGAACTGTTTTCTATTTTAATGTATTTTAAAATGTAATTTATTCCTGTGATGGAAAAGCAGAATTTTTAGCATCATTACTCCAGTCTTGAGTGTCAGATAATCCTTCAGAAATCATTCTAATATGCTGATTTGCTGCTCAAGAAACATTTTAGGTGTCATTTTTGACGTAGCTTTATAAAATAACTTGTTGCAGTAATGAAGAATGAAGGAGTTTTTATGTCTGATGCTATGTTTGTTGTGGTTGTTATCAAATTGCATTTGTTATTAAAGTATCTAACTAAAAGTGTCGCCGTGTTATCTGCTCACTTTCAAACTCTAAAAGATGATGCTAAATTATCTTTTGCATAACATAATTAATATTCATGAGATTAGCCGTCACCATTTTGTGAGGTCACGCCCAGCCAATCAATCACCTGAACCCAAACTCACTTATTTTTTGGGCCACTTCATCCTTATAAACTAACAGATGTTGATTCAGATGGAAGATTAACTTTATTTAGAGGAAATTCATCTCTGTGTTAGATGAATTAATGTGTTTTAGATAATATGAACACTTAAAGTTAACTGTAAGACCAGTATGTTAATGAGCATCTTTCCTCTGACACATCCTAGTCCGCCCATGTGTTAGCAGGGATGTCCCAGGCTAGCGTCACCCACAGGGTGAGGGCAGAGAGATGGGTGGCTGATGCAGACTGCAGTGGTTGTGCTATATCTTCCTCTTGAAACAAAGCGGAGCTGACAGAGGCCACCTCAGGAGACGGCTCACTCTCCATCACAGCGCTGAGAGGAAGAGGCAGGGTCTGTCAGGGGTCCCTTACCACCGCAGAGAGCTGCGGACCCCCATCCTGCGGCTGTCTCCACTGCACACATGTACCATCCATACATTGAGGAAGGATACAGGTATACAGTACAGGCAGCCATAGCCAAGGTGTCTTACGAGTAAGGGAGAGCGGGGCAAGTGGTCACAGGATCACAGGGGCTATGAGGTTTTAAGACAAATTGTGTGTCACGCTAAAATACCAATATTTATATATAAACTACATTTCAGAAAACTTTGGAGTTGATCTGATTTTTTTATTGCTTTTGAAAGAAGTCTCTTAAGCTTACCAAGGCTATGTATTTATCAAAAACTACAGTAAAAACAGGAATATTGTGAAATATTATTACAATTTAAAATAACTGTTTTCCATTGCAATATATTTTAAAATATAGTTTATTCCTGTGATGGCAAAAACATTTTTTTTAACAGCCATTACTCAGGTCTTCAGTGTCTCATGACCCTTCAGAAATCATTCATGCTGATTTGGCTCTCATGAAACATTTCTTATTATAATAAATTTTGAAAACAGTTTAACAAAAATATTGTAGAAAGAAATATTGTAGTTTATTTATGTCATTTATTTATGGTTTGGCATTTTTATAACCTACATTTTATATTTTCACTTTTTATTTTACATTTTATAATTTTCTAACAGTTTTTTTTTTTTGCTGTTTAAATTTGGCCATCAAGTCTTTATTGGGCTGTTTAATGGCATGTTCCATTCACACAGAGAAAAAAAATTGTAAAAATAGAGAGGTACAACAGCTTGTCACTGGGACATATTTGTACCTTTTTTTTTTTACCACAAAAAGGCTCATAGTAGTACCTTAAGGTATGTATTTGTACTCAAAGGCACTAATATGCAGCTTTTAGGAGTAAGGAATGTCATTTTAAGGCTACTGCCCCAGTGACAAGCTGTTGTACCCATAAAGGTAAAATTTTTACACCTTTTTTCTCTCCATTATCAAAGCATTTTGTCACAACAGCATGTGCTGTTGAACTGCATTTTTATTTTCTGGGCAACAGCGTCTGAATGTCCAGAAGCTTTTTTGTAGCTGTATGTTACTTAAAAAAATAAACTGACCCCAAGATATATTTGCTTGGGCAAAAACTACTGTGACTTCTTGCCCTGGTCTCCCCTACAGTATTTTAGGCGTGATTGTTAATTCAGTCATGCCATGAATTATCTATTGTCACTTTTAAGCATCTGCCTGAAGGAAGAAATGAGACTCGATAAAAAAAGTTCACACTCTATTGTTTGACAATGTCAAATACATAAAATTATACTAAACAAAAAAAAAAAAAAAACATCTGTTACATCAATATACTGCTCTCTGAAATCGTCCAACCATTACTGCATGTCGAATTCCACTCTTTACCACAGAAAAATTGAGAGCTTGTCACCTGTACCCTTTCAACCAGGGCTATCAGTTTTAATTCTGCAAACTTTCTTCTTCTGTCAAAATTGGTGTGGAGAAAGAGAAACGAGAGGAGAGAAAAGGGAGACAAAGGGAGAGCACCCTTCTAACTTTTATCTGTGAAGCAAAATGCTGTTATCCTCGAGTGGTGTCAAGAACTCTATCTCTCGCATGCCCCCCCCCCCCCCCCCCCCCACCCAACCAACCAGGTGACAAGCACAAGACGAGAGAGAGATAAGATTGGAAAAGAATCCCACTCCACTGAGTAAATAAATAATCAATACTCATCTAAATGTAAATGAGAAAGTAGCCCTCTTTGATAGCATCGTTTTTATCAACCAACCAATTTTCCTCAGACACTCACTGGGCCTCAACCAAATCACCATCATTCAGCGTCCGAGTAATGGAGAAGAAAAAAGAACTGTGAGAAAGAGAGAGGGGGGAAAAGGAAAGCTATGTGAATGGGTCACCTGAAACCCGAAGTTCAGTCAACCTTCACCAACACCATTTCACAAGAAATGCCATTTTGTTTTGTTGCACTCTTATTTTTGTCCATTGAATTTCTGATAATCTTGGCAATTACTATTCGCACCAAGCTTTCAGAATATCAGTGTCTATATCAATTGCCGCTGCCAAATCGTCTTTTGTCCTTTTTTTGAGTCACTTTTTTATCATCATAACTTCTGCATGTCAGTCTAAGGTAGTAATTTTGAGTCGTGCTCACGTATCAGTGCCTTTTTAAAATACAAACCGTATTGATTTCACCTTCTCAGGCTTCATGAGGGTAGGTTGCATGAGAGGGTTTTCACTTCACTTGTCAGTGGCTGTCAAACTGCTGTGCGAAAGATAAAAAATGCGTTGGCTTAGTGAAATAAAAAGTAAGGGCAGGTTTTAAAATATAAATTACATCAGGAGAATAGATTAGGGCTTGGGACATGCTGCTTGAAAAGTGTTAACAGGAGCTCCTTGACCTGGCCGAACACTTGAGGCTTTTGTGGAAAATAAATCCTTAAAAAAAAAAAAAAAGATGTGTCAAAAACAGTAATAGCAGCTGAAGCCTAGAAAAAGGATTGCACTCCACAAAATGAAACTTTTGTCATAATTTACCACACCATACAGCCAATTCAACCCTGTATTATATGTACAAAAGGAGTTGTCCAAAATTCTGTGGTGCATGAGAGGTCACATGACAAGTGAAAACAGATGTTTTGGTGTCAGTAATGTTAAACCTGGATTGATGTGCCCATTGTTTTATTTAAAATTTTAAACAATATTATTATTTTATATAAACACATGTGAATGGCATGTCAGGGCTCTAGGAGACAGGAATATTATTAGTGAATAAATGCCTAATATTATTGTTTTCTTCATATACTGGATCACTATCACACAGCTTCTGAAGTAAAAGATTGTCCTACTTCTATAGTGCTTTTTTGTCCTTTTTGGAGCTAAATCATACTATAAATGAATTAATATATTATAAATCAGGAGGAATAAATGATAAAATGTTTGTTTTTAGCATGTAATATTCCTTTTTGAGGCCATTTTAGGTTGTATTAATAACTGTTGCCAAAAATCTTACTTTTTCCCCCCAACTACCTTTTAGAAGTTTGGGATCAGTGATATCTTTTTTTTTTTTTTTTTTAAAGAAATTTAAACTTTTAGGGGCGCAAAGACACATTATTTTGACCAAACATGACAGTACAAACAATGTTACAAAGAATCCTGAAAAAAAGGATCACATTTTCCCACACAAATATTAAGCAGCACAACTGTTTTCAACATTGATAATAATAAGAAATGTTTCCTGAGCAGCAAATCAGCATATTAGAATTATTTCTGAAGGATCATGTGACACTGAAGACTGGAGTAATGATACTGAAAATTCAGCTTTTTGAAGTCACAAGAATAAAGTACATTTTAAAATGTAATAAAATAAAAACATTTTTCACAATGTTTTACGATTTTTACTGTATATGTGATAAAATAAATGCAGACTTTGTTAGAATAAGAGATTTCTTTCTTTCAAATAATATCTTGTCCCCAACCTTTTGAATGGTATTTGGGCCTTCCAAAAAAAGAAACAAATGAATGGACATTCATGCATTTCTAAATGCTTTCATTTGACCCTCACCCATTCCCTGACTGATCAAGTGGGAAGAGTTGAAAGTGGTTCTCTCCATCTTACCTCTGTCACACGCAGAGGTGCTAAACATGGCTGACAGGCTGAGGAAAGCGAGGAGCACAAGTCCCCTCTTACTCCGCCCTGATCCGAGACCTGTAAGGGCCATGTCCAGAGCGAGGGCAGGGGCCTAAACTCACCCTGACAGCTCCTCGACAGATCTCACAGCCTTACTGACATCTGGACGTGTGCTGTAAAATCGGAGGAGTTCAAACCAATTTGGCGATGGAGCCCAGGTGACACGGGGGGACGGCTCGGCGGGATTAAGGTGGTCGGAGATACCTGTCCACTTGCAATTTGCAATCTCTGTGGAAGGGAAAGAAAGGAAATTATGTATTAAAAGAGCTTGGAGCAATTCCCAGCCTAAGTTTAATGTTGATGCATGAAATCATCTGTCTGATTTAATTAAGTACTGACTTGGCATTCACCGCCATGATTTTTCAACACAAATGCAAGGTAAGTCATGTCAGAAATGAAATGATGTAAGTGGAAATGTGATTTTTAGAACACAAAGACTTGAAATGGCTGTTACAAAGATCTGTAAATAAATAACCCGTCTAAATGAACGAAAGCGAGGTCCGCGTATTCCTCTGAGTTACTACGCTTTAGGTTTGTAAGATGAGGATTCGGTGTAGATGCTCAGTGGGCTTGCTGGAAAATGTCAACAAAGCTGCAAACATCTGCCAGGGACCTGTCAGTTAGATCAGATGGCCCTCTCTGATTCTCCTGTCGCGGCTCCTCGTCGATACTGCGCTTCGGAGGGGGCTGGGAGGGTGGAAAGCAGGCGGGAGAGGGCTGGAATAGAAATGGGAGGCCCTGAAAACCAAAAATGAGCCAACATCTGCCTGATTTGAGCTGTGGATTTTTTTTTTTTGTGCCTTTGGTAGTGAGGAATCACGGATGCATGTGGTAGAATAAGGAGACACCTGTTATTGCAGACAAAGCTGTCAAAAGCCTGAAAAAGTGTGGAAAAGGAGTCAGGCTTTGTGTGAGATATGCAGAACACAATATGCCAGGATGCTTGGCTGAGACGATTAGAGGAATTGTAGGACAGCAAGGCGATTATTGCGGTTAGAATGAATATGAGAGTCATGAAACAAACCGAATACTACGTTTGAAAAGGAAATGACCCAATCTACGGAGCCCCTAAAGAGACATAGTGACAGAAAAAAAAATGTGATAGAAGGAAAAATTATATTTCAATGCTTTTGCATTCTCTAGTTGGGTAATTATTTTGTATATAATTTGACGGCATCAGGGAGCTATCAATGTACAGCGTTATGAAATTGATTTGGAATCGAGCTCGCTATATTAACATTGCAATCAAGTGTACTGTGTGTATAGGGAGCGACTGTACTGACCGCACACATTTTACAAGATAAGGTATTTGTCAGTGATGCTCAGGATCTGTTTCGAACAAAACCCTCTGACATCGTCCTGTCAGTCATCTCTCCTTACTAGTAAAACACGTAAAAAGTGAAGTCTGATGTACTGTGATATAACTGACTGCCGCAGCAAGATTGAGCATATCAATTTAGGGGCTCCATAGAATGCGTTTTCATTTTCCTTGCCTTTTTTAAGAATTCGGCTTTAGGCACATCCATAATCTAGATACTATGGATTTACTGCCCTCACTGTGTACAGCTACATAGCTATGAAGCAAGCTTAACACTCCTCCAAAAAGTACCTAAGACAGCTAACTTCAAGTGTATTTAAAGGTGCCCTATAATGTGAAATTGAATTTATGTTGGCATAGTTAAATAACAAGAGTTCAGTACATGGACATGACATACAGTGAGTTTCAAACACCATTGTTTTCTAACACTATTTAAATCTCGTTTTTAAAAAACACCCCTGAAAAACAGGCGAATCTCCACATAATACCGACTATGACGCAACAGTCGGGGATCACGCCTCCAAAGATTTGCATATCCCACCCCTCAATGACAAGCACTGCACAGCCGAACCATCGGAACAAGCGAGGAGGATCAGAGAGAAAATGGCAGATCATGGAAATAAATGCTAGGCTCCAGGCTGTGCAGGGGATGTGAGGACTTTTCATACCCTTCCCATAGAAAAGAAATGTCATACTGCAACAGTTTAATTCGAAGTTGTTAGTTTGCTCTGCCCATTTCACCACAGACTTATTTTCGAACCTGGGACAATATCAAGCTTCTCTCGGCGTCTCAAACTGAAGAAGGGGGTAATTCCAACTATATTCCTGCAACCAGTAAGTAGTGATTTTATTAAAGATAATTTACACTGTGTTAGATCCAGCCCAAGATCCTAGTACAGTAATAGCAAACTCCAAGTAACGAGCATACATAACTAACGTTAAATAGGCTAATTCTCAGTGAATAAACTATACAGAAAGCGGTCAAAGAACAATCCACACAGCGCGAATTTATCTCTCTTGCTAAACTCGCTATGAAATCAACGAAGCTCTTACTGTATACATCGTGTTTGCATTGGTGAAAGCATGAGATAGAGAAACTGCGTTGTCTCGCGATCAACAAACTGTCATCTGCTTGCTCAATGTACATCACAGCAACATTTTATGTGATGGGAATAGATCTAAATACTTTAAAAACATCTCATGATTCGTTAATCTCGATAGCTGTAATAGTTAAAACGTATCTAACAGCTGTAGTGAAAGTATTCCAGAGAGTTTCACATGTCTCATTTCTTATGCAAGCAGGTCAGCCAATCACAGCAGTGTCCGGTTCTCACAGCAGACACGCCCCTTCAAACAGAGTGTTCAAATCAGAGACTAAAATCAGGCTAGGAAAAATGTCTTTTATTTCTAAATTATGACTATTTTTGATCTAAAAAACATACTAACAGTATAAGGGCAACCCAGGAAACATTACAAAATAATAAAAAAAAAACATTATAGGGCACCTTTAATGGAAGTGGCGTAAAACTGCAAAAAACAATAATAGAAAATAGACGTACAAGACAAAATTAGCATAAACATCTAATAAATCCATTTCAAATATACAATTTGATTTTTGACACCGATTAGCGTCACGCAAAGGAGGGGTTTGGAAAAATGAGTCGTTGAACGAATCATTTGGGAGTCGATGAGCAAATCAGGTAAAAATAAATGCATAATATAAGATAACAAAAGTGTTTTTTGTCATTGCATGCATGTAAAACTGTTGTTGGGGACTTCCAGAACAATATTAGGAACATTTTAAATGCCATAGGTGCCTTTTAACTGTAAATACCCAAATACCAATGTAAATCCAACAAACTGAAAGATGCTTGATAGAAAAAGTAAAAAATCACAATAGGACCCCTTTAAGACAAAGATTCAACAAAAGCACCAAAACATCTGTAGTCTTTGTGCTGTTACTGAGAATGACATTGCAAAGGATTTCATGTGTACCATACCTTCCATTAACTTCATGTGTGCCCTCCGAAATGACCCTCTCGTCTCAGGGGAATACTTCTCATCCAGCTCAGCACTGAACCAGACGGTCCGGCTGTGAAACGCTGGGCTGCTAGACAGGTTTGAAAACACTAAGGCAAATCACTGGTGAGAAAAGGCCAACATCCCATTTCATGATCACAACTACTGATGAGTGTGAAACGTCAACCAGCTGTCCCCCGACTCCACGAGAAACAACAATTCTCACACAAAATATGGAACCCGTCAGCAACCGACATGTTTGCATTTTCCACTAAATGATCAATTATGAACATTATGCTAAATTGAGTAATTTCAAACACGTGGAGCTGGCACAGAAAGAAGACAGGAGAAGAAAGGAATCGGAGAGATGAAAAAAGCAGTGTGTTTTAAGGGTTTAAAATAATATTTATTCCTCTGACGCTCTCATATCTAAGCAATTTAGCCGTGGTTGGAAATTGTCTGGCTAAGTTCTTCCAGTCCCACAGTTTAATCCGCTCAAGGGAGATTTGCAGACGATTCCCAAAACCATTTTCAACTTAAACTTCTCTCAACCTGGAGAGACAGAAAAAAAGCTGGAAAAAAAAATAGCAGAGAAATGTGAAATCTTGACAGGACGAAGCCGGCCTTAATGCTATCCCGAGCACAGCTGTTTTCATTTAAATACAAGGTTTTCGGCCTTCTTAAAAGCCTAGCATCATCCCTGCTTCCCTCCGTAATCTCTACCGCTCAAAACATTTGGAGAAAACACTGTATCAGAATGTGCAGGCAATAGCGCTGGCATTCTACTTTGATAAATTCATATTGTTTCTCAAAACAAAATACAGTGAAGGAGAGTGAAATTACTGAAACCTCATACTTTGCCTATGAGCACTTTCCCCTTTTGACTTAGTATGTGAGCTTCTCTATCAATGGATGACCTTATAATGTTTTTTCGAATATTTTCTTTCATGCAGAGTGTAATATAGCTGTTTGTGAATGTAAAAGCTCAAAAAGGTCAAAGCACACCACACAAAAAGTTATCGTCTCCTAAAAGAAAATATTAATCAATAATTCCAGTCTCTGTTAATGTTCCACAAAAGAAAGTCATGCAGGTTTTTGAACAACATGCCGGGGGGAAAATGATGACAGAATTTTTTCTTTTTCTGTGAACTATCCCTTTAACATTTGTCTCTCAGCCACCACCAACCCCCAGAGTCCCTGTTGTTTTCATTCTTTTTCTTTTTGTCTGTGTGTTGCAGTGGGCAAAATTGGGCTTTGGCTTTCCGACCTTACTCTCTGGAAAGAGATGAAGGACAGCTCATAGCTTCTATATCTCTCAACATGTATATTCACCCCTATTCCCACTTGGTCATGATTCTGCTGCTCAGACCGGGCACTTCTGAATTGCATTGCTCAACAACTGGGCCGCAAACCATTTAAAGACCAATTTCCACCGACCATAACGCCTTTATCGCTGGTGTTGTCAACTCAATTTTCGAATTTTGCCATACACCCTGGCTCCCCTATTGAAGTGTCATCTGATTTGCTGTGATTCTGACAAGGCTCCAGTCATCACCTTAATCTCCACGCTGCTCTCCCACTTTTCCTTCTCCGGTAACAACCTTCCATGCCTATCTTACGTCAGAATACGAGATAACGTGGTTTGCTGTGGCACGCCGAATGAGGTAGTGCTGGACGTTTATATTGGAAGACAGACATTCTAGCTTGTCCTAGTAAAAATTATCTCACGTCTTTTCAGTTGTCTGTCTGTCTGTGGTGACTTGGTCAGACACTTGGTCACTACAGACTGCGAGAGACTGTAAAGAGAAGGTCATCCATTGCAGCAATGACAGCTTTTATTGAGATTAGAGAGCAGTAAATATACTTTACAGCTATTGGAACCCTTAGCATTCGCTTGCTGGTAAAGATGCTCAGATTGTTTGTGGCAAACTCACCTTCTCAGTTGAATTAGGTTGAGTGAAAAGGGCAACTCCTAAAACTTCTAGAGCTCCCTCCCACACTTTAAATTAAGGGGTTTGCGGAAAAGCGGCTTGTGTCTATGAAAGCTTGTTTCCGCCATGGAATAAAAAAGAAAAAAGGTAATTAATCTGACTTAATGACTTCTTTTTCTCAGAATTGGATGTTATAAAGTCAGAATTGCATGATATAAAATCGTAATTGCGAGTTATAAAGTCAGATTTGCAAGATATAAACTCGCGATTGCGAGAAAAAAAGTCACAATTGCGAGATTCCAATTATCTTTTAATGTTTTTTTATTCCATGCTTTGTTTCAAATTCTTTGTTTCACTCCACCTTCAGACAAAAGGGTGTTTGTGTGTTTTTTGTTTGGGTATAAACATTTTTATTTTTCTCATTTATATTAGGGCTTAAAATTAGGGCTCCTGGAAGAATGGAATCCATACTTTTAATTTCATTTGAATTATGCTGCTATATTTTGTCTGAACAATTCATCAAAATTAAGACTATATTCCTAACAGCTATTATACCAGTTTTCTTTGTAAATAAATAAAATAAATCATAGACATCATAAACTGAGCAACTATTTCAAATAAGAGGGCACAAAAACTGCACTCATCCCCCACTAAGTTGTCCTCACCACAAAGTCAGTGGCAGAGTGCTGCTTGTGTTTTGAAGAAATTGAAAACACTGCCTGGGGCACTATCACATTACTGGCCATGAGGGAGCCATGGTAAGATCACTTTATGGAATAAGCCCCAAAAATAGGCCGGCTGTCTCCTCATATTCTCTAACGCTGGATGGGCAACGTAGCCAACCTGACTTTTAGGTGCTCCCATTCCGCAAGTAAGACTGCTGATGGGTGATGATCGCAGTGATGCTTACATGATGTGTCATTATTTCTGAACATATCCTCCACAACATATGTTTTAGCAATAGATCTGGTTCAATTAGTTCTTTTGTAGAAATATCTAGATTTTCAGTAAAGGCAAGTGTACTAACAAATTACAAAGACCACTATTAAATAATCATTGACAATTTGAATAATTCAAAATAGATTTTTGTAAAAAGAAAAGAAAGAATTATATTACATATTACAAAATTTATTTGTAAGATATTTAATCTAATAATTGATATTCTTCATGATTAGAGCAGCATCTTAAATAATTCTTAATTTTACTCATTGCATTTTATTTTATTTTTAAAATTATAAAACTTTCACATTTTGTCCAGTTTTTGATTCCCAAATTTTAAGTGTTCTCAGACCTTTACACTTTATTTTAAGGTGTCCTTCAACTAAGTAATATAATTAACTACATTTCCTTACTATACAATTAGGGTATGGGTTAAGGTTTGGTTTAGGGTTAGTTGCATGTGCATAATTGAACTACATGTAAAGTGTGAAACAGGGACGCTGTAAAATAAAGTGTTACTGACTCTTAGACCCCACTGTAGTTTGCTGATCTTCAGTCCTTTACATGTTCTTGAAACACCAGCAACTAAACTATTAAATAATGTAGAAGAGAATGTAGGAAAGATCAAAGGCAAACATGTTTGAGTGCTGCACAATCTGTTTTCAAAATTGTGATGACCATCATCTTCATTCTTGCTATAAATAGTCATCTACTACCCACAGTTAGTTATCAACATCACCTCACCAGCACATCTATTCTCTCTCTCTTTCTCTGTGTGGTTCAGGTGAGTGTAGAGGTTGCAGACCTTGTGCTGAACAGTGATGCACAGCCTCCATTACTGCTGTGCCTGCGTCCACATGGCCCGATCTGTTGTTTATGACGCTGACATGTGCAGTAATGGGAGTTTGTTTTTTTCCTGCTCCTCAACATGGGCCATACCATCACATCAAGCTTGTCAGGGCTGAGTTTCCCGAAACCTTCTTAACGCTACGTCGTTCTTAAGTTACACCTTATGCTGTACCTTATCGTTAATACGGTGTTTCCCGAAACGCTCTTAGTTAAGTATACCTTCTGTAAGTCATACTTTCGGAAGGTTGGTCTGGACCACTCTTAGCTTTACCTTATCACTGTTAAAGGTCGAATATTAATATTAAATTTCTAAAGTTTTAATACACACAGACAGTGTTCAATTAGGCTAATTCAAGTGTTTTCATGCAAAGAATAAAATTGTCATTACACTGATTGTTGTTAGAATTTTAATTATATATATAGCCTAGGCTATATAATAAAATTTTTATACATTTATTTGAATTAAAGAGCGCTTTTAAAGGCCAGTGAAAGCATAGGCTACTGTCAGTTAAGTCCTATTCGGATGCTAATATTGTTTATCATGGGCTCGTACGGTATTTTAAACATTTACAGGGGTAAGTCGGATATTTTAGTGCCGTCCGAATCCATAATATCAGTGTTTTTTCTCACCCAACCCGCGTATAAATCTCTGTCCAAATTAGTACCTACTGATTTTTTACAAACAGGTCGTGTGGTAATTTAATTGCCGTCTGAATCCACATCTCTGAATTTACAAGAAGAGATTCAAAATTCACTGTTTAAATCCTTTTTGATCACTGCCGAGCACTGTAGCTACGTGACGTACACTTTTATTACTGAAATGCTTGAAAGTATTTACAAGAACAATATTTCATCGCAGCTCACCTCAGCGAACAAAAATGGGAAAGAGAAGAGCACATAAAAAAAATTAAATTATTATGGCAGCAATATATGATACAATATTAAAATATGTAGCCAAGTGTCACATTCACGTTAACTTCATCATCCGTATTCACTACATTTCCCAGCATTCCCCTGGATCCTCACCTGCACTCGATTCCCTCATCACCACACCTGATCTCCATCACGTCATCTCATCACTAGCACGGACTATATAACACTCACTCTCCCTGCAGTCACTGTCTGATCTCGTCAATGCCTGACACACAGACTCACCCATGCTATACCAAAGCCTTACCTGCTACTTACCTGCTACTCACCTGTTCCTGTTGGATTATCTTCATCATCATCTACCGTCTCCAGTTCCCAGCCGTTCTACTGCAGCCCTTTCCAGTGACGGGTCATCATCATCTGTAACAGAGACTCTGATTATTCCTGTGGCTAAGTCCATCCAATTATCATCTGTTAAGATACTCACCATAACTCCGTCTGCTTCTGCTGTTTCAGTAAATAAACACTGATTTCACTTATTACCTGTCTGTCTCCTGCATCACCCCGTGACACCAAGACTATTATAGGCTGTTATAGTTCGGATTATTTTTTATAATATCCCATGAGTCCTAGTAAATGCAACTTCAACTATTTCTTAAGTGCTTATTTTATAAAGAACAGCGCTTTCTCACATAAACAGCCCCTGCACGAGAGAATAATTGATTCTCGAGTCATCGATATCAGCAGATTCAGCACCATCGCCACGGACAGCACCCGGTAACGTCGCACGTAAGAAGGTATATCTTAAGCAGCTTTCTAAGGTATAGTTCAGGGAACACGCCTAGAAATGGTATAGCTTCAGTTAAGTTATACCTTAAGAGTCTTCGTAGCGCGCTAAGAGACAACGTTATCGGGAAACTCAGCCCTGGGCTGAGTTTCCCGAAACCTTCTTAACGCTACGTCGTTCTTAAGTTACACCTTAAGCTGTACCTTATCGTTAATACGTGTTTCCCGAAACGCTCTTAGTTAAGTATACCTTCTGTAAGTCATACTTTCGGAAGGTTGGTCTGGACCACTCTTAGCTTTACCTTATCACTGTTAAAGGTCTATTTGAATATAATTCTGAAGTTTTAATACACCCAGACAGTGTTCAATTAGGCTAATTCAAGTGTTTTCATGCAAAGAATAAAACTGTCATTACACTGATTGTTGTTAGAATTTTAATTATAGGCTATAATAAAATTTTATACATTTATTTTAATTAAAGAGCGCTTTTAAAGGCCAGTGAAAGCATAGGCTACTGTCAGTTAAGTCCTATTCGGATGCTAATATTGTTTATCATGGGCTCGTATGGTATTTTAAACATTTACAGGGTAAGTCGGTTATTTTAGTGCCGTCCGAATCCATAATATCAGTGTTTTTTCTCACCCAGCCCGCGTAAAAATCGCTGTCCAAATTAGTACCTACTAATTTTTTACAAACAGGTCGTGTGGTAATTTAATTTCCGTCTGAATCCACATCTCAGAGTTTACAAGAAGAGATTCAAAATTCACTGTTTAAATCCTTTTTGATCACTGCCGAGCACCGTAGCTAGGTGACGTACACTTTTATTTCTGAAATGCTTGAAAGTATTTACAATAACAATATTTAATCGCAGCTCACCTCAGCGAACAAAAATGGGAAAGAGAAGAAAGCACATAAAAAATTTCAATGGTTATTATGGCAGAAATATATGATACAAATTTAAAATATGTTGGCAAGGCTAATATAGGCTGTTATAGTTTGGATTCATTTTTTATAATATCCCATGAGTCCTAGTAAATGCAATTTCAACTATTTCTGAAGTGCTGCTTTTATAAAGAACAGCGCTTTCTCACATAAACAGCCCCTGCACGGGAGTCATCGATATCAACAGATTCAGCACCATCGCCACGGACAGCTCTCGGTAACGTCGCACGTAAGAAGGTATATCTTAAGCAGCTTTCTAAGGTATAGTTCGGGGAACACGCCTAGAAATGGTATAGCTTCAGTTAAGTTATACCTTAAGAGTCTTCGTAGCGCGCTAAGAGACAACGTTATTGGGAAACTCAGCCCATACCTCATGGTAATAACACCAAATTTGCCAAAGCCAAATATCAATTGGAAAAATATATATTAAACTTTTTATATATATATATTTTTTTTTACCATGATACCACAATTGTTTGATTAACATAAATGAAACAGACAACCTATATTCAGACCTATACTGTACCACACGGATCTAATATAATGTTACACATCAGGGCTGGATTTCCCGAAACCTTATCACTACGTTGTTTTTAGGTTATAATTTAAGCTGTACCTTATCGTTCATATGTGTTTCCTGAAACATTCTTAGTTAAGTATACCTTCTGTAAGTCTTACGTTCGAAAGGTTGGTTTGGGCCACTCTTAGCTTTACCTTATCAATGTTGACAGTTCACTTCGCTAGTGGCCACCACTGCAAAAAGCTATATGAATATAATTCTGAAGTTGTAATACACCCAGTGTTCAATTAGGCTAATTAAAGTGTTTTCAAGCAAAGAATAAAATTGTTGTTACACTGATTGTTGTTAGCTTTTTAAAGGTATATCAGCTGGCAAACCATTAGGCAGTAAAGGCTTAGGAGTTTATTTAAAGGGAATGATTGTGGTGGGGAGTTGCTCAAACTTTATGGCAGCGATACAGTGAATAGTTGTGCTAAATCAAAGACGGCGCTGTCCGTGGAGCCCTTTCAAATGCCAGTAAAAGCATACTGCCAGTTAAGCACTATTCGGACGTAATTGTATCTCATGGGGTCGTACGGTATTTTCATCATTTACAAGGGTTAGTCGGTTAGTTAATCCAGAAAGTCAGTGTTTTTCTCCCACCACCTGCATTTTTTGACAAACACTAAGGTCGTGTGGTAATTTAATTGCTGTCCGAATCCGAGTTTACCAGAAGAGATCGCTTCAAAATTCACTGCTTAAATCCTTTTTGATCACTGCAGAGCATGTACGATGTACACCTTTATTACTGAAATGCTGGAAAGTATTTACAAGAACAATATTTCATCACAGCTTCACCTTAGCGAGCAAAAAGATGAAAGTGAAGAAAGCATGTAAACATTTGAAATATGTAGGCCAGGCTATTTTAGTGTGGATTATTTTTTTGAATCCTAATAAATGCAATTTCAACTATTTCTGAAGTGATTCTTTTATAAAGAACACAGCTTTCTCACATACCGCAGTGAAGCAGCCCCTGCATGAGTGAATAATGTATTCTCGAGCCATCGATATCAACCAATTCAGCACCACCCCCACGGACAGCAGCTGGTAACGTCACAGGTAAAAAGGTATATCTTAGGCAACCTCCTAAGGTATAGTTCGGGGAACACACCTAGAAATGGTATACCTTTAGTTAAGTTATACCCTTAGAGTCTTCATAGCAGACAATGAGAGACAATGTTATCAGGAAATCCAGCCCAGATATTTTTCCCCAACAGTTAACCTGTAACCATTATATCCACTGGAGGCAAGTTGAAGTGAGAACCCAAATGCAATTCATTAACAAAACGGGATCAAGCATAAAACAAAGGCATGGAATTGGAAACTCAAAACAAGGACATAGACCGGAAACATTCAATACTCGACAGACACAGGGCAAACATGAGTGCTTAAATAAACAGACTTACAAGACAAGGGACACCTGTGAACAATGATCAGACGATTAACCAATGACAAGACAAATGGCAGGATCACATGACAAACAGGGAATCACATGCAAGACACAGAAACATGGCAATGACAAAACCAAAACGTGACATAACCAAACATTCACTGATATTATTTATAGATTTACAGATCACTTATAAATATGTTGAAATACTGTAATTCTGTGTATCGTCTTTGCGCGCACGCGTCAGACGTGTCAGTCTGCGCGAGTAAGATAGTTTTGTTTACATCAGCATGATTTTGAAAATCAGATTTCATTGGTTCAGACTCATGCCATTGACAATTCACTATGAATATTCACAAAATTGGAGTGCTGCTCTTTAAAACGATACCAAACTTGTGCAGAGGGGTAACCAGCGTCGAGAAGCGACAAGAAACATTGCATTTTTCATGGACAAAATAAAGGAACTCCTCTCAGAGACCGTACAAATAAACATACTTTTAGATGTTTAATTGCTATTTGGAGCATTGGAATCGCTATACGAGTGCTTAAAGAACACATTTTTGTGAAAACCTCAAGACCAAAAATGACATATCTGTAGCTCGTAATTAGCCCTTGCGCATTCCAACTCGTTTTGCCAGCACGGGTAACATATAAAAACCAGATAGTAATAGCTGTGTGAGTAAACCTCACTCCCCTGGCCTCAAGAGGTGCACTAGCGACTAACACTAGCAGTTGTGGTCTTTAGTGTCATTGTTAGCGTGCCCGCCTCCCATGCTGGAAATGCTGGTTCGAATCCTGCTCAGAGTGGTGCGAGTAGAACCGGAGGGGTTACATTGGTGCCATGATCCGGTTGGGAGTGAGGTTTAGAGGGGGTGAGTGTAACAAAGTCCAGCTAGTAAGAACAATGCATGTAAACCTCACTACCCTGCATGCCTCAAGAGGCGCACTAGCGACTGACGCTAGAGGTTGCGATCTTTAAAGTCCTTGTTATCTTATCTGTCTCCAATGCTGGAAACGCCGGTTGTAAACCCGCTCGGAGCGGTGCAAGTAGAACCAGAGGGGTTACATAAAAGCCAAATAAAAACTTTTTCAAGCGAGAGAAAGGAGATTAAAGGGGGGAAAAAACATCCACTGTTAAATGCCATGAGAAATAGAGTGGTGTTTAAAGAATGAAAGGTGTCTAGTTTAATGATGGAGAGATATTATCGAACATACTGAGTGATGTGATTCCCAGCAGGATCTTGAGGGCTTCAGAGCCACAAGCCTACGAGAATGTGACATTAAAACATGGCAGCTGTCACTAACAAGGAAAGTCAGAATCAGTGCGCTGTTTTTGAGCTCAAATGCAAATATATGCTCTGGGAACATATGAAAAGTTAAATACATTTACCCTGTGTCAAATTCTATTTCTTCGCATTTCCAAGGCAAACAACTCTGAGAAGCATCTTCCTTCACGAAATAAATATCGTTCTACTTTACAGAGCTGAAAGAGTCTTGAGGCGTTTTCATTCAAATTTGATGCAGGTGGTACAGCGTCTGCTTTCGGTAGCCTGGGGCTACACTGAGAATGCTCTTAAATTCTTTAAGAAGGCTTTTAAGTTAATCTAGATTGCAAATACAAGAGCCTCAGAGAATTGCCAAAACTTTTGAAACTAGAAGACCCAGTGTAGCTTAGGAAAAAGGGAAAATATCCAAACACTAAAGGACCTTTTAACTGAACACAACAAAGGGTACCGACTCAGAGGCTGAACCTCTTAACATTCAAGTTCCCTGTAGAGTTTCTCATTGTATTCTCATATCATCACAGGACTCACTTGAACTCCCTCAAGACTTAGTTCACCCAAATATGAAAATTCTGTCATCCTTTATTCATCCTCATCCAAACATTCCTTCTTTGCAGAACACAAAAAGGCAAAAAATGAAAAATGTTTTCCACGTTTTCCCCCTTTTGTTATTTACAACGAATGGGGACTGAATCTTTCTTCTTGTTGTGTAGAAGTGATGATGTTTCATTAATAAGCGAATCATTGTTTTCAATGAATCGGTTGATCTGATTTCCAAAAAAAGGTCTGAATGAGTCATTCAATGAGTCAATTTGGAACTGGGTCAGTCTAGTTCAGGAATAAATAATTCAGACCAATCATTCAAACAATTGTTTTGTGAACTTTCAACCATTTAATTGAAAAAAAAATGTTGTATGGACGACTCTATGGTGCTTTTGCTTTCTTAGTACATTATTAAAAGGTTTTCCTATTGTGTTTCACTGAAGAAAGAAATTCATACTGGTTTGGAATGACATGAGGGTGAGTAAATTATGGGTTTTGGGTGAAATGTACTAACCCTCATGATTTTTAAACTTCATATGATGTGATTTGTGTGAAAATAAAAATTGTTTTTGGAAAAAAAATAATGATCTTGAAGGTCAATCCCTAAGCCTTACCTTCAGTCCGATCATACAAAAACGTACATAGGAGATTCAAAATCCCCAAATTAGCCACCAATCCGCAAAAACGCACTATAGTTACGAATTGCCTTGAAAGTTTTGTTGAATATTCCCATATATTTCATGATTCCAAGAACCCAAACTTGACTCAAACTAGATTTTTAACATATAAAAGTAGCATAATGAAGGACTACTCTAAAAATGAATAAAATGAGTTTTATGTCAACGCTTCAGGGCGTAACAATCATGCATATTTCTGTTTACTCTCATTTTTTCCAGCCTGCTTAGTACATGCTGGGAACCTCAGAGGAGGGGAGGCCGGAGAGGTTACCCCCACATCTGGAGCAATGAGTTTGACCCCCTCGAAAGGGCGCGGAAGTTGCCCCCCAAAAAGCCGCAAACAAAAGCGTCGGCGAGAACGTCGGGGCCCTGCGTGCCATTCATCGCGCCTAATGACTTGTTCATTAAGAGTGATGATGGATAAAGACTTCTCACGCTGAGATGAAATCAAGATTTATACGCGCTGTTTCCGCACCCAACTCGTGGGAAGATCATCATCATTTAATTCTATCTCTGCGGCCGGTGATGGGCATCCAGAGAGCGGGTTATCAAACGGTGCAGTCAGCTGGCAAAACCTGCACGCAGACACACACACATACACACACTAGCAAACACACGTGGGGAGAAAAAGAGAGAAAAAACACGCCTTTGGCACAACTTCACTGGGGAGCTTGTGCCAGCCACACAGCTGAGAGGGTGAGTATAGATGTGGCGGAGAGGCCAGAATACAGAACGAGAATGAGAGAGAGAGAGAGAGAGAGAGAGAGAGAGAGAGAGAGAGAGAGAGAGAGAGAGAGAGACCGCCAGTGTTAATCTCATCAAGGAAATTACTAACAAAAATGTTCGTTAACGAAGGGTTTTTGATTTCATAACATTTGATAACATTAACGAAGACAAGATGGAAAAATGTATCATGGCAATAATTAAAATGTTTGAATTAAAACACAGGCCTACTGTTGTCGGAATAATGGAAATAAACAATGCTGCAAGATATTAAGAAAGTTTTTTAGATTCAGACTCATTGGTTTTTCAAATACTATAAATTGTGTGTGTGTCTCTTTCCTCTATGGTTTTGTTTTGTGTATATGGACATTGTATTTTATCATTTTTATGTGAGCATGTTGTGCTTTGTGTAGTATTTATTATTTAACCAAAAAAAATGTTCACGTATGAAAGTAAAAGACAGCAGCATGTCTTACTTGCTCACAGCAGAGTGTTGTGGATGTATTGGCGGTTGCAAGTCCCATACTTGCTCAGTAGCAGCCATAACTAACAGCAGAAGCAATAACCAACAGCAGCGGCATGCAGCAGAAGCGTAGTAGATCTATTCCGAAAGACCAAACATATCAACATGGACATATCCACCTTGCCAAACACTCGGAGAGTTGTCATGACAGAAATAAAATAATAAAATAAAAATGTATACATAAATACAGTATATGTGTAATTAAAGGTAATTTCAATAACTAAATAAATGATTATAAAATTATGAAATATTGACGACAACTAAACACCAGAGACAACCAGATCCACTAAGGTTTCTCCTCGTTTAGATCCTGATCATCATTTTTTCCCCTCACCATACTATCTTCTCCAAACTGAGATACTGGAGAAAGAGAAAAAACACACACCCTGAACATTAGTGTGTGCACTCACATCTCTGGCCCTGCGACCCACCTTCCTCTCTCTCTTCAGCTCCTTATCTCGAGGTGGAAATAGGCCCCAAGACACTTCATCAGTGTCCTTCAGCCAGCTATCTACAGCTCCCAACTTTTATTAAAACTTCAGCTCTTATCAGCTCTCAGGTAATTCAGGCATGACAAATTGGGCACCAGATGCCACCTCTATTTGAGGCCGGCACTCTGTTCATGCTCCCGCCCAGAGCCAATGGAAAGGTGGAGAGATGTTGCATTGTGGGACCTCACCTTTAGGCCTGATCCGTCAAGCGTTCACAACCTGTCACATTTTTTTTAATGATTTAATCATCGCAAGGACATTGAGAATAGCTCACCCCCCCAAAAAATAATAATTCTGTCATTTACTCAACCTCATGCTATTCCAAACTGGTATGCAGTTGCTTTTTTTATGAAACACAAATGTAGACATTTATGAAAAATGTTATGCAACATTTGGCATAACAATAGTTTATAGTGACCACATCATCAAATAAAAAGGACGAAAAATCATAATAAAAGATGCTGACTCACACACAATAATCAAAGTCTTCTAAAGCCTGAGGTTTTCAAACATTTTGATACCAGACCCTGAGATATTGAGGATCTACCCTTTTTAATAAAATATAAAGACATGTATAGCCTATATTATATGATTATACTCAATCACCCTTTATAGATACAAAATATATACAATTTATACTATACTACAATATCATGCAACTATAAAGTTAGCATAATGCTACATAACCAAAAATACTAAATGGTAAATTAAATAATTAAGATAAAAGAAAATCAAATGAATTAAAAGGCCATTAAAATATTGTCTGTAAAATATTTACTTTGCATTAAAATAAAGCTGTTTTTTTTACTTACTATGAGAGTACTGAGATCTAAACCTGAGGAGAAGCATTTTTAATTGAATTAATTTCAAATTCATTTGAAGAGTGCTTTTGTATGTTTCCCTGATTTTTTTTTCAGTGGACCCTGTTCTGAATATATATAGCTTTGTGAGAGGAGCAGGCTAAAATTTAAGTCATGATTCACTGATAATCTTGCTCTCTCCTGAAGCTCGAGTCCAGCCTCCTTTAGTATTCAGATTTAAAAAAATTGGCAAGTCACGTTTGGTTACTACTACACACACAAGAGTCATTATCTGACTGAAGATCAGAGCGATACATTACGAGGCGGCCTTGTGTGTGAATTCTGCTGGCAGTCACGGCAACCTCATATTTACTGTCCACCACAGTACACATTTCACAACGGCCCATTCTAAAGATAGGGTGCTGTTTATGGCGCCTTTAAAAAAGGCTGAATATGGAGCAAGTTAGCTGAACCTTAGCGTGCAAATGATGTGTGCACTCACTTAAATAAAATCATGCCGGCCCCAGGAGACTGCACTGAAAATCAATCAACAGCCAGCCGTCCCACCATACAATATAACTACACATTAAACTGATGTGATAGCGCAGCATTAATATAGACTCATAGAGACAGGCCCCATACTCAAAACACAGAACAGGGCCTATGCTGACAGAGACTCTTCAGAAAAGTGCAAAACATATATTCGCTTTAAAAATAGCACCATAAAAAAAAAGTACATGTCACAGGACAGGGACAATAATTGAATATACCAGAATGGATTCAGCTGAAGCCCTGTCCAGCAGTGCATTGAGAAGCTGACAATAATGAGCTCTCTACACAGAGCAGGAGAGAGGATGAACCCAGGGAGAGAGGAAGGGAGGGCCGCACTGGTCTGGACCCTTGACGGGAGATTGTATGAGGACCCTCAGTCGTAAATAAGAGCCCCTGATGGTGTGGGCTCAGCGGACGTGAAGCATGAGATTGAAAACCAAAGGCATGGGACACAGAGAGAGAGACTGCTGTACTGAACACTGCATAACTCTGCTGACAATCACTGGCTTGTCATCCGCTCACACACACAGATGCAGAACCTGCATGCCGGGTCAAGCTGAGGGTTCCGAAAAATCTATATACTTGTATGTATTGGCCCAAACAAGTTGTGCTTTTCACAGATCGTTTACTTCAGTCATCACATTGCTTGCATCATAAATTGCTAATTTTGTTACAACACAAAATATATGGTGATCTAATATACACTGTATTAATTATTTTAAAATAATAATAAAGGCAACACTTTAATTTACACATTGTCCTTTTTAGAAGTTACATGCACTATAGTAATAACAGTAAATTATGCAATTTTACATGCAACTATTCCTAAGCCAAACCGAACAACTCTAGTGTAAGTACATGTATATAATTAATATTACTAAGAGCTTAAATGTATAATTACACTGAAACACAGATAGGCTACCTTAAAATAAAGTGTAGCCATAAATGTAAAAAAAATGTTTTTAGTAAATTATATATAAAGATACATATTTACTTTATTAATACATTATTATTATTTAACTTTTTCTTTAAATGATTTCATAAACATTTAAAAAATTTAAACACACACACACACACACACACACACACACACACACACACCACACACACACACACACACACAACACACACACACACACACACACACACAAACAACACCCCCCAACCACACACACACACACACACACACACAACACACACACACACACACACACACACACACACACACACTTTTCAGTCTGCTTGTCTGTGTTTGCGTGCTTCAGACAAATTGTTAGTCTGTGCATTGCTCTGCAACACGCCCCAGTTCTTTTGACCATATTTCCATTGGCAGATATACATCGAGTAAAATAAAAGTTTCTCCATAAGCTTACACACGATTCTTTACAGCCCAGGTCCTGCTAATGGCCTTGTCTCTCATGTGTGTCCACCCACAAATGAAAGATAAAAAGAACAAGGGGCATAACCAAATCATGTAAATTAAAAATATATTTCAAAACATGGCCTCTAAGTGAATCACAATTACATGAACACACATAATCAGATTCATCTGCCGCTATCATTATTTCAGCCAGGCTTCGTGCGATTGGCTACCCTCACCCCCACCCCTACCCCTCCCCGCTTTAGGTTCCTTTCCGTCACAAGAGACTAGTCTCTTGGCCAGGATGCCAGCTGTTAGCCTGGGCTAAAATGTGTTTTAAGTGCTGCTGCAGGCTGGTAATGCTCCGCACAGCCTGCCAGGCCGCAGGCCTCTGAAGGCAAATGAGAGAATCAGTGGTTAAAAAGCAGGCCTTCACTTGGGCCCGGGCCAGAATTTAATCTACTGCATGGAGCCGTGGCATTGCCCGGGGGGTACGGGCTGAGATTTGTCTTTGCTCTCTGTCTCTTCCCTCCTTCCCTTCATCCTTCTGAAAATCTTTTCGCTGGAGCTCCATGTTGCCGAGTGCCTATGGGCCCTGGCACGGAGATGCATCCTACTTTGAGTCAATTAGCGATTCGAATTAAAGAGTAGCACAAAAAAGCCTTCAAAGTGAATTAGCTAAAACAAGCAATTTGGGTTGGTCGCTGAGTAATGTAGGACTCTCAGTCATTAGAGTGTGCAACCAAATGCTGGAGTTGTCTTTTTTTTCTTTATGTGCTTTACATTAAATTTACATTTGTGTCTGTGCACCAATTAAAGGGTTAACAACAAGCTGTTTACCCAAACTCCCACAGGAGTTACTCAAGGACACAGGCAAACATCACCTGAGACCACATTCTGTCAAAACAATAGAGCGAAAGCAACCAGCCAAATGTTTTCAATGCTCATTTAAAACAAAGTGTAGGGTTAGGAACCTGAAAACCAGCTCTTATTCAGAAATGTTTCTATTTAATACATTTTCATGATGTTTGGTTCAATTAAAGTGCTTTTGCATTCTTCTGCTGATGGAACACTACTAAAATAGTTGGACAGTGTTACCTTATCGCTATTATGTTGCAGTCTGAAAAAAAAGAAAGATTGTGTTCTGCAAAATAATACAACACAATAATCTTTTGATTGTGTCATCCCCATTGGTAGCACTCAAGAACAAGCAAAAAAAGTTTGTTCTGCCATTCAAGAACAAATGACTCTTGTGAGTTTGTTCTTTTTAATGAATCAGTTAAAATGACTCAAAATTAGTCTCAAATGCATGAGACGACTGAGTTCAAGTCCAAATGATGATGAAAATAAATGATTAACTTGTGGTTTCTATAACAATGTGGAGTTTTTGTAATAAAAAAGTTATTTTAAAAAGAATAATGAAGTAATATAAAAATGTACATAAATTAAAGTCATGTTCCCAAAAGTAGCACTGTTTTTGCTTTGTTATGATACTTCAAAATATTTGTTAATTATGGAATCATTGAGAATTCAGAACTGTCATTTGGAATCAGAAACGAAATTGTTAAAATTCCATAGGATTCCCATCATTAGCTGATTGGTATAGAGCTGGTAACTGTTATATTATCAGAATCTTAACTCGTAAAACAAGCGTAAAATAAAAATTTGATTTTTTTAACCCTTAAATGCATGAATGTTGCTCCAATTATTATTACATATTCAGGTCTTTAGCGACCTATCTATATCTAACACGGATGGATCTCTACCTTTACCACTATCATATCCTCATCAGAGCTCATTTCCCAGTACATTCGGCATCTGGGTCATATTCACGATCTCAAACATATTCTCAAAACTATCATTTTCAACATCTTCAAAATCAATATTTTGATCGCTGACAGCTTCTTCACCAGATCCACCATCAAGTGACAGTGACACTAATATTTGATTGCGTTCAGTATTTGCTCTGCAGTAAATCTCTGAGACATTTCAAGTTTTGCTGATTACACTTTCTATTCTTTTGTTCTCTGTCTGTGGTAACTATGTTACTTCGTCATTGTGTATTAGACACCTTGTGGAATAAAGGTGAAGGGTTAAGGGTTAAATCATTTATTTCAAATGAAACCCATCTTGACTCATGTTTGCATCTGCACAAACCACAGTTTTACCTCAAAGACCTAAATCAGGGTCGGTGTTTCCCTTGTTTTCCATTTCCTCACTTCTTTGAAAAATAAGCCAATTCCCTCAACAAAAAAAGCATTTGGTTTGGCAATTTGTTTTGTTCTTCAACTTTACTGGATAAACTGGACTTGGGTCGGATCAGCCGGTGATAAATCGTGTCCATTAAGCTTGGATCCTGTGCACCTTAAAGTAAAACACATAGCAAAAAAAGAAGGAGATCATTAGGAAAATGAGGAGAGATCTGAACTGTGTTTGTGAGAGTCGGAGATAAATGATAGCATCTCACTCTGGTCCATTATGGATTCTATTTATACAGCCGTCCTCAGAGGAACAACACTGGTCCACAGCCTTGTGTAGAATTAGGTTACCCGCGTGTTTTGAGACTCTTCTCAGCAATAAATAAAAATGGATTGAAACAACGCAGTTGCGATGTTTATCATTTTGGTGACATTTTTACTTCTGCCTTTAGTATTTACGCATTACATTTACTATACTATCTAGTATAGTGGTTTAAAAAGGGCTTAATTGTTGTGAATTTTTTGTTGATAGGACAAATAGAATATAGAAAAAATGCCACGAAGAAACCATCTTAACCCTCTGGGGTCGAAAACCGCGTGCCCGCGTTTTGCTGGATTTTTTCCTTATCAGTGCAAAAGAGAATCAAATTTCTCTTAATTTCAAATTTCTCTGTTAATTTTGATCTTAAATATAAGTGTTGTACATCATTAGATCCTGTTAAGTTTCTATTTTTTTTTGTGGATACTCACAATAAAAACAAAGTGTTGTGCTTTTCGTCAAACAAAGAAAAATAAACATGATGCGCGTTTTCCCTTCTCTCTGTCTTTGAGGTCCGTTCTGAAACGCGTCCGAAACATTCACTTTAACTCTGTCAATACTTGTCACAGAGATACGAGAGATGTCTCTTTATGAAGCTGAGATTCTCTTCTTTCAAATGAAGTATTTTTTTTTTTTTTTTTTAAATATTTCCAGTTTATGTAATCCGTTTGAAACCAAGGAGAGTTACAGTTTTTTCGCTCTCCCTTCATTATAGATAATTAGGTGAGCCCGCCACACCCCCAGTGCTTTTGACACGGTAAATAGGCGATATGCATCCCACACGCGGCACGCCCCCGATCACTGCATAACAACATGAAGATTCTTCATCAGAGATTCACTGATAGTTCATCGCGTTTTAGGGATGGAAGCACGCTAACGTTACTCCTTCAGAGGATTATGGACAGCTGGGAATAATTAACCTTTTCCTCAGTGGAATTTGAAACTCAGACGAGCGGTTGCATTTTGAAGAACGGATTGACCCCGAGGATACAAGTTCGGAGTAAGTTTAGTGTTTTATAATTCCTTTTCTGATCATAGAGCTCAAATGCATTTTCAGACTATAGTAAATATTAACTCACAACGTTCGTGTAGGCCTATACGCTCGTGTAAACTTTTTAAATAACTGCTTAGTTTGTAATGATTTAGTGAAATATATTGATCTGCAAGTTTTGTTTGAGTTCTCCTGTGGTCTAGTGGTTAGATCAATTGCCAAGCGTGTTAGAGGTTACAGGTTCGAATCCACCACTAGCATATTTTTTTTCTCTCATCAAAACCGAATATGTTCATCAGTGGTTACAGTCTATATCAAACACACACGTATATAGGACACACGTTTGTGTGCATTATATTTTGTGATTTCTTTCTTTTTTTTTTTCGCACAATAGCTTCAAAGATACATTTCGGAATCGCTGAACTTACATTTTCGGTGTCCGCGCAAGAACAACAACAACAAAAAGCAAGCACTATGTGCATTCAACACAATAAAACACTTTGGTTGCAAAGACAACTGTCGTACAACACAAATTAAACTGATTAAATCAATTATGTACAATGAAGGTACGTAAAATATGCTTAAACCAATTGCACAATATACACAAATATACCACCGTCCCATCTCTTTATTCTTTAAAATTCGTCAAGAGGTGCTGTGGCAAATGATGGATAAAAAAAAAAAAAAAAAAGTTCGGATGTACACTCCAGATATGGTTAAGCATCTGCAGACATAATGGTTTTACATCAGCTGTAGGTTGGTCATTTTTCAAAATGTTTGTATACTTCAAAAACATTTCATCCATCATTTATGGTTTCGCTAAATCATCTAGAAGAAACCTTTGAGGTCCACCAGACAGTCTTAGTGAAAAAATAATAATAATCTGGTTCTGATTATTAATAGTGAGATAGCCAGTGATGCCAGTAGAAAATAATAAAAAGCATAAAAATATTGTTTCTGGAAAAAATTATTTGAAAATTTAGAGTTTCTGGTTGTTGTATATTTTGTGATTTCACCGGAATGAATAGTGTCCGCAATGGCAATAGATTGAAAAGCACGTTCAAGAGACTCACTGTATCCATGACACTGATAGCAGGACACGAGCGCTCAGCTTGAGTTCAAAAACAAAACATTTTAGCTCTAGATCTCTTATTTAAGAGCGGACTAAATGAATGATCTACTAGTTAACTAGAGATGTTTTATTTGTAGGTACAGCCGTTCATTGAGTGTATCAGTAAATGCGTGCGGTCGATGAGCCATAAACAGATACTCGCGGTTACGCAGTCTACCAATCAATAGATGTTTCTCTGTCCATCAACAGATACATTGTGCATCTATAATCATAATAGTCCATCAGTTTACTTTGGATAATGTGCTAACAGTTTTTTGCTTTTGTTTTGTTGTGTTTACATCGTCACCATCAGCCTTCAGAAATCATTCTGATATAATTTTTTTTTTTTAAAATCAATGTTGTAAACAGTTATGCTGCTTAATTTTTTTTAACCTGTGATAGTTTTTTTAGGATTCTTTGAATGCACTTTTTTTATTTATATAAGCACTATATAAGCAATATTTTATATATTTTTTTATATAAAAAAAAACAAGTTTGGTCTTTTTATGTTTTTTTTTTGAAAGGAAGTGTTAAGTGATATGAATGACTTTAAGTCTTTATGTTCTTAGGAAAGATTTCTATTTTGAATAAATGCTGTTCTTTTTAACTTTTTATACATCGAATCATTCTTAGTTCAGGCTGCCTCACAGCACCTTGATGGGGCATTAGCACATTGGGGGAGTGTCTTTAGTCTCCCCAGGTGTAAATCACATTAATATTCATCGGCATTAACACTCCCACGCATACAGCAGTAATGACCCAAAAACTGATGTAAGAAATTCAAATCGTTATATTGATCTTTCTGAAAGAGTGGTCAGAATGATTTTCACTTCATTTTGAAGTAAAAGTTCTAGCCTACAAGAATAGTAACTCAAAAGTATTGTTTTCAACTATTCAGTATGTGTTAAATGGCCTTATTGCGGTGACATTTTTTTTCCCAAAACGTACTAACCACGCATATTATTTTTTTTCTATAAAATGCAAACATGTACATCCATTTTTCTCACATATTATTGTAGCAGAGTTTGTGCTGAATACAGCAAATTTATATGTTGGGAAATGGTATGTTTTAAGTAGCTGAAATAAGCACAAATGTCAGGGCATACCAAAACACAGAAAGAGCCCGAAAACAGCTCAGACCCCAGAGGGTTAATCAATGCACCTGAGTTTTTGAAGGGACCCCAGTCCTAGGTTCAAAATAATGTTTAAATAAAAAAAAAAACTGCATTTGAACTTAACAGACAGTGATCACTATTGTACATTTTCGTTATGTAGAAAATATACGATTTTGACAGTATAATTATATTGCTAATTTTGATTATCAATCAACTCCTTTTGTGTTCTACTGGAAAAAAGTCATATTTAAATGATGACAGAATTTTTTATTTGAAGCAAGTGATACCCATTAGAAAGTGTAATATATGTACATATATTATATTTACGTATGGGTATGCCCAAAGTGTGACTCATTTCCGACAAACACTTTTACCTAATCATTGAACTTCATAATCATTGAAAGCCGGCTTGATCAAAATTAATCAAAATGTCAACTCAATCTTCCAGTGAGTTCTCTTTGGAGATCTTCTCCAGTCATTTATTCCACTTAAACCCTGCCCATATATTACAATTAAATGAAAGCTTGCATTCAGATCTGCCTTCATCAACAACCGACAGATTGAACCAAATTCTCCTTACTCAAATGTACATCACAATACTCGAAAAAAATTTACAGTTCACCCAAAAATGGAAATGAAAACTCGCCATTTAATTCCAAATCTATATGATTTTTTTTCTGTAGACTTTAAAAGAAGATTGTATGCAGATGATAGTGTCCAGGCTCTAAAACTGACCAGAAAAAGCGCCATAAAAGAATTATAACAGGTCCATAAGACTGAATATTCCAAGTCTTCTGAAGACATTTGATAGCTTTGTATGAGGAACAAACTGAAATTGCTGTTATTCACTGAAAATTCGAACATATTCAAATGTGGTGCATCACGATTGGTTACAAGACATGAGAATCAATGATGTTGGCATCGTAGATGTCAAACTGGTTCTTCTTGATGCGCCTTATTTGAATAAACTTGAATGAGATTTCACATTCCGTCACCTCACGCACTCTAAAGTATGTTTGAGACACCAACCCTCCCTGTTCTTCTTTTCTAACTGACATAGTGATTCGGGGTCTGATAGGCCCCTTGTCACAGTCCTGATGCTCTGATGCAGGTTAACCTCGCTCGCTCTGCAAATGAGAATTTGACTGACAGTGTACCGAAGAGGACTGATGTGGAAAGAGGACGGCTGGTGTTCCCCGCTTTGTCCAGGCTGCCGCTACCCCATCTTCAGGAGGAAGAGGAAGCGAAGGAGCATAAATGATTGCCCCCTGTATTTTTTCATTAGACTTTCCTTTTGTTACTGGATACATAAATCGGCACTGGCACAATGCAATATGTATGGTGCTGCTCCACCTGCGGACGCGAGGTAATGGCTGCCATGTCGCAGGAGTCAGGGATGATAAGTGAACCGCGGTGAATGTTAATGATAGTGATCATTCTGGCCTGCTCCACCTCTCCATCTTCCCTCTCAGGCCCTGTGTGTCACCACCCGTGTGGCAAGGTTCAAGGGAGTAAAACGAAAACAAACGCTCAAGGTAAAGAAAGAAAGGAGCGTAGGAACAAGGGTTGGCATGGATGGATAGGGACAGCTATGGCATGTAAGCAGCAAGAGTGCTTTAAATAAAAATAGTGACCCGTGAGTTTAACTCCGCTTGCTCTGTTTTTTTCAACAACTTCCTGTTTAGTTTCTAAAGCAATAAAAAAAAAGAAAAACATGAATAAATTTGCATACATTTACTCTATGGATTTTTAGGATAAACTTAACAGAAAAAAAAAATCAATAAATGAATGCATGTCTGGAAACTGCTGAGCATAAATCCATTATAAAAATGTGGATGAAAACCTAGCTGCTGGACAAAGCATCAAAAAGGTCATGTGATTGGATATTTCGATAATAATAATTACAACATTAGAATATTCTGATTTATCACATAAATTAAAGTTAAAGAGAGAAGGAGGGGGGGGGGGGTGAGCAAGGTTAATTATGAATTAATGTTAAATTAATCACATTAATTATGAATTAATGTGAAATATGAAAACCTCCACCCAATATGAAAATAGAAAATATATTATAGTAAATATTGTATAATGTAAAACAGAAATTTTGTATTGTTTTCAACTTGAATCTGTGACATATAACAACAATGCCAATTATATTATGAAATGTCACATTCAATTTGTAAACAATTTTTGCCTGGTGCACTTGGCAACCAAGCATAACTTCACTTCCACAAAAAAAAAAAAAACGTGTTTAAGTTCAGTTTCCTGTGTTTGAGTTTGTTACCATGGGTTCCCTATCAGTCACATTTGACGTTACGTTGAAAAGTCTGACGTCATGCGATCTCACTTGGGAGCCCACACCTTCAAGTAGTAACAAAACAAGTCAATGGATATTGTCAAGTGAGATTTGTATGGCAAGCCACTTCCCCGGACATATATTAGCTTGCCGGCAACTCCTGGGCGCTTCAACAATTAAAAGATCAGTTTCCCTAAAAGAGCAAGCACGGGTGACATTGCGATTACTACCTCACGTTTTTGGGCCGTAAGCACGCTGAGGCAGAGTTTTGTCGATGACTCATGTTCTCACTGTGGGAACAAGACCATTGCGATGTTAAGATCAAGACTCCAATACCTTGAAAAAGGTGGAGTCCTTCCTGCTATTTCCCGTTCTGGTTGCTCTACACATCAAAGGACCACTTTGGTTAATACAGAGAGTGATTTGAGGATTACAATGCGGAGGACTTTAACCAGCAGTTCTCATCAGTTCAAAAGCAGACAGAGGCGATAAAACACATCCTGCCCCTTCGCCTGCCCATCACCAAGGGCATCCCACTGCGGCATCTATAACTGCTCTGGTGCGTCCCAAGCAGAAACCATCATACAGACTGCAAAAGCGACACAGCCTGTCTCAGCTGCCACTAAACAGTCTAATCAGTCGGTGTAACAAAATCCCTGAAACAGGCGACCAGGAGATCTGCTCTTGTCCAGGAGACGGTGAACCTAGCGCTTCCCAGCCTGTCTCGTTGGCTCATTTGGACGATCAGACTTGGCTATACAATTCAGTTGGCCTGGCGTTCCCAGGTTCAACGGCATCCTGTTTTCCTCAGTGCCAGACAAGGATGCCCCTGTCCTGTGTGCGGAGATTGTGGTCCTGCTGGCAAAGGACGCAATAAAGCCAGTCCCTCCAGCCGAGATAAGTCCGGTTTTTACAGCCCACCAAGCCCACCTCATCGTACCCAAGAAACGAGGTGGGTTACGGCCAATTTCAAATCTGCGTGTCTTGAATTCACAAGTTTCCGTTCAAGAAGTTGATGCAGAAAAGCATCCTACGTGCGTTAGCCCCTAAGATTGGTTTGCAGCAGACAACCTAAAGGACACATTATTCCATGTCTCTATTTTGCCTCAACATAGACCATTCCTTCAATATGGTTTCGAGGGTCGGGCATACCAGTACAAGGTCTGAAGGTCGTGAAGGCTGCCTTTGAACACAGTGTGAACACAGGGACCTGGGGCTCAGGCACCTCAGCCATCTGGGGCTTTGGGTCAACTGGGAAAAGAGCAAACTCTCCCTTGTGCAGAGTATCTCTCTTCTCGGTATGGAGTTGGACTAGCGCATTCTCAGGAACGAGCGTGCACAGTTGGTGCTGAACTGCACGAATTTGTTTAGGGGGAAAACAGCGGTTCCACAGAAACTATTTCAGAGTCACCTGGGGCATATGGCATCCGCAGACACAGTCACAATGCTCAGATTGATGCATATGAGGCCGCTTCAGCATGGACTTCACGGCCGAGTCCCGAGATGGGCATGGCGCCGTGGCACACATAGGGCTGACCATCACACCGCGCTTTCAGCTTGTGGTCATACCATGCATATCTACGCGCCGGAGTGCCCCTAGAAAAAGTATCAAGACAGGCTGGGGCACTGTATGCAATGGGCAAGCAGCCTCAGGCTCCTGGACATGACCTCGTCTGCCGTGGCCATCAACTGCCTTGAGTTGCTAGAAGTACTGCTGGCCATGTGCCAGTATCAACCGTTGTTGCAGGGCAAGCACGTACTGGTCCGAACGACAACTTGGAGATGGTGGCATACATCAGCCATCAGGGTGGTCTACATTCATGTCACAGGTTGCATCTCACCCGCCATCTCCTCCTCTTTTTGACATAATGCCTCAGTTACCTCCTTCAGGAACAAGGGTTACAACAGTAACCGAGAGGTTTTCATTGATGGTTTGAGTTGTTGCACCTGATGTTCGTTTTGTTGATTAGTTTGCCTTGGTATTTAAACCCTGTTTGTTCAGTTCATTATCAGTTCACTTATTATATTATACATTTTACATGTTGTTCTGTTCAAGATTTGGAGTCAAAGTTTTCTTTTTAAGTTTGTATTTAATAAAATCATAACTGTCTGTGCAGAGATCCTTCTCATCTTATTTTGCCGCAATCACACATGACACTTATCTTATGAAATGTAATTTTATATTAAGATCAAGACTAAAATATTTCCCTTTACGTACATGCAAAATCAACACAAAATAATTTTACTTTGTTCCCACTTGTTGTTTTATTCTGCACAATGTGTTTTCGAACACAGACAAGCTACAATATGGTTAATTGCATTTCTTTTTTTTTTTTTTTTTGATTAAGCACACTGGCGGAAGTTGAGAACAGGTGGATACAGACAGATGTTGTAATTTACATTGAGAAACATGCCTGGGGTTCATATCTGGCCATTGTTGTAAATGGCTCTGACAACCTGCACACAAGCTGTGCCTGCCACCAGTTCCAGACACACTAATGAAAGCTGACAATATCTGGACAAATGAAATGGGCTCATCCCTGTTATAAAGTATGCATGGATTCTGTGAACATCTTTACGTATGACCTGATTTGGGTTAGAACTAGCTTTTGGAAGTTCTAAGTTGTAGTGCTATTGGTTTTACAAGAATATGACTGATAGAGGTGATAAAAATGTCAAGTCAAATGTTGAAGTTTAATGTGTTTATGAGCTGGAAAAAAAACCTTTGTTTTTTATGTGGCTGTGCATTCAAAATAAAATAAAGTACATTTCTGAAACAACACTATTTAACATATTTTTCTCATCTTTTGTCCCCCAAATTAACCACTTTTTTTGGTTGGGAAAATAATTGGATCATGACACTGGATTTTAAAGAGGTCAATCACACACTTCCTCTAGTACTTCTAATGTAATTTAACATTTTAAAATAATTTAATTTATTAATTTTTTACAGCAATTTCAACAGCCAAACGAGGGAAAAACAACTTATCATTTCCTTCTAATTAGTGTTTTTCAGAAATAGTAGAATATGAACATTTAATTAAGCCTTGATACTTTTCATCATGTTATTTCACTCTTGTTCCTTAGTTCCTTACAGGCAATGAATGTGAATGTCACTCCCATCTGGAGCTCGTGAGCCTTTTGTAGATGCACATCAAGCAGTCGAAATGTGACAGGACTTATAATGGACTCAGAACGGCAGAATGCCTCTGAAAGCGGCCCACAACGGTGTCTCCGAATTACCCTGCCTCACCGAAGATGACGATTAGATACGCCGAGGACACTGCAGGTGCTTTCTACCGGTGGCGTTTCCTTATTAGTCAGATGTCACTCAAGCCTTTTTAAGATGCCAGGTAGCTGCTTTTGATTTGCTCTGACACAAAACTGCATTTCAACATCTCACGAGTCTCCGCACACACACAAAATACACAATTACGTACATGCACACACACGTACAGACTCATCTTCCACACTGTAACTCCATCCCTCAATTCCACACAGAGCTGGACCAATTATTTTCTGCTGTACCAGCATTTCCAAAGCAGCAAGAGTGGGAGAGAAAAAAACAAACAATACACCTCTCGGCGACACACAAACACACAGCACCCATGTCCTCCCACCCTTCTCCATTACTCAGCCTTCTCCTTGTCTAACTTTGCCAAAGTCTTTGGAAGTAGCCAAATGCGGTCATGCCTGCTTAGCTTCCTGGACTGATTGTGCCAGAGAAGGAAATAAGACACAGATGTATACAAACACAGGGTGGTGCCAGTTGCGAGACAGTTAACAGCTTCATCTCCACCTTCCCTCCCCCTGCAGCCGGGCACAGGTGGGGTATAATTAGGTTCCTCTCTCCACAGTTCAAAGTCAAGCCTTTACCAGTTGTGACAACCGAAAGGAGGCTACATCCCCACATACTCACCGCTCTCCTACAATCTCTCCCCCCACTCCAAAAGATCTCTACGAAATGAAAATAGGGTAAGTGGGTCCCAGCTGATGCCAATGGGCACGTCTAACAGCTAACAGTTTGAGTTGGCATGGGTGAGTGGTGAGGGCCAGATTTTCCCAAACGCACCTTACCTTCACACTCGCAAACGCCCCGCTGAAGATGGAGTCCCAGACCAGAGCTTGAGCTGTCAGTCCAGACATCCTTCACAAGTTGGGCTTTTATCTGGCATTGAAGAGGAAGAGGACCAGAGGGGGTTTTGGTGTAAAACTGAGATTTATTTTAATCAAGTCACATCATATCAGCCAAATCAGCCAACTCAGTGCTGAGGAGAAAAATTACTAGCATGCTTTTGATTGTGGGGACTAGAGCGAGAAGGAAAACAAGACAACTTCAGACAGACAGCAAAACCACAAAGAGGAAAAGAAACAGCCTTATTGCCAAATTCAACACTGCTCTTGTTTTGACTGTGCTTGAAAACCAACACTACAAACCCCACATGATATGTTACTATGTAGCCTACAACCCACTGTTTAGTTACAAAGATTGAAAGCAAGATCCACAAAAAACAAACAGTTGCGCTAAACTGTGCTTACGAAGTGTATGAACTATAAAAATGCACTAGAGATTTACACTTTCAAAAGAAAATGTGTGAGATGAGCACAATTCTGTCTGTCTGTTGAATCGAGTCTGGACTCGGGGTTTGCTGTTTGTAATTCCTGATCAAACTAAAATAAACAATATGAATAAAGCCATAACTGCACATTTGTGTCGGTACAAGCTAAAAGGCAATTTTAAAAAGGCAAACTTAAAAGGCAAAGCTAAAAGGCAAACTTAAAAGGCAATAATCGAGGTAATAACTGTTCAAAGGTTTAGGGTCAATAAGATGTTTTAATGTTTTTTTAAATAAGTCTGTTATGCGCACCAAAGCTGCATTAGTATTGTAGGATTAAAAATACAGTAAATTTTCAGCAGCCATTCATTCTTCAGTCTCACTCACTCCTTCAGAAATCATTCCAATATGCTTATTTGATGCTTAAGAAACATTTATTTTTCTTATAATTAGTAGTAGGCCTATTAGTTGAAATGGCTGTATTGCTTAAAGAAGTGTGTAATGTGTGGAAGCATTTATTTTTGGATCCTTTGATTGAACAGAATTTGAAATAGAAATAATTGTATCAGTGCAAGTGCCTTTACTGTCCAGCTGAATAAAACTATCTTAAAAAAAAAAAGATATTCTAAAAGTTTTACTGGCCCCAATGAATTGTATTGTACATCATGAAGCAATTTTGCATCAGGCACCGAACGAAGTACCCATTAACAGTTCTTTCAGCCAATGGAATCACTTCGCTGCCACTATGCTAAGGTGATTTGAATGTTGCTTGGGAGTTCTGAGTGTTTTCAGCACATTGCTACATTCTTGCTTATAAGCCCAAATTAAAGCCTCTCGATATTCTGGTTGCTAGATATGGTTACATCCCTCTTTCAGTTTAAGTCAAGGATTTTCACAGTTTATCATCCCAAAAACATGCATGTCTGATCGTTTAGAAGAAAATGATCAATGTGTGCAAAGTGTAAAGATACTGAAGACTTGGGCCCTATCTTGCACCCAGCGCACGATCTGAAACGCAAGTGTCAAAGCGCAAAGCGCAAGTAACTTTGTGGGCGGATCCCGGCGCTGTTGCTATTTTCCCGGCAGGATAAATGCCTCTTGCGTCTGAGGTTGGTCTGAAGTAGCTTCATTATTCATAGGTGTGGTTTGGGCGTAACGTGAAATAAACCAATCAGAGCGTCATCCAACATACCCTTTAAGAGCAGGTGCGCATGTTGCATGGCGGATTGTTATTATTATGGCGCATTTACCAGGCGCGCGCGCCAGGAGCGGTTCACAGCCGAGATCGATCGATGTTCTTGTCAGGGCCGTAAAAGAAAGAGAATTGACATTGGGGATGGGACAAACCCACCCAAATCAATAGAAAAACATATGAGAAAGCTCAACTTAACTGGTAAGTTAAAGAGTAAGGTTTTTAATGTACTTACATTATGGTAAAGGTGATTTCGCAGTCTTCAGATTTTTTTTTCCTAGTTCTTGACGGACAAAATAATTTGTCAGATGTCCTTATATACATATGTGTCTTGCCACTATTGGGCAAACAGCTCTGATCCGTCATTACTACAATTTGCCTGAAAAATTACCAGTATACACTGGTAAATGTGTAAGCTAGATTTATGCCTATTTTTTTACATCTTCATGGACACCACAATGATTTCCCTCGTGTGGTAATGTTTGTCCTTGTTATAATGTAAGATTTGCAAAAATAAAAACTGCTGCATCTGTGTTGATGAGAGAATCAAAGTGTGTGCGCGTTGTGTTACATTATGGCCAAGCATGCACGCTTAAAATAGCATTATGAACAACGCGAAACGCGCCACTGACTTTAGACCAGTTTTTTTTGGTCAGTGGCGCAATTGTTTTCTGGAACTGCAAAATAGCACTAGGGAATGTTTGCGCCGAAACACGCCTCCTTTTTGCGCTGACCCACCCAGGGAGCGCAAGTTCATTTCCTAGTTTACCGACGTGGGTCTGTGGAGGGAAAAGCCCGCTTTGCGCGGGTGCAAAATAGGAATGATACATGCGTCGGTGTACAAAGTCAATTGCCCTGGGTGCAAGATAGATCCCTTAAAGTCTAAAAGTTTGTGTGCATGTGCCTAAAACTGAGTGATTAGAGTATTCATCAGCTCTTCAGGCACTGATATAAAACACATTAACCGTCTTTTGATCACACTTTACCTGACACTGTTCATCTGCAGTTATGTGCTCTTCTCACAATGCCGCCTTTGTCACTGCGTGGAGACTCCTGTGAAAACAGAGGCTAGATTATGGAAAGCAGGGGAAGCCAAGAAATATATTTATGCTCGATAGACCCATGACTCTGTATTGATCCGACATTGTCTGCTGACACATTAGTACCCATGAGAATTTTTTTTTTCATTATGTCACTGAGAGGAAACCAATCTATTAATAGACAAGGTGTCATTTATGTTATTGGTGGTAATTAGTTTTGACCACAAGTTAAAGGCATTTAAATGCATCAGAGCGTTTCAATGCCATGTGCGTTTCTTTGGCTCTCAAAACCAACATTGTTCACCTCTCAAAAGTTTCTGTTCCAAAAAATCCCCCCACAATCCACACTGTTAACTCCCTTTCTAAATTCAAACAGTAATTTGAACTTCAAAGCTTTCTTGTAACCTCACATCACATTTAGGCCGATCACATAAAGCTTTGAACTCTGAAAGAAGTTTCTGTGAAGACCTGGTTCAGAAATAAAAAACTAATTTAGCACACACTCATGAACCCTTCAGATGGAAGGCAAAGAACGGCAGGCAAACCACTGGCCAGTAATATTCCTTTTTAATGATCAGGTTTCCAACTGTACACCGATGAGGATCAAAGGAAATTGAAATATGTCTTATGGTTCTCCGTGATTAGAGCAGAAAACCCCATACTACGCAAGGTTGGGGATGGTCCTGCTGACAACGGGCTCGCTCAAGGCCGGTTTAAAACACAAGCGCACCAACAAAATTAGGATTTCCTCAAATTCATGATGTGTAACGCAGCAGTGTTGCTGATAACCAAAGGACAGGGGAGCCAAAATGGGGTAAGCAGAATACTTTAAGTATAACATTCAAAGGTTTGGAGTCAGTATATATATATATATAATATATATATATATATATATATATATATATATATATATATATATATTATATATATATATATATATATATATATATATATAAATTTAAAAGAAATAATACTTTTAATCAGCAAGGATGCATTAATTTGATCAAAAGTGAAATCTGATCAAAACAGATTTTGATTTAAAATATATGCTGTTCCATTGAACTTTTGATTCATCATAGAATCCTGAAAAAATGTATCATAGTTTACAATATAATATAAAATATTAAACAGCACAACTGTTTCCAACATTGATAATAGTAAGACATGTTATTGAACACCAAATAAGCATATTAGAATGATTTCTAAAGGGTCATGTGACCCTAAATTATGCTGAAAATTCAGCTTTGCCATCACATACATTTTAAAATATATGAACATAGAAAATTATGTTCTAAATTGTAATAATATTTCAAATATTACTGTTTTTACATTATTTTTACAATAATGCTGCCTTGGTGAGCATAACCACACTGCTGGGGGGGGGGGGGGGGGGGGGTGGGGGGGGGGGTTAGAAACTAACCCAAACTTCAACTTAAGCATGATTGTATTAGGCAATCTCATCCCCCAAATTAACAAATAATTAGTATGAACTTTTTCAATATGTGCTCAATGTATCACTTTCCTCTGAAATTTTCAGCTTTAGATTTACCTGTTTGGCAGGTAATGCAGTTTACTCTTCAAACTTTCTGAACAGAGACGTTTTTATATGCAGATCAGTAACATAAATATACAGTATGATACAATTATGAACTACAATGACAATTAAAAAAATGTCATGTTCCCATATCATGTGGATGTGTTGAAGGTGTAGGTCAACTTAAGCAAAAGATTATGTGGTTTTGCAACAAGCTAACTGCATCTTTTTCACACTGTTGAAGGTGTGGCTTCACACTTCGCTAGTGTCAAATGTACAAAACATTAACAAGTAGCCAGATTTTCCAACTCTGAACATTTCAACCTCCGACGTCTAGATTCCTTTCGGCTCGTCTCATCAATGCGTGCCACAGTCAAAAGTTCAACACTTACACCACTTTGAGCTAAAAATGGAAGAATTAAATAACATAAGTAGAATAATTATTTACTTGACAGTTTAATAGCGAGATCACAGAAGTTTCTAGGGTGGGCCCTGAGTATGATCTCACAAAGAACTGCTGTTTCCATTCAAGCCCTCAAAGCTGAAGCATTAGATGCTTGACACTACTACTGAGACACACATCACGTAGATTTCGATGTTTGAACAAATTTAAGTTTTAGACTGTGCTGTTATTGTTAACTAAAACTATAAAAAAAAGAAAGTTTTTTTAATAGGAAATAAGGCTAATTTATAGGTTATGTTGCTAATTTATTTATTTAGACGCAGTCTTTTCTTTTCTTTTTTAAAATGTTAAACATCAGTCATCTTTTAAATATGCAGGTTAAATGAATCCTGTTTTGAATTATTCAAACTTACTTAAAATACTCAAAAAGGCACTCAATCGAAGGAGCCTCCAACTGGTGTCCAAGTCACCGATTGAATTATTAGTGAATTAATCTAAACGAGTCTTTTGATGATTAGAATCGATCATTTGAATGAATTTGGGATTTATCAAAAATCCAAACTACTCGCCATTAAGGCGAGAAGGCTTTCTAAGGGTTTGCAATCTAGGAAATGAACACCGTGATATGTCACGCATGGACACATCATGTCTGGCCTCGCATTTGCAGATGAATCACACGATACTCACAATTCCGACGCTTCCGAATCGAATCTTTTTGAAATCGATTACTCGAGGCTTTCTTTACCCACTGCACTGACTGCAACTCTTGCGCGCGCAGCAGAGCAGGCACGTGCACAGGTAAGGCTCAACCTGTGCAGAGCACATGCCCTTTTTGCTCTTACACTCGAAGTGCCCTTTCTTTGGTGGTGGGTTTTTTTTATATATATTTATATTTATTTATATATTTATTATATTATATATTTAATATATTTATTTATATATAAATCAATGCTATTGGTCACCCTTTACGTCTGTCTGTCTGTTTTAAAATATTTAGCCAATGACAGTTCTTAAAAAGAGCTTGTGTAAATCTTTTTCGATCCTCAAACTGTCAGTAAAGCTGATAACTCCGCCCCCGCTATCGTGACTGAATGAAATGAAGCTCCGCCGCAGCCGCACAGCAGACAGCAGCTGAACGAAGTTTTGCAAGGGTAAACATCTTGTTGTTTGAATAAGTACTAAACACTTTGTCTATAAAAGCTAATATTTTATTTATTTGATGTCTGACTGAGACATGAGGAACATGAGAGAGAGGTCTAGGCTAGAATTTTCCATCTAGTCATAGCCAATACATAGCATAGGCCTACACTTAAATAGCCTGTGCATACACGGTAGCATTTCATCTTTTATAAAATGCGATTTTGGCCAAATGTATTTTACAACAGGGAAAACTGAGCCCCTATGTAGCTACAACAAACTAGTAACCTTCACTAGTAGATGAAAATGTAATGATGCCGCCGGAACCGTTTTAATGACGGACAAAATGCACATTTGCACACATTCGCTGGTCAAAAACCCCGTAACTGTATTTGAGTTTGACTTTTGTAAAATGTTAACAATATAGTGATAAGTAATACAACAACATATAATTTGTTTTTACCATAAAAAAAATCATAAAAAAACTACACTACTGAAACTACACAAAGCGACTGAGTGATTCTCGTCACCTAGTAACGTATAATTTTAAGATATTTTCTTCTTTGATTTATGATTGCTGATACACTTAATTTATTAACATTTCATCTTGTTGTGGTAATAATATAAAATTATGGTTAATTCAAGGCTGTTAAAATGCACATATTTGCTATATCGTTTTTTTAATCTATATTCAATACTCTCCACTCGTCCTCACATGTATAAATGGAGTAAAACATGGTTTTACTACAGTAATGTTGTAGTAGTAACTAAAAAAAAACAGGCCAGTTTTTGCCAGGTAGGCGGATACATGTTGGACATGCTATAGTAATGGTATATGGCTATAGTTTCTTATAATCTGGAATTGAGTTGGACATAATTATTTAAATTATATTTCTAAATAGTTTGTCAAAAATACTTGACTCATGTTTATGTGTGACATTGAGACGAGGGGAAGGTAGAGCAATGTTAACCAAATAATACAAATTAGCTTATAAAACCAAACAGAATAGCTAAAAAAAAAAAATCTTGAACTTTGTGTGTGCAAAGCAGAGAAAAAAAATTATATATATATTATTTTTTTCTCTGGTGCATTGACTTCTCAAATATTTTATATATATATATATTTTTTTTTAGTTTCAGCACATGCCCCTCAAAAGGTCTGTGCACGGCCCTGCAGCAGAGACTGTGTTTTCTGACTCGGGCTGTGAAAACGTAAATGGTAAGTGTGAATTCTATTTTAACTTAACATGTTTGCTAGAACATAATATCAAAATGTGTTTTTCCAAAGTGTAGTTTGCACCTGACATTGTTGTGAGCCGTTTATTCCTACTCCTGCTCCATTCAAATCTCGCGCTGGCAGCGACAGCGTCCAGTATTTTCTGAGAGATCGAAATCAAACAAACATCATACGAAGGTAAGGGCAAATTCATACAACCATTTTAAATAGAGTATTAATAAAAATATTAGATTAAGTCAGTGGCGGGCCGTGCATTTCACACCTAGGCCTTCTGTCCTATCTGAATCAATAACTTTTAATAGTGTAGCAGCGCAAAAACTCTCTGTAATTGTTGTTTTTATTCTGCACCGGCAGTTTTAGGGTTAATGCGGTGAGTTCGGGAAAGGCCGGTAGAGAGAAACGAGCGCGTGAGTTCGGCTGGTGTGTTTGTGTACAGTTCTTGCGTCCCGAATACGATTATAAATTCAGAAACGTAGCCTCCCTTATCTTGTCGTTCAAGGGTTACAATAGTCCCTTTTCAGACGTTACAATAGTATGAATGTTTGAAAAAAATTGAGTTTCGATCATAAATTTAAAATAAAAATGAAGAAGAAAATCATATTCACCACGGGGAAAAAGCATTATACTCACCAAAACTACTGATTATTTTTCACACAAAATCCATCCTTATTTCTGTCCTCAAGAAGGCAATTACTGTTGTACAGGTTATCTAACTGCGTTCCAACAATGTCCTGTCTGTCCCGTCATATTTGCATAAGTTTTAATTCGCTTTATGGCTGAGAGTGTCTGCTCGACAGAAGCAGTGGACAGTCACCGCAAAACATGACGATGTGTACAGATGACCATGCTCTCTCACGCAGAGTTTTGAACGAAATCAATGAGATCAGCGAGACTTTTGCCTTCAAAATCATTCGTGGCATAACTTACATTAGTCAGTTCTGTTTTTACCCGGAGAGATCGAATAGAGTTCCGTTGCGTTAAGCTCGGGTTGAATAAGGGACTTTTTCCGGTAGGTTTGAACCTGCTGGGGTCGAGGAGGGAAAGAAACATTAATTTGTGGGTTGAAAAACTATTAAATCTACAGGAATATTTAGTTTACGCAGTTACAGATGCGGATAGTACCTACGCGCTCTGAGCATCCAATCAAAGAACGAGCAAATGACGACGTTATTTAACGCCTGCTAGATGGCCCCGCTGCAGTCATAGCGAAATCTGATTGGCTGATTAAATCTGACTGATTATCTGATTGGATAAAGCAACAGTTTCATTGCCATTCATTTTAAGTTACAGACGCCTGCACTGTCGATTCTGAAGGCCTCCCGTATGGGATGATTATAGTATCAAAATGATTAACACGTACAAGCGCACTTATCAATGAACTTGATACATGTTGCAGAAATGTTTTATCCATGCCTTTCAACTTGCGTGTGCAAAATTCAAAATTGAATGAATGTGAAGCAATTTGTACAAATAGAGACATTTTTGTGAATACAAATGTTTTCCTTTGTATTAGTGTATCATAATTTGCACATACAACACAGAAGATGTGCATGTGTGGATCAGGTGACACGCGTGCATTCATTGACTCGTTTCTGAGTCGATCCTATTTTGATTCATTTGGATTTTGAGACTTTCATTTCGCGGGTTTCGCCTTGCACGATCCACACACAGCTGTCTGAGAAAACCTGCTACCACTAGATGGCAGTATTCTGCTAAAACAGACAACGGCAGCATAATCAGGCGTTCTTCCGCATTTAAGACGCTTAATGAGAGTGATATTGAAGCACCAAATTTAGTACACAATAATATAGGCCTACCCTATTAATAAAGCATACGTTATAGAGGCAAACATTAGATCAGATTATGAACAACACCCATAGAAAACCATTATAAAACGCTTAACGTGCAATCGCGCGTTGCATGTTCTGTTCAGTAAGGTGTATGTATGAGTTTAAATATCACCGTCTTACTGCATTGACGTTAAGCTTTTTCTTTATAATATGCTCTATGGGAGGAAAACTATATAGCCTACAGACAAGAGACTACATGAACGCAATAACGCACGGCGTTTCAAGTTAATACAATTTTTGAATTTTAAAATTGTAAAATTGCAGCTACAGGCCAGTTGATTTAATTAATATTTCATGTCGATATACAATGGTTGCATATTGTTAAAACTCATCGTGCTATACTATAGCCTATAACAGTGGCTTAATGGTCAAGGGAAAACAAATGTAGGCCTACTGCGAAAATCGTCTTTAATATTTAAAAACAGACATTTTCAAATTCCAAAGCTTGTATACTGTATGTATACAATGTGTAGTAGTCAGATAAAAATAAGCATATAATATGAACGCAACTGCGAAATTTTACCCCTTTTTTTAACAGGAAGGAAAATTGTATTAACTTGAAACGCCGTGCTCAAATTCACTCAAATGAATCATGTCTGTAGGCTATATAGTTTTCCTCCCATAGAGCATATTATAAAGAAAAAGCTTAACGTCAATGCAGTAAGACGGTGATATTTAAACTCAGCCAATAGCCATACACCTTACTGAACAGAACATGCAACGCGCGATTGCACGTTAAGCGTTTTATAATGGTTTTCTATGGGTATTGTTCATAATCTGCTCTAATGTTTGCCTCTATAACGTATGCTTTATTAATAGGGTAGGCCTATATTATTGTGTACTAAATTTGGTGCTTCAATATCACTCTCATTAAGCGTCTTAAATGCGGAAGAACGCCTGATTATGCTGCCGTTGTCTGTTTTAGCAGAATACTGCCATCTAGTGGTAGCAGGTTTTCTCAGACAGCTGTGTGTGGATCGTGCAAGGCGAAACCCGCGAAATGAAAGTCTCAAAATCCAAATGAATCAAAATAGGATCGACTCAGAAACGAGTCAATGAATGCACGCGTGTCACCTGATCCACACATGCACATCTTCTGTGTTGTATGTGCAAATTATGATACACTAATACAAAGGAAAACATTTGTATTCACAAAAATGTCTCTATTTGTACAAATTGCTTCACATTCATTCAATTTTGAATTTTGCACACGCAAGTTGAAAGGCATGGATAAAACATTTCTGCAACATGTATCAAGTTCATTGATAAGTGCGCTTGTACGTGTTAATCATTTTGATACTATAATCATCCCATACTCCCGGCAGATTTATTTGGCCATGGCAACGCATGATGGCTGAAATATGATTGGATAAAAGCACTAACATAAAAACACACTAGTGGAAGCTGCGCGACCAAGAGCAAAGCTATGAAATTAAGAGAATGAACTATTGGGAATAATTTAATACTCATTCTTGGAAAAAATATATATTAAAGTGCAAGTCAGTAATTCTGATAGTGTTTAGGCCAGCAGAGAAGGCCTTGCTGGCCCTGACGGCCCACCACTGGATTAAGTGTTGTGGATATAAATTGAGTGCGTTTATGTTGTAAATTAGCTAGTTTGGTAAACTGCTAACTTAGGCTACGTAGCAACTGCTAACTTGCTTATCGTTACAATTTGTAAGTTAGCTATTATTAGTAAAATATTCACATAATGTTAGGCTAGCCTAGCTAGTGTGCTTGATTTTTTACCGTATTCCTCTGCTTTGACAAATCAGCAGACACTATGCTAACATTTTTCGTTAGGAGTTACCTTACGGGTCAATTTGACCCCCTTATGAATGAATGGAATGCGAGGAATACTTCAGTACACATAGGAAAACCTAAAAATGCTAAAACTTTACCAAACAAGTATTTTATAATGTCTACTGGTACATTTTATCTGAATGCATACTGAATGAACTGACTTTAGGACCCAGCGGAACAGCCCATGTGCTCCAAATAGAGATATAATGCCATCTAGTGGCAAGAGTCATGAAATAGCCAATAGCATGTTATATTATTTTATTTTTTATACAAGAGGTCGCAAAGATTCAGTTATTTTGAATTTAAGTTGAAAGCATGTGAGGAATCTGCTTAAATTATGATTTATTTGTTATGTATTAATCAAATCTAGAAATTTAAAGGCAAATAAAATAAAAACTAACAAAATAAATCTCCAAAACAATTGCATTAAAATTGAAAAAATATGATCAAAATGACATAAAATAAGCTTTCTGGATAAAAAAAGTATATTTTTAGGGTTTTAGGTCATTTTGAGGGAAAGATGTGTTAAAAAGTGTGAGGGAAGGATGAAGGTTAAATTAATTTACCATTGTAAAGCAATTCTTTTTCTAATCTTATTAAAGGGTACCTATTATGGATTTTTGAAAATTGCCCTTCATGTAGTGTGTAACATAGATCTAAGTGAACGAAAACATCCTGCAAAGTTTTAAACATGAAAGTTCACCGTATACAAAGTTATTGTCTCTCAAAAGTAAGAGTCGTTTCTGAGTCGCTGATATGAATCGTTCGACGAACGATGCTTTTTCTCTAAATTTATGACGTCAACTTGACAAGTTATTTGAATAAGATACGCCCACTTATTGTGTTCGGAGACGCCAGGAAAAACTAACATCATGTCGACGAGACGCTGTGTTTTGAAGTGCGACGCAAAAGCAAACTTTTTTCATCTGCCCAGTGAGGAGCATTTGAAGACTAAGTGGCTACAGTTCATACAGCTATACCACAGAAGTATAGCCGAACCTTGTTCTGTGTTCGCGTCGTTTTGAAGATGATTGCTTCACAAACCTAAATGCTATAAAGTATGGATTTGCGAGCCGTCTGATACTGAAGAAAGGTTCAGTACCGAGTTTATTTGGATCAGCTTCCTTCTCCGAATCACAACCTGTAAGTATTACTAATATTAATTGTTGTTTTTATGTTTTATGTATCATGCTCAATAATTATTTTGTGTGTTGTGTATGCACAGGCACAGCGCAGCTTCTAGGTCTTCAATGTCAATTGTATTGAAATATGTGAAGTGCAGGGCTCTCAAGTGTGACGCATTGAGCGTGACAGTCACTCATTTCGGTCTTTTGTCACGCTGTCCCGCCACACATTGTATTTCTCACGCTGAAAAACTATTTGTAATATATTTAATATGCCACAGCGCCCAAAACTCTGGCCGCGCCGCTCTCACTGTGGAACCGGCAGGAATCAAGCGCGTCTCCTCTGGTGTTGTTCGTCTGGTGTTGTTAGCCAATCAGAAAATAGCACTATTGTATCTGGGTAAGATTTAACGCAACAACCAATGACACCCCGTCGGCTCGGTGTCACTCCTTTGGGCTATAGTAGCTAACACATCACAGCAGATTAGCGTCACGCAAAGGCGGGGTTTGGAAAAATGAAAAACGATTCATATGGGAGTCGTTGAGCAAATCAGGTAAAAATACATGCATGTTATAAGACAACAAAAGTGTTTTTTGTCATTTCATGCTTGTAAAACTGTTGTTGGGGACTCCCAGAACAATTATTTTAAATGCCATAATAGGTACCCTTTAAATATATGCATCATCTTTTGTCAATTTCTTAAATAAAAAAAAAGTTTTTAAATGTTAATTTAAACAATTATTTCAGTTAGAACAATAAGACACAATCAGATTGTTACCTATCAAATGAAATCGCCATAAAAAAAACATCTTTGCCACTGCAGCATATATAAAAAATATAATTAATGTATATATTATATAATGGTTGATAATTTCACCAAATCAGCTTATCTTTCTAAAAATGCACAAACTTTTTAAATGTCTAAATGTTACACTTTAAAATCAGTTCAATCACAACATTTATTATTTATAATTAATAGTAATCAACATTATTTCAATAGATGAAACTTTAGTAATTAAAACTAAAACTTGTTAATCATACATGAATGCATATTTGTCATTTTAACTGAACTTAGCACTGGTGGTGGTGCTTAAGATATTGTTGGTCATTCAGTGTTTCTGAAAAAAAAAAAAGATAATAGTAATTATTATTAAAAGATAATAATTCTACTTCTAATTCTAATACTAATAATGACAATATATACAACACATGAGCTGCTGGGTTCATGAATGTTAATCACGTTGTCAGTGTTTGCTCAAACTGATTTGCTGAAATTAAAACAGGGATGAGTGCCAGCCAATGAGAGTGCTGTTTGCGCAGTAGTTCCTCCCATTACTGGAGAAACTGGCATATATTATACTTGTTCTTAAAAGCTGAATAATTCCAGATGAATTCTGTTATTTTAATAATATACAATAAATATTTAATAATATATATATAATAAAATACAAACAAGAATATCGTTTACATGTAGCACGTCAATCTTTGCGTGGTATGTAAGACTCTTGCTCTCGCTCTCTCTTTGCGTGTGTGGGAGAAACGCGACGGCAAGTCGTGCGCCTTCACACTAGAGTTTTTTGGTATGTCAAATACAGGTACGCAGAGCGAAATTTTAAATTCTACTACAGAGAGCGAGACTCTCACGCACTCAGTCAGTGTTCAGCGAGTGAAAATATATTATGCTAAACTTATACTTGATATCTAACACGCACTGGACTCCCATTCATTTTGGCGTCACTTTGACGGCGAATAGCTTTACATCTGAGGCTTTAAAGACTCCATTTGTCCATTATTTATTTCTAAAGAAACACGACAATGTATAAAGGGCTCCATTACCTTCTATGTTACATTATGGCCCCGTAGAAACAGTTTTTGTAAAAATAGGCTAACGACTGCGTCATAACTACTCGACTCTCTGTCGCGCTGTACAGAAATGACCGTACAGACAGAAGGAGAAGCTCGCAGGCAATCGGGGGGACGTCCCGTCAAGGGAGAAGCCCATAGATAATGAGTCCATAAAAGCAACGGGACAAAATACTCTCATGCCAAAGAATCTTTGCTCACGTTCCCCGTCTCTGCAAGATTAACGTTGGCAATTTTCACGCACAGCTACTAGATTTACGTCTGTCAGACGGGTTGCTCACGTTATCAAGCTTAGTTTGAGTCGGTTTGAGTCTGCGCGTCAGGAACGGAAGTGCTCAAAAAACGCTAAAAATGGGCTTCAACTGTCTCAATGAGTTCCAATTCATTACATTTATATAATACATAGTTATGCGGGGGAGTGTCCTCAACCACCACCAGTGTGCAGCATCCACTTGGATGAACCCACCATTCAAGCAATTGCCGCCTCCGAATTGCCACTAATAAAATGCGCAGGGCCGCACAGGCATTCATAATGGTGCATGTGTTTTTTATTAAATTGGTGCCATTTCTGCCCCAAGCCCCCGTTAATGTCCAACCTTGCTTATGATAATCCAAATGTACAGTTAATTTGGCTGCAAAGAATCTTCAGCAGCGTGAGATGTCTGGTAATTGCGTATGGCTGCGTCACACCTGTTTCACCTTGTAAACAATCTTTGAAATGTAGTCCGTCACACACTTTTTTTGGAACCTGCTCAGCTGACTGAAGCAAAGTCTTTGACTGAAGGCATGAAAAGCAGCCAACTGCATTACGAAATGTAACTGTTGCTCAGTGTAGACGCATTTGGGGAGTTGTACTTTTTGTTCCGGTTGAATTATACATCTAGGCTATTCATGAGAATCGATCAGGTCACTCGCACCTGTTACAAACTAAGGGTGAAAACATTCACTGATACTCAAGAAGGAAACATGATGAAAAACAATGGATCATGCGGGGTAAATTGTACTTATTTTGTCTCCTGGAAGACATGCAGATATCTTCTGGCTTCTGAAGGGCAGGATTAATTGAAAAAATATGTCATGCCCCTGGTGGTACTTAGAGTGTAGATGGTGTCTAATTGAGATGGAGCACTATTAATCACTGTCCTGTCTTTGCATTGTCCTTTGCAAGTATATTCATTATTGTTTTTGGTTTTATTTAGTGTACAGATCTTATGGTTTCATTTTTATTCACTTATTCCGTTTTGCTTACATTTAAAACCTTTTTCTCAATATAAATATGTTGAATGTTGCAGTCCTGCTGCGAAATATGAAAATATTTGCAGTCAATATGTTGCATCCCACTGAAAAATAAAATTGGGTTTTGTTAATGCCTTGCTGTTTTGTGGCTTTGTTGACAACTACTTTTGATAAGGCTAATATGACGCATTTTTATGTTGAAGGCCAGTAGCATTTAAAATATGTTCAGTGTACGGTAATTTAGGAGGTTTATTTAAACACGAGGGGGCGTTTACGGAGATTTAACTGCTTGTACCCTGGAATTTGTGGAGATTTTACATCTCGTGCACATGGATTTACCGGTTAGTGAGAGAACATTTCCATCAGTGTTTGGAGGTTTATCGCGTTGATGAACGGACTGAGAAATGGCCACACACAAAGTGATCCGTTTCTGGCCGTGTCAAGAAACCAGACACGCCAGAGCACATATACGGAAACTGCCGGAATCATGGCGTTTAGGTGCCTTTTCATGCAGTAAAATACTGTGTGTATGTGTGTATATATATATGACACACACACACACACACACACATATATGTTAGATGCAATTAATCGTGATTAATTTGACAGCAATAATATACATAATCTGAGTTCGATCAGGTTCATCAAACAAAATATTTCAGCCTCTAAACTCTTGGTGATAAAGCTTTGATATGCATTTTGTTAATCTATGCTGATGTTTGACTTCAAAGTTAACCTAGAAACTTTTTAAAAGCATTTTTGTAAAGGCCACTTTGCTTTGCAAATTATCCTGAGTGTACTTTAACAAGGGCCCATTTTGTATATTTTTTCATCAGCAGAAAAGAGTCTGTCCACGCCTGTCAAATCTCTCTTCCTTTTAACACTGCACGCATACCCTCTCCAGCCTCTCAACCTCTCTCCTAATTGCATTGCTTTTAGCACAGTAAATCTCTCTGTGTCACTGGCTGCACTCTCCGCACATAACGTATTGCCTCCACGCCGGCACGCCTGGCACTTTCAAAAACTTGCTGCCTTCAAAAATCTCAACTGTAATGACATGATTAATGCTCTTATTAATTAATCGCTAAATGTATGCTAATTGTTTAATTGGTCGCTTGATCTATTTAAGATCATTTATAAATTAAATGAGTTGATTTACCCTGTGTATTGATTGGATCTGACAATGAATTATTTGGCCAGCTACCTGATTTGCAATTTCTCCAATTAATTCACAAAACGGATGTGTGAGGCTACAGAGGCTCAGGGTGAGGTAAGCACCATCCAGGTGATCTACACAGGGCCTGACAAAAACTCTGCTTATTTATGAAACCGAGCAGGTGAGAATAATCCATTAATATTAATGCAGAACTGTAAATTTTCATAAGAGCTGGCTTACGGAGAGCTAATCTTCCAGCATTTGTCATTGTAAATCTAAATGTGCTTTAAAAATTCGGGTTAAAAAAAGGGGAGCTTACCTTCGAAAATCCTCAAGGGGGATAAGAACTGATTTTCACAAAGCTTTGGAATGGTTTAAAATCAAACCACACACACACACACACACACACACACACACACACACACAACACACACACACACACACACACACACACACACACACACACACACACACACACACACACACACCGCGTCTCAAAGTTTTGCCTTAGCAGGTTCAAATGTTTCTATTTTCATTGTGATCTCATTTATATTTGTAGGTATTCATACATAAAGTATAGTAACACAAAACAGAACTTGTATTAAACGCACAATATGGAACTTTTCGGCTTTCGAAATAGCAAAAATAACTGTATCTATGTTATATATTTCTTTTAGTTGTGTACTAACATTATCCCAAAAGTTCCCACCAACTTTCAAATTCGGAGAAATTTATATTTTAATTTGAAGACACGGGCCGTGTCTTTATTTCCGTTTCGTCGCCCGTCTATGACGTCATATAACCTTTGACTCTAGTTTCTCTAACTTCGTGCGGATCCCGGCGAAAAACCGCCAAACGCAAATGTAAACACCGGACGCACGTCACTAAAATAAAAGAAGACGATAAAGAATCAATAGTTGGATATCAATAATGGACCATGATTATGCTTTGCCTGCACGTTCTGCTGCTGGAGGCAGATACGTGAAACGGAAACGCACGGGTGACAGAAATGACTCGAGAAGGGTTTGGGACAGGAGAAGAGACATGACTCGCGTTAACATTGGAGTTGCTTCTCCGCGAGCTTCGTAACAAACTGGAACTACAGAGAGATGCCGATCTCGCTTGCATTCTAATAAACAAGTAAGCACCCATTCAGCTAACTATATCTATCTGTAACTTATATGTTGTGAAACGATGATGGCATGTGTAAAACGCAGACGGACTAGCTCTCATGTGTAGTATAATGTAAATTCACATTTGTTGTAGATATAGCTGCAGAAAGTAGCTTCATATGCAGTTCACCATCTTTTTCAATATCATAGTATAAACGTAATTATAATTATTAACGAAAGGTGACCGTGTTTTTTAACATCTATTAATACTACCTAGATGGAATATTGATTTAATAGCCCTGATAATTCATATATCTCTCCGTTCGAAGAGACGTGATTTTAAAAACACTAAGTTAGAATGAGTGAGGAATGTGGGGAGCGACAGAGCGCGCGTGTTCATTACAATGGCATAACATAAAGTTAATAGCCGTAACTAAACGTAACAAGAATAGAGATATAATATAAATAACAACACATTACCTCGTCAGTGAACATGTTATCTGCTGGAGATGCTAGATGGCTGGGGAATGACAGATCGCGCGTGTCCCAATGAACATCGTATAGCTGGTTCGCGCGCGCACTCCCTCTCTCTCTCTCTCTCTCTCTCTCTCTCTCTCGACAACGACAACAACTCCCATGAGCACACGCTCTTTCACGACGTCATCAGAATACGTCTTTTGCTATTATTTTGATTGAGTGACCCCTGGTGGCCAAAAGTTACATACTGTACGTTTAAATTAGGTCAATGTTAAAATAAATGCATTAAAAAACGTTGCGTTAAACAATATTTATCGTTAAACAATCTAATTATAAATGCAAGAAAAATGTACCTCTATATATCAAGAAGTCCATCATCTTTTATAGGCCTATTCTACATTTCAGTATCCATCCAAATGTATACAAATATGTGCACTTTACATATGATATTAGTGAGATTATGGTACAATTTTGCATTTATGATGCACGCTGAATGCGATTAACTCTGTTTTGTCAGGTTAATATATAAATAATAAAATTATAAAATTTTCGATACCAATACCTTGACTCTTTGGGTAACCGCGTAAAACTAGTGTTTTTCCGCCACAGCCAATCATGCTGCATGCTTATTGGCTCACTGACGTTGATGAAATGAATTGCATAGGTGTCCAAATTTGGTACCAAACGACAAGACATGTTATACGTAGTTCCTACATGACGTCACAACATACGGGCATTTGCCGACCCGGCGCCATTTCTGTGGGCATGTTGTGGACAGAATACATAGACTGTAAAGGCAGAATATTAGAAGAAGCAGCTGAAACGAGTTAATTTCGTGATAAAAAGTGAAAATGGTCATCTCCTGCTGGGTCAATGGATGTTCAAATAAATTTGGATTTTACAGTATACCCGTTTTTAGACTTCATGAATGTGAGAAGACTAAGCTTTTGTCAGAACAACGACGGAGGTGATAAAAAAGTTAACACTTTGCAGTTTGAATGGTGTCCTGTATGAACATAATGACCAGGTATTAAAAACAACATTGTTTCCACTATTTGATCCCACCCGCGCCTCTCTTTCTCACTCAGACTCACACACATTCCAGCATTGCAATCTCAGATTATGTCCCTATAAGAACCCGTGTATAAAGTAGTTCCGCATTACATTAATTAATTTGCACGCGAGTTTTATTTACTTTTATACCGCGTATATTCATGCACTGAACCGTGACGCCCGTACAGTTTCGGTTCAATATGAATACATGTACAGTTCCAACCCTATTCTACACTGTTCAAATAAGTACATGCATATTACAGAAAGCACCGATGACTGTTTTAAGGGGAACATAGGAATTAAATTGAGCAGGCTATGGCTTTTTAATAGACAGATAGTCTAGCATCATGCTACATACATTCGCTATGATGACTACTTTTCCATTGATTGCACTTGAGCAAACGTCACCAACCCAACCCTCGACAAACTGATTGTACACCTCCAGTGATTTCCAGGCTCGGAATTGCTCACATGTGTAAAAAATACCAGATAATGCTAACGTTACACACGATAATACTGTATGAGGCAAAGCTGCATAATCAGTGCTCAGTGCTTCATTAGCGCATACGGATCCACACCATTTATGACTGAAATTTTCCCATTGTACCTCTCTCTGTCTCTGTGTTAATAGTGTCTCTTTATAATCTCTGTCACTTTGTCTCTTCATGATTTTCGTAACTTTATAAACAGAAAGAAATATTCGAAATTTGCTTGTAAAACTGTGTAAACACCGCAGCTTATGCCCTCAAAGATGGCATCTCCGGGAAAGTCACGTGACATGAATTGGCCTGTGGGAACTATGTATAGTATCTCGATAGTATCCAGGCAATTTGGTCGGTACCTAAAAAGTATCGAACTCGATGGCCAGCCCTCCTTCAGAATGACCAAGTAAAAAATAAAATTCTCAAAAATGACAAAGTGCCCTGAAACACCTTTAAAAGCTCAGAGCTGTTTGTGCATTAAGACCTATTTCAATATTAGTTTACAAGCCTGTGAGATGATAAATTCAACAGTTTAGCTCATTGATACTGTGATTCCCCATCTCTTTCTCTCTCTTTCTCTTTCTAGAGAAGAACCTCAGGGGATCAGGCACCCCATTTCACTTTTTTAGACTTATTACCTCGCATGCCTACAGATCAGAGCCGAAGTTTCTTGACTGCCTAAACTTGCACGTAAAATGCTTCTCTAAGGTGCAATTCTGTGACTCTGAAATGGCATGTTGCCTCTAGTTGGTAAATTAATTCCAGTATCACTAAGATTAGGCTATGTTGTAGTGACAGTTTGAATAATAGAAAGATATACAGCATGCCATTTACCATACGAAACAAAGCAGTTAACTCCTCCAGCAATCAATGGTTCAAAGTTTAGTGAGGAACTCACAGCA